>JAOWBW010001927.1:0-160019 GCA_026119855.1 Campanula takesimana | reverse complement strand
CCATCCCTTCAATGTCTGTTGGAATTTCCACAAATTCTGCTGTAGAGAAAGCATTCAACGAGGAGCGGAGAGTAGAAAGGTTGCTCCAGAGTGAACAAAGGGAGAAGACCAGCCAGTCTGATATAATCCATAATTCGACACCCATAGGATCAGCAGATAGCTCGTTTAAATCAAATGTTTCACCAGGTCTGAAGTTAGATAGATCCTGAAAAATTAAACATTTAAAGGAATTAGTGTGAATTAGGCGCATAGAATCATAAATAGGCAAAGTGAGGACTAGGCGCATACAAAATTTTAGGCGCATAAAATAATTAGGCGCTAGATTCATGAGCACATAGAGAGCACGTGAGTCAAGGCGCATGATTATAGTGGGTGCATGAAATTTGAGGCGCATAGAAATACAGGGCGCATATTTATGGTTCTATGAAATATACAAAGAAAATTTGAACATAAAATTGACTAAGTATGAATTGGGGGCGCATAGTAAGTGTAGGCGCATGATGATATTAGTGCATAAAGGATTGAGGCGCAAACACATGTGAGCGCAAGAATCTCTTTGAGGCGCATAATATCAATGTGCGCATAATCATCCTAGGCGCATGAATTCATATATAGGCGCATTACTTATGTAGAAATTTAAACTTGGTATAAAACTCACAAACACATGCAAACATACATATGGCAATTTTTCAGAATCAAAAAGTGAATTTTTAAAACAAGTTCTGAAAATTATGAGACCCAAGTCAAGCAAAATAATGAAGAACACGAAGAACATGTCTTGAGTGCTCGAAGAACACCAAGAACACCAAGAACACATAATTCGTGAAACTTCACCAAATCAAGCATACAATATATCAAAATGACCGCACGAAGACAAGGATAACAAATATGTAAATCAAAACAAGTAAAAATCAACAACGAATCCAAAAAAATGGATTCAAAGATCTTAAAAACCGAAAAGTCGAAAAAGGTGATTTTTCAGATTCGCACCAAATAGCGAATTGATCGTTGAAAGTTAGTTATAAAGACTCGAAATCACAAAACGAACATAACCTAACGAACGATTTTGAAAACAGATCACCGAAGCAAGATTAATCAAGAAAAAGTGCAATTTCGGGTTTTGAAAAAGACAAAAAAATGACGAAACAGAAAAAATTTGCAGAAATTTTAGGAGTTTAAAGGTGTAAGATCCATACCATTTCGTCTTGGGTAGATTTTGTAGTTCTCTTAGGACCCATTAACGAGATATATATAATGAAAAATAGAGAAACGAATGAGAGAGAGAGAGAACGAGAAACGAGAGACTGGGGAGAGAGAGAGAGTTGGTAGGGAGGTGTGTAGGAGATGATGAGGAGTTGGTGAGAGGAGGAGAGGTAGGGAAGTGTATATATAGTTAGTTTTTTTTTAAAAATGCACTGATATGGAATAATACTGTCAAAAATTTAAAAAATGGGAAGTTGAAAGGATGTGTATTTATGAGGGTTTTGTGATTCGGACTCATCATGACATGTGTACGGCGCATTAATGAGGGATTTTATGATTTGAAGGGCATTAAATGCAGAATGACATAAAGTGTCATGATGTGACATATTGGGTAAAAGAAAAACTGCTCCACTTTCCCTTTAAGTGTATGAGCATTTTGACTAATTTTTGCACAAACCCCAAAAACATCTATTTTGGTGTAAGTTTTGGGGTGCAAGAAATATATCCCCATAAAATAAAATTTTTGAAAAGCGTAAAACGAGGGAAAAATTAATTGCACAAGTACCCTTGAACAATTAAGGAATGTCAAAAGACAAAGATTCTTATAATAAATGAACGGAATGAACATACCTGGTACTTGTGTATTTAATACGTTCAATCATGGAATTAAATTTGAGAATTGATTGAGCCGCAAAGGTTAATGCGCGCATGAAGGGTCGCATTACTTCAACAGGGCGCATACTCATCTAGGCGCGCAAAATGACTTAAGAGGCATTGAATGCTAGGCGCGCGCTAGAATTTGGCGCGCAAAGAGTTGAGCGCGCAGAAGTATTAGGCGCGCATAGTTTCCTTGAAACTTGAAATAATTTGTCATTTTGTCCTAATATACTCACATAACTCAACAAAACATAAATCATGAGTATTGACAAAACTATATTGAATTTAGATGAGTTCAAGCATACCCATTTCACCTCTCAAAAACATGAACCGTTTCGCGTCGAGTGCTTTCGTTAGAATGTCGGCGATTTGATAGTCGGTTCCCACGTGTTCCAAATGAATATTGCCTTTCTCCACGTGGTCTTTGAGGAAGTGATATTTGATGTCGATGTGCTTGGTTTTTGAGTGCATGACAGGATTTTCAGAAACTGCAATTGTTGATGTATTGTCGCATTAGATGGACAATTTTCTTCGATGATATCATAGTCCACCAATTGCTGCTTCATCCAGAGTATTTGACAACAACAACTTCCCGCAGCGATATATTCGGCTTCGTTGTTGAGACAGATACTGAAGCTTGTTTCTTACTCGCCCATGACACAAGTCTATATCCGAGGAAATGACAGGTGCCACTTGTGCTTTTCCTATCAATGTGCATGCTGCATAATCCGCATCTGAATAACCTACAAGTTTAAAGTTCGAATCTTTGGTGTACCAAAGTCCAAGTTAACAGTTCCAGAGAGATATCTTATAATACGTTTCACAGCAATTAAGTGTGCTTCTCTAGGGTCGGATTGATACGAGCGCAAACACTAAACATAATATCAGGCCTACTAGCAGTAAGATAAAGGAGTGAGCCAATCATACCTCGATAGAGCGTTTGATCAACACGTTTACCTTTTAAATCTTTGTCGAGTTTGTTGCCGGTGGCCATTGGAGTATCGTATGCTTTAGCGTTCTCAAGTCCAAACTTCTTGATTAAGTCCTTTGTGTATTTGGATTGATTGATAAAAATCCCTTCACTCATTTGCTTGATTTGAAGCCCGAGGAAGAATGTGAGTTCTCCCATCATGCTCATTTCAAACTTGCTCTTCATTAGTTTCTCAAAACGCTTGCACAACAATTCATTAGTAGAACCAAATATAATATCATCAACATAAATTTGAACAAGTAATTTATGACCATTATGTTTGGCAATGAAAAGAGTTGTATCGATTTTACCGCGAGTGAAGCCTTTTTCGATGAGAAACTTTGATAGTGTATCATACCATGCTCTTGGTGCTTGTTTGAGTCCATACAAAGCTTTCTGGAGTTTGTACACATGATTTGGAAATTGTGAATCTTCAAACCCAGGTGGTTGAGCAACATAGACTTGTTCTTGGAGTTCACCATTTAGAAACGCACTCTTCACATCCATTTGATATAACTTGAAGTTCTTGTGAGCGGCGTAGGCTAGAAAATAATCTGATAGCTTCAAGTCTTGCTACGGGCGCGAAAGTTTCATCGTAGTCAATTCCTTCTTCTTGCCTATAGCCTTGTGCAACCAATCTTGCTTTGTTTCTCGTGATGGTTCCATTCTCATCCATCTTGTTCCTGAACACCCATTTCGTACCAATCACTCCATGATCATTTGGTCTTGGAACTAGAGTCCAACCTTGCATCGTTCAAATTGATTGAGTTCTTCTTGCATTGCAACAACCCAATTAGGATCTTGGAGCGCTTCATCAGCCTTCTTCGGTTCAATTTGAGAGATAAAAGCAGTGTAAGCATCAAAGTTTGTAGCTCTCCTTGTACGAACACCAACTTGTAGATCACCGATGATATTAGCAATTGGGTGACCTCTAACTTCACGAATTTCAGGAGGTAAGTTAGGTTGAGTCGTAGTAATTTGAAGGTCTTCAATTGGTACATCTTCACCAGATTCAAAGTCAATGAAATTTGGGGGTTGAACTGGCTCAGAATTGAAATTTGGGTTTACACCAATGCAGCGGTAGAAATAGGAGCGTGAGAGGAATCATGAGGCGCGTCATTTGAGTAGGCGCAATGATTCACCAGGCGCATGATAAATTGAATTAGGCGCATTTGATGTAGATGATTTTCATGTGTTGATAGATTCTGATCTTGAGTGGCGCAACATAATAGGAGCACCTGTATCATTTAGCTCAATAGGATCATCAGCAACATTTGGAGCCAAATGTGGCTCAAGGAGAGAATGTTCATCAAATGTAACATGTACATTCAACTATCACTAATGTAGTTTTCTATTAAAAACACGAAAAGCTTTAGAGTGTTTGGCATACCCAACAAAAATACCTTCGTCGGCTTTGGCATCGAATTTACCTCTATGTTCGTTTCCGTTGTAGAGGATATAACATTTGCAACCAAAGATCTTAAGAATGCAATGTTGGGAGTTCTACCACGCCAAAGTTCATACGGAGTCTTGTTGTGAAGTTTGTTGATGAGGGAACGATTTTGAGTAAAACATGCAGTGTTGATAGCTTATTCCCAAAAGTACTTAGGCAATTTAGCTTCAGCTATCATCGTCTTTCCCGCTTCAATCAACGTTCTATTTTTTTGTTCAACAACGCCATTTTGTTTGAGGGACTCCGGCGGTTGAAAAGTTGTGATCTATCCCATGATCTTCACAATATCGAGCAACACCGTTGTTCTTGAATTCTGTTCCATTGTCAGATCGAACACTAACGATGTCATCTTCTTTTTGGGTTTGGAGCAGTCGAAATAAGGTAGTGAGAATATCATAACAATCATCTTTTGTAATCATCATCTCTACCCATGTATATCTTGAATAATCATCCACCACAACTAGAGTATACTTGTTTCTTCGAATGCTTGCGGTGGAAACTGGTCCAAATAGATCAATGTGAAGCAGTTGCAAACATCTTGTAGTTGAAGGATTTGACTTGCTTGAAAATGACTGCTTCGGTTGTTTGCCAAGTTGACATGCGGCGCACTTTTTGTCATGATGATCAGCAACCTTGGGAATCCTTTGACAAGATTATTCCTGCTGAGTTTAGATAGATACTTGAAGTTCAAGTGACTTAAGCGCTTGTGCCACAGCCAACTATTTTCGTTCACACTTTTTGCTACAAAACAAAGATTAGTACTAGAGTTCATACTATGGAAATCAATAATATAAATATTTGTCTTACGATATCCCGTGAGTAAGATAGCTCCAGTTTTGCCATTCTTGATAAGACATTGCGTTGAAGTGAAATGGCATTCTAATCCTTTGTCGCAGATTGAGATATGGATAATAAGTTGTGCTTGAGCCCTTCGACGAGTGAGACTCTTTCAATGCACACTTTGTCTTTCTTGAGCTTTCCATATGCTACAACTTGACCTTTGTTATTATCGCCAAATGTTACGGAGGGACCTCTTTCTTCATGGACATCTTCTAATAAGGATTCATCTCCAGTCATGTGTCTTGAACACCCACTATCGAGAATCCATTCATAATTTCTAGCTTTTGAAGATCCAGCCATGAAACAAAGAACCTGAAATATAGACATTTAAGCAGGTCCCCTTTATTCCTTTTGGGTCCTAGGGTTAGCAACTTTTGACAACCCACTCTTGCTTGACCTTAGGATTTTTACGTCCTTTGGCATTGGGAGTGAATCTCAAAAGGCATTCCACGGCCTTGTGTCCTGAACAATCACAAATGGAACAATGATGAAAGCCACCAATCACGTGAGTTTTCACAAACTCTTTACTTTTCTTGGGGATGGCATTCTTCTTTGGGTCAGATGAACTAGACTTAACAAAATCTTTCTTTTGAAATTTTGGAGCGCTTTTTCTTGAGGGCGCATAGGGCTAGGAGGCGCACGGCGATGAGGCGCGTGGCTCTTAGGCGCATAATGAGCACTCGGAGAAGGAGCGCGCCTATTTTCAAAAATGATTTTGCTAGTAGATGGTTCATCTGTAGCTACATCTTTCCCATTAGCTTTCCAAATTGCTTCGTTGGGTAGACATAATGGAATGTTTGTCTCTTGACTTTTTCCTGTCCTTTACCCATTGAATTAGAATGTTTTTCCTTGGGAATTTCAAAAGTTTGTTGGTTGGTAAATTCACTATCTCTTTCAGCACAGACATCACATTTAAAGTTGTCACTAGTTGATGAGAATCCCAAGCCACTTTTATCACCACTGACTTTTTGGGACTCAAATATATTCTCCATAGTGACACGAGAATTGGACCACTCATTTGTAATCTTTTTAAGATCAGTAATTTGAGCAACCAATTCATCGTTTTGAACTTTAAGAAGTGAGTTCTGTTCTGTTAGAAAAGTGTTTTTAACAGTAAGAGGAGTCATGCTCTTTATCTGCTCCTTAAGGAGGGTGAGTTCAGATTTAAGTAGAGATTTCTCGGTCTTAAGCTGGGAAATTTCATCACATGATAGTGCTAAAGCTTCCTTCATACTATCAAATATAGTGATTACCTTTTCAGCCTTTTGAACAATTTTTTCTTGTTCAGCAATCACTTCATCATCATTGATTTTGGAGATTGGAGCAGTTGGTTCAACCTGTGGTCTAATGTATGCTCCTTTTCTCAATTTGTTCCTTGCTCCAAGATCACATCGTGAGAATAACAATCCACCATCGTTTTGAGCCGGAGTGAGAAATCCTTGTTCCACGAGCTCGCTGATGGTTGGTCCTTTCTTCTTTTCACTTCTTGAAAACCTGCAGATTTCTTGATAGGTTTATTCAAGGCATTCATATCGGGAACATCCTTGGAGAAGTCATCATCAGAATCATAAGCATCAACTTCATCATCATTTGCCATCAAACAAACGAGTCCATCATCGGAATCTTCATCGCTCTCATCGGAGTCTGTTTCAATCCAAGTATTGTGCTCATTTGCTGGTGCTTCTTCTTCAGCAACCATTCCCTTGTGACGAGTGAACTTGGGAGTGAATTTGGGAGTATGGCTGCTCTTCTTCTGCATATATTCAAATTTGGGAATCGGGCAGCTTGATGCAAAATGTCCGGGTTTCCTGCAATTAAAACAAACAAGATCTTCTTTTCTTTTTGAATCACTGCTCCTTGAAAACTTTTGAGGAGCTTTGCTGGTAGATCCTTGAAATTTGTTGGTTGAGCCGGGTCTTGAGAATTTTCTGAATTTTTGAAATTTCTTCACAAATAAAGCGAAGTCTTCATCATCCATGTCTAATAGCTCAGAAGTAGAAATTTTGGGATCGGAGCTTTTCTCATCTTGTACAGGCGCAGGAGTAGGCGCAGGTGTAGGCGCAGCTTCTCTGTGCGCCATCATAGCCATAGATTTTGACTTTCCTTCAGTTTCGCTGATTCGTTGGAGTTTGAGTTCGTAAACTTTGAGATTTGCATATAGGTTCCTTAAAGTCCAAACATCTAAGTTCCAGCGTCTTCAAGAGCGCTAGATTTATGTAGGTATCTTGATCCAAAAGCTTGTAGAAAATTTACATTCAAATCTTTGTTGGTAAACTTCATGCCAAGTGAAATACATAGATTGATAATTTCACAGTAGCGTTCATAAGTTTGCCTTAAGTTTCACCGGGGAGTTGAGAGAAATTGTTGAACCTCTTTGAACTTCGTATTTCTTGTTCTCCTTGCAGACGTGTCTCCTTCAATATGCTCTTCAATAGCATCCCATAGCTCATTTGCAGTAGCACAATGCATGACTTGTTGTTTCATAGCCGTGCTTAGAGTGCTTAGAAGAATGTTTCTTGCTTTGCCATCATTTGCAACTCTTCTAATTTCTTCCTCGGTCCATCTTCCCTTGGTTTGAGAACTGTAGGTTGGGCAGCGTTGGTGCGTGGATTTGGATTCGCCTTCATCGGAATATAAGGTCTATAAACGACGGTGTCATGGAGCTTTCATCGATTGAGTTGAGATGAGTCAATATGCTGAATTTCCACACGTCAAAATGATCTTCATCAAAGACCGGAACGTGAGTGTAGTTTGCAGTTGCCATAGGTTTTGAGTTTGCCATTTAGAATCGGCACCCAAGCTGTTAAGCTTGAAAAACGAAAAATGTTTATAAAGGTGTTTGCTCTGATACCACTTGTTGGTCCCAAAGGGCAACAAGGGTATGAAAAATAGCTAGAGGGGGGGGGGTGAATAGCTGTTTTAAAATTCTTTTCGTACCCTTGAAAAACTCAATTGCAAATGCGCACTTTATCAAGTAAGCGTTATGAGATGCGCCTAAGTGAGTGAGTGAAATGCACAGCGGAATTTAGTAATGAAAATAGGCGCAAAGTGTGATAAAGGGGCGCACACACACTCTAAGTATTTTGGCTCAAAGTGTTGAAATAAGGAACTAAGGCAAATGATATAACAAACACAACACAATTCAGTTCAATCAATCTACAATGAGTAAACAAGCAAATAGTGAGTGAAATTAATAACTTGAAAGAAATAACAAGATAATAAACACAAGCTATTTGGAGAGGTTCGATCAATGAAAGATCTACGTCCTCTACCAAGATGGTTAATCTTGGATTTCTAAAGGAGATCTTATATAATGAGTGAGTGTTACAAATTACAATGTTTGAGCTTATACACTAACTCAAGATCTATTACTATGAAAGAACAAATCCAAAACAATAACCGGTGTATCTCTTAAAGAAAATCTAAATGATCAATCTTAAAGAGGTGCGTGTGTGTTCTTAGTATCAAGGCTCTTTAGATCTTTGAGATGGAGAGCACAAGAAACTAAAGTGTTAAGGCTTGAAGATCTGGGCTAAGGATGAAGGTATGAAGATGTTCTTGAGAAATCTGGAAAAACGAAGGCAATCTTCAAATCTTCAACAATGCTTAGAGAGAGAAATTCTTGAAATTCTTAGCAAAACTCAGCAACTTCAAAATGTTGAAGTTATGGGGTATTTATAGTGAACTTCAAAAAACTAGCCGTTGGAAATCCTTGTGGATAAGATGAGCTGTCGCTTGTTGATTGGAGCATGCATATATTATGGCCATTTTGACACTCAACATAAATGTGACCGTGTGGACACGTGTCAATAGATTAGGCGCATAAGCATCTTTTAACCACCGTTGGATCATTGGCGTAATTTGAATTCTCTTCAAGTCTTTGAGTCTTCAATAAATCACTGAGTGTTGAATAAACACTTTGAGGCGCGTTTGAGCCAAGAGGCGCACATGATGTGCGCTAAAACAAGGGGCGCATAGGCGCATAGCATAGCTAGTAATAATTCCTTGCGCGCGCTATGAGGGCGCAGGGCGCAAAGAAGAGAGGCGCATGGCGCGTTGGCGGCTCAAACTTACTCCTGGGTGATTTTTCTTTGAATCTTGATCTTCTTGCCCTATTTCTAAGCCTATTCTATAACAATGGACATCTTAAAAAAATGAAGTATAAATACTTCTTACATGTGGGTCTAAAGTCCATGAAATAAAGGTTAGGTGATGGATCAATCAAATCTAATAAATCCTATTACATTAAAACTGAGATATATGTGGGCATACCCAACACCTTTAGAGAAACCGGAATGGAAATGGGAACATGTTACTATGGACTTTGTATCAGGGTTACCTCGTACTAAAGAAGGCATGATGTAGTTTGGGTGGTTGTGGACAGATTGACAAAGTCTTCTCATTTCTTGCTATTGAGATTGTTATTCGATGTAAAGGCTTGCTACTTTGTACATAAATGAGATAGTGAAGTTGCATGGAGTTCAGTTAGCATAATTTCCTGATCGGATCCTAGATTCACTTCTCGATTTTGGCAAGCATTTCAAAGGCTTGGGTTCCGAATTAGAGATTCAGTACTGCTTTTCATCCTCAAACAGATGGCCAGTCAGAAAGGACCGTTCAGATTCTTGAGGACATGTTGAGAGCTTGTTCAGTTGATTTTGCAGATTCTTAGGATATTCATTTGCCTCTCGTAGAATTTGCTTATAACAACAGTTTTCAGTCGAGTATTGGATGGCTCCTTATGAAGCATTGTATGGAAGAAAGTGTCGTTCACCTATTTGTTGGGATGAAGTTAGGGAAGCAAAGATTTGGGGTATTGATATGGTTAATGATTCAGTTGAGAAGGTTAAGCTTATTCGGGATCGATTGACTAATACTCAGAGTCGTCAGAAGAGTTATGCTGATCACCGGAGGCGAGACCTCGAGTTTGAAAAGGGTGACTTTGTGTTTCTGAAAGTTTCACCAAAGGTGGGAATTAAGAGATATGGGAAGAAAGGTAAACTTGCTCCTAGATTTGTCGGTCCTTTTGAGATTTTGGGAAGAGTTGGAGATCAAGCTTATCGTCTTGCGTTA
Source organism: Campanula takesimana (assembly GCA_026119855.1). NCBI lineage: Eukaryota > Viridiplantae > Streptophyta > Magnoliopsida > Asterales > Campanulaceae > Campanula > Campanula takesimana. Next base: position 149,823 of record JAOWBW010001927.1, on the reverse strand, counting down.
CCTCCTTCTCTTGACAAGATTCATAATGTGTTCCATGTTTTGATGCTTCGAAAGTATGTGTATGATCCATCTCATGTGTTATCTGAGATACCTGAGGATATTGAACCCAGTATGTCCTATGAGGAGCATCCATTTCAGGTGATTGATTCTAAAGTTCGAGAATTGAGAACTAAAAGTATTCCTCTTGTTAGGGTTGTGTGGAGGAACCATAATGTGGAAGAATCAACTTGGGAGCTTCGGGATGAAATGGATAGGAAATATCCTTGGTTGTTTGATTCGTTTGGTAAGTTATCCTAAAATTCGGGACGAATTTTCTTTAAGGGGGAGTGATTGTAATGACCCGAAAACCCGTCCCTATTTATTTTATATTTTGGGGGATTTTAATTTGATATTATGTGTGTATTTTATGTGTTGCATCATATTTATGACTTGCACATATTGTATGATTAAATGTGCTATTTACTTAGTTAGTAGTAATAATGGTTAAGGAAGTTAAATGATTAAGTTGAAACCTTAGGGTCCTTTGTGAAATTATAACCTTAGGGGCTTAATTGTTGAAAATGAAAGTCAAGTGACCAAAACGTAATTTTGGGATAAAAAATCTTTATAAGTTTATCACTTCTCCTTCTTTCGCTGTGTTTGCATAATACTCTGCAACTCTTTTCCTCGTTCATTCCTAGGGTTAGGAGAAAAAGGTAAGTTCAACCTATTTCGATTTAATTTTTTTTATTTACTTATCCGTTTTAAAATCTAATTATATAAAAATGATCAGGGTGTTGAGTAGGTCATTTCTACCCGAACAAAACTTATTTCAGTGTTACTTTTTTCAGAAATAGGTAAGTTACTAATTCCCCTTTAAATATTAAAATGGTCATATATGTTATACTTGATACTTGTACTTGTTAATTTTGTGATTTGAATGATATTTGTGATACTTGTAATTTTGGGACAAATGGAGTATTCACCTTTTGTGTAAGAATGAAGAGTTAAATTGAAAGTAATGTTTTGGATGGTTGTTGCACTCCTGGTAATAGTATAAGTGTTAGTAAGTTATACTCCTACGCTTGGGACTGATGAATTTGGCTTGCAGGAGAAATTTGAGAATTCTGAGTCTGGCTCATGGGCGACCGCCCATAATAGGGTTCGGCGACCGCCCACAACTACTGAAAGGTTTGGTCTGGGACAGATTATTTTGGGCGACCGCCCAGTCTGGTTTGGGCGACCGCCAGTCTGGTTTGGGCGACCGCCCATAATTGCTGAAAAGTTGAGTTGTTCCATTTCAAGTGATTTAAAGTTCAATCTTGGTCTAGGTCTTAGGTGATATCCTAGAGTACCTAGAGGGTTTGTTGTGGAACACCCTAGTGTTTGAAATTGGTTCCTTTGTGAACATAAGAGTTGTGAAATTTGACTAAATGTTAATTGGATTGGTTGAACATCTTTTAGTGTGGTTTGGATTGGTTCATCTTTGTGATGTGTTTGGATTGATTCCCTACTTTCGAATCATTGCCCCGGTTGTTGTTTAAGCAAGTATTCATTACTATGCTCGTTTGAAAGTCCAGCTGGTACTTGTTGTAGAGTCGGGCAGTGGTTGGGATTATAATGGCACACGAGCCAAGTTCATTGTAAGGCTTCTACCATTGGTTTCCCATTTTTAACCCCCTTCCTTGGGCCACGGATTGGGTCTGGGCTATCTCTCCCTTGTGTGATTTTAGTCACCGTTTGGGTTATGACTTTGTGTCATTTTTCCCCCGTTGTTGTTTTTGCGGTTGTTATTGATTGGTTCATGAATCGGCTTCAGCCCTTTGGTGCTGCTCAGTTGATACCTCTCAGATGGTTATATGTTTGATTCGAGAACCTTGGCTCAGTATCCACTTATGAGTGTTTTATTCCGCCTTACGTGTGGAAAAATGAGTTGGATTTACCTATCATGTTATGTGCTATGTGGATGTTTATTGACATTGTTCAATTCCGAGTATCATTTCAGTATGTAACGTAGTTTGAATTTTAGTAGCTTACTGATTCATTCTCACCCTTATTTGTTTACTGTTTTAGATAAAGGAGAGCCCAGGGGATAGGTCACTGCACAAGGGAGGACGTCGAGGTGGTGATTTTGGGTAAGACATTTTGGGATATGTGTTATGTAAATGCTACATTATGTAAATGTATAGCCTTTTGGGTAGTGTACCCGAGACTTCATCTTTGTATCACCTATTTTTGGAACATGTTGGTGAGTGGGAGAGCCCGCGCCCGTACCCGCGTGAGGGATCCGTGCGAAACGCGGCTTGAATCCGCTCGGTTTCTCAAAATGGTTACCCTACTTTGGTTTGAAAAAAGAAGAGAGTCGCCACCTCATTTTATTAAGAAAATAGAGATAAAACCTTTGTTGAGAAAAAGAAGTGGGTTCGGGGGCTAAGTTACGAGAGGAGAAGGTGATTAGCAGCACTCCGCTCGCCCTTACGGTCTCTAGCATGCTTCCGCCTACGCTTCATTTTATTTGCCTTTTGATAGATGCGTTTTATGTCCTAACTTTTAGAAAAAACGTGCGTTATGTACAGAGGAGTCTCCTAGTCTAGGTACGTTCATTTTAATTCACAACCGGGAATCGGTTTGGGTGGATTTCCCGATTGGTGTTAGAAAATGGTTTTGAACGTGTTAAAAAAAGAAAAAAACGTCCACGGGGAGGGGAATTATGTACAGTAGGGGATATACATGTATACACAAAAGTGGGAAACAAATCCCATAAATAAATGAATGTCCTCGCGACGGAGCGTTTGTGGATCTTGACGTCGTCGTTGTCCGTCCCGAGCCGCGGTACCTGCCCTAAAATAACCCAAATCCAAAACTACAAATTGGGGATTGCTCCCTGAATGTTAGATATCATTGTGAAGTTTTTATGGATTTTTTGGATTAAATTTTGACCCCAAATATTGACAAGAAAATGCATCACAAAATCTGCCCATTTTAGGGAGGAGTTTTGGAGGGAGGAGGGAGGTGATTTTTTGACCAAAATACCCCTCCTATAGGGGTAGAGGAGGGGGGAGCCGAAATTCAAGTGATGGGAGGTGGAATTATTGAAAACATCATCATTCTTGGCTTGAAAATATAAGAGGAAAACATGGAAAAAAGCTCTTTTTTTTTCTTTTTGTTTTCTTTTTCCTGATTGATCATGCTTCCATGATTCATCCCATGTCTTGCAAGCCATGTGTCCCCATACGTGTGTTGATATTTTCTCTTGCTCCGTTTTCCCGCTCCGCAACAGCTTGTGACTGCTCCGTCGTGCGCGTTCCGGTGTCTCGGTTGTCCGCGGGTCCAACTCAAAAGTTGCTCCTCACAATTTTCTGGTCATAACGGCATATCTATAATATGTTAACAAGCAAGGAATAACATAATATAATTTTAAACGCAAAGGATGATCGGTAATAGGCGTTCTAGGGGTGCGGGGCCCGCCGTTGGGTCCCGACGCTCAATTTTCGAAGTATACGCCTGTTTACTCGGTTTTGAGCCCTGATCATGAATTCGGACTCGGTTTTCCATCCGATGCACCGATAAGGCGGTCGGTAGTCCCGAACGGCCAAATCTGGGGTTTTAGGTCAATTATCGCGCTTTGACCGAATCAAAGGGTTGGTTTAAGGGGTGCGAGATCGGGGTGTCTACAGAGCCCCTCGTCGAATTCACTTGTGATGTAAAGGGGATTCGACGATCCAATATAGACAACCGATCTCGTCTAGGGTTCAACGGCTGAGCCCAAAGTAGGGTTTCCTACGTATGCCTTTCAGAATCAAGCCTCCGTAGTTCTACTCAAGCAAGCAAACAAACACAATCATGGTCGAACTCGGGTGCCCGAGTTTCCTACGTATCTCTTGCGAGAATCAGACCATCATAGTTCGGATGGATGCGGATGCATTGAGAAACCGAATTCTCTTTGCTGGGGATTGGAATGGGTGAACGGCTTATGGGTTGGTGAGATCACATACATCTCTGAGCCGAGGTTGAGGTAACATCAATTCGATAGAACGTCCGACTGAAACTCTTGTTATCGAGCTGCCTACGTATCCCTTTCGGGAATCAAGTCGGGGCGTAGTTCTGAGGGAGGTCCAACCCGAGCGCTCGAGTGGACCAGAGAGTAACCAAACATTCGAGGGGGTCAGATTCAGATAAATCCGAAAGGATCAGGGTAACCAGCATTTCGAAAAGAAGGGGTGGTCGTGCCTGAGGTGACAGGCTGCCTACGTATCCCGCATGGGAATCAGACCAGTCACGTAGTTCAACGGGGAGATTCAACTCGAGCCTTCGAGCGAACCAAGAGGTAACCAAACATCATTCGAGGAGGTCGAATTCGGGGGTGACCGAATAGACCTGGGCAAACAAATCATTGAAATGGAGGGTGATGACTTCTTGGGGGTTGGTCGGCCTATCAGTCAATGATATTGATGGGACTCTAGGGGGTTCGTCGGCCTATAAGTCAAAGAGATTGAGGAGACTTCTAGGGGGTTCGTCGGCCTATCAGTCGAAGAGATGTCATTAGAGGGGTCTAATTCGGGGGTGCCAAACAGACCAAAGTAACTGAATGTTTGAAAAGGTCAATTTCGGGTGTAACCGAATAGACCGGAGGTAACCAAATGCTTTGAAAAGGTCAAATTCGGGTGCCCGAATAGACCGGAAGTAACCAAATGTTTTGAAAAAGTCAAATTCGGGTGCCCGAATAGACCGGAAGTAACCAAATTTTTTGAAAAGGTCAAATTCGGTGTAACCGAATAGACCGGAAGTAACCAAATGTTTTGAAAAGGTCAAATTCGGGTGCCCGAATAGACCGGAAGTAACCAAATTTGTTGAAAAGGTCAAATTCGGGTGCCCGAATAGACCGGAAGTAACCAAATTTTTTGAAAAGGTCAAATTCGGGTGTAACCGAATAGACCGGAAGTAACCAAATTGTCGAGGGTCAGATTCGGATAAATCCGAAAAAGACCGGAGGGGAACCAAATAGTCGAGGGTCAGATTCGGATAAATCCGAAAAAGACCGGAGGGGAACCAAATTTTAAGACTCATGATACTCTACCAATTAAGAGAAGTATCGTGAAAAGAGATTCGAGGATGCTGCAGGTCGAGATTTTACTCTGATTCTTTAGATTTTGAGATTGATGCGTGATGAATTTTTGAGCTTCGCCTTACAATGAACCACTGTCGGGCAAGAACGGAGTTGATAAGTTTGGGGAGCGCACCTGTTCAAGCATAAACATTTGCAAGCCACAAAAGTACTTATGCTAGTGCCAATTGCATTTGATTTTTGATTGTGATGTAGGTGCACAAGTTTCTTTTCTTTTTGTAAATTCACGCTTTTACCAAATATTATGATTAGATTTGACGTGATGGTGGCTGCGATTACGATGTTAGCATGGTAAGTGTATGGATGTGAAAATGACATGCTTGGGATGGGGGTGCAACATCGTATATGACATGATATGATAATGGCATGATAGGAACAAGATAATCTAAAATTCCACACACATTCAAATTTGATAGATCAAGGATACGCTGCAAGCTGCTGCCATGTGCGGATCCTCTGGCTTTGTAGTTGATGTGTGATGAGATTTTTGATTCTTGGCTCGAGGAGAACAATCCAATTACCATGCTTTCATGTCGGGACCTTTTTGGATTTGACGGGAGGCCCTCTCGAGTTTCTACGGATTGCTTCGATGTGTGCGTGGACAAAGCCTCTCTGTTCAGCATTTTGATGCGGTTGTGGTCAAGCTCCCTTTCATCATTTCGATGTGTTTGTGGTCGGACTCGCCGAAGCAAGCTGCCTACGTATCCCTTTCGGGAATCAGACCTTACGTAGTTCGAGTTTGTGATAAACTCGAAAACACAATTTGATTGGAACAGATGTGGTGTGATGTTGAAGAAGACCTTTCTTGAGGGGTTTGGACGTGACCTGGCCTCGGAGATTGGATTTGAGTACCTGCATAAGACCTTTCACAAGCATACATATATATCGTGACATTCATGTGCAGAGAGTGTGTCATACACGCAACCAAATAATCATGATTAAAAGATCGAGAGATAAAGAACATATCACGTTGAGAACTGTTCGCTTTCCATCATTTCGATGTGTTTGTGGTCGGACTCGCCGAAGCAAGCTGCCTACGTATCCCTTTCGGGAATCAGACCTTACGTAGTTCGAGTTTGTGAAAAACTCGAAAAACACATTTTGATTGGAGTTTGGAACATCGAAAAACTGAATTCCCTAAGGAGAAACGTGTCGATGGATTTCTTGTAAGTGGAATGGAACGAGCAGAGTTCCCGTGTGCATGAGATGCATTGGGTGTTGAAAATATTCCTGCAGAAAATTTCACAAGTATACAATATACAAGTGATATCGTGACATTCATGTGCAGAGAGTGTGTCATACACGCAACCAAATCATCATGATTAAAAGATCGAGAGATAAAGAACATATCACGTTGAGAACTGCTCGCTTTCCATCATTTCGATGTGTTTGTGGTCGGACTCGCCGAAGCAAGCTGCGTAGTTCGAGTTTGTGAAAAACTCAAAAAACACATTTTGTTGACAGACGATTTATTGGAGATGACCCTTCTTGCGATGGGGTACCTGCATGGGATTAGATTTGGACACCTGCAAAATATTTTCACAAGTATGCAATATCATAACACGCATTTTTCACTTCAAAAACTTCTCATTGCATTGATGATTGAAGGACTTCAAACGAGGATTTCCTTTGAAATTTAAATTTCGCCATCTTTCTTTCAGAATTGAAAACACTCTCTCTTTTTTTTTCATTTTTTTGACACGTGTGCATTGCTTGCATTTCAGCCTCTGCTTTTTATAAAATGAACAAAATGTTTATGTGCAAAGAGGGAGAATCGGAAAACGGAAGGAATTGTGCATTTTTTATTTTATTTTTTATTTTTGAAACTTTGCGAGAAATGAGGGTCGAGGTGGAGATATATGGTGGAGTGGAAATGAAAGCCTAGCGCGAGTACTCGACAGGTCAATTCCCTACACCATTTGATCAAGTTTACTCGACGGTGTCTCTCCTGGTGGATTACTTTGCCTTGCCCCCAGATGTCGGTTGTAGAAGCCCCAGTGCCTTTTCAGAATCAGCCCCCAGATCTTCAATCATGAAAGCCCCCACTTTGTCAAGGATCAGCCCCACATTTGACGACTCATTTTCTGAGGACCTCGCTGTTTGGTAAATTCACTATCTCTTTCAGCACAGACATCACATTTAAAGTTGTCACTAGTTGATGAGAATCCCAAGCCACTTTTATCACCACTGACTTTTTGGGACTCAAATATATTCTCCATAGTGACACGAGAATTGGACCACTCATTTGTAATCTTTTTAAGATCAGTAATTTGAGCAACCAATTCATAGTTTTGAACTTTAAGAAGTGAGTTCTGTTCTGTTAGAAAAGTGTTTTTAACAGTAAGAGGAGTCATGCTCTTTATCTGCTCCTTAAGGAGGGTGAGTTCAGATTTAAGTAGAGATTTCTCGGTCTTAAGCTGGGAAATTTCATCACATGATAGTGCTAAAGCTTCCTTCATACTATCAAATCTAGTGATTACCTTTTCAGCCTTTTTGAACAATTTTTCTTGTTCAGCAATCACTTCATCATCATTGATTTTGGAGATTGGAGCAGTTGGTTCAACCTGTGGTCTAATGTATGCTCCTTTCTCAATTTGTTCCTTGCTCCAAGATCACATCGTGAGAATAACAATCCACCATCGTTTTGAGCCGGAGTGAGAAATCCTTGTTCCACGAGCTCGCTGATGGTTGGTCCTTTCTTCTTTTCACTTCTTGAAAACCTGCAGATTTCTTGATAGGTTTATTCAAGGCATTCATATCAGGAACATCCTTGGAGAAGTCATCATCAGAATCATAAGCATCAACTTCATCATCATTTGCCATCAAAACAAACGAGTCCATCATTGGAATCTTCATCGCTCTCATCGGAGTCTGTTTCAATCCAAGTATTGTGCTCATTTGCTGGTGCTTCTTCTTCAGCAACCATTCCCTTGTGACGAGTAAACTTGGGAGAGAATTTGGGAGTATGGCTGCTCTTCTTCTGCATATATTCAAATTTGGGAATCGGGCAGCTTGATGCAAAATGTCCGGGTTTCCTGCAATTAAAACAAACAAGATCTTCTTTTCTTTTTGAATCACTGCTCCTTGAAAACTTTTGAGGAGCTTTGCTGGTAGATCCTTGAAATTTGTTGGTTGAGCCGGGTCTTGAGAATTTCTGAATTTTTGAAATTTCTTCACAAATAAAGCGAAGTCTTCATCATCCATGTCTAATAGCTCAGAAGTAGAAATTTTGGGATCGGAGCTTTTCTCATCTTGAACAGGCGCAGGAGTAGGCGCAGGTGTAGGCGCAGCTTCTCTGTGCGCCATCATAGCCATAGATTTTGACTTTCCTTCAGTTTCGCTGATTCGTTGGAGTTTGAGTTCGTAAACTTTGAGATTTGCATATAGGTTCCTTAAAGTCCAAACATCTAAGGTTCCAGCGTCTTCAAGAGCGCTAGATTTATGTAGGTATCTTGATCCAAAAGCTTGTAGAAAATTTACATTCAAATCTTTGTTGGTAAACTTCATGCCAAGTGAAATACATAGATTGATAATTTCACAGTAGCGTTCATAAGTTTGCCTTAAGTTTTCACCGGGGAGTTGAGAGAAATTGTTGAACCTCTTTTGAACTTCGTATTTCTTGTTCTCCTTGCAGACGGTGTCTCCTTCAATATGCTCTTCAATAGCATCCCATAGCTCATTTGCAGTAGCACAATGCATGACTTGTTGTTTCATAGCCGTGCTTAGAGTGCTTAGAAGAATGTTTCTTGCTTTGCCATCATTTGCAACTCTTCTAATTTCTTCCTCGGTCCAGTCTTCCCTTGGTTTGAGAACTGTAGGTTGGGCAGCGTTGGTGCGTGGATTTGGATTCGCCTTCATCGGAATATAAGGTCTATAAACGACGGTGTCATGGAGCCTTTCATCGATTGAGTTGAGATGAGTCAATATGCTGAATTTCCACACGTCAAAATGATCTTCATCAAAGACCGGAACGTGAGTGTAGTTTGCAGTTGCCATAGGTTTTGAGTTTTCCATTTAGAATCGGCACCCAAGCTGTTAAGCTTGAAAAACGAAAATGTTTTATAAAGGTGTTTGCTCTGATACCACTTGTTGGTCCCAAAGGGCAACAAGGGTATGAAAAATAGCTAGAGGGGGGGGGTGAATAGCTGTTTTAAAATTCTTTTCGTACCCTTGAAAAACTCAATTTCAAATGCGCACTTTATCAAGTAAGCGTTATGAGATGCGCCTAAGTGAGTGAGTGAAATGCACAGCGGAATTTAGTAATGAAAATAGGCGCAAAGTGTGATAAAGGGGCGCACACACACTCTAAGTATTTTGGCTCAAAGTGGTTGAAATAAGGAACTAAGGCAAATGATATAAAAACACAACACAATTCAGTTCAATCAATCTACAATGAGTAAACAAGCAAATAGTGAGTGAAATTAATAACTTGAAAGAAATAACAAGATAATAACACAAGCTATTTGGAGAGGTTCGATCAATGAAAGATCTACGTCCTCTACCAAGATGGTTAATCTTGGATTTCTAAAGGAGATCTTATATAATGAGTGAGTGTTACAAATTACAATGTTTGAGCTTATACACTAACTCAAGATCTATTACTATGAAAGAACAAATCCAAAACAATAACCGGTGTATCTCTTAAAGAAGAATCTAAATGATCAATCTTAAAGAGGTGCGTGTGTGTTCTTAGTATCAAGGCTCTTTAGATCTTTGAGATGGAGAGCACAAGAAACTAAAGTGTTAAGGCTTGAAGATCTGGGCTAAGGATGAAGGTATGAAGATGTTCTTGAGAAATCTGGAAAAACGAAGGCAATCTTCAAATCTTCAACAAATGCTTAGAGAGAGAAATTCTTGAAATTCTTAGCAAAACTCAGCAACTTCAAAATGTTGAAGTTATGGGGTATTTATAGTGAACTTCAAAAAACTAGCCGTTGGAAATCCTTGTGGATAAGATGAGCTGTCGCTTGTTGATTGGAGCATGCATATATTATGGCCATTTTGACACTCAACATAAATGTGACCGATGTGGACACGTGTCAATAGATTAGGCGCATAAGCATCTTTTAACCACCGTTGGATCATTGGCGTAATTTGAATTCTCTTCAAGTCTTTGAGTCTTCAATAAATCACTGAGTGTTGAATAAACACTTTGAGGCGCGTTTGAGCCAAGAGGCGCACATGATGTGCGCTAAAACAAGGGGCGCATAGGCGCATAGCATAGCTAGTAATAATTCCTTGCGCGCGCTATGAGGGGCGCAGGGCGCAAAAGAAGAGAGGCGCATGGCGCGTGTGCGCGGCTCAAACTTACTGGGTGATTTTTCTTTGAATCTTGATCTTCTTGCCCTATTTCTAAGCCTATTCTATAACAATGGACATCTTAAAAAATGAAGTATAAATACTTCTTACATGTGGGTCTAAAGTCCATGAAATAAAGGTTAGGTGATGGATCAATCAAATCTAATAAATCCTATTACATTAAAACTGAGATATATGTGGGCATACCCAACAACCTTTAGAGAAACCGGAATGGAAATGGGAACATGTTACTATGGACTTTGTATCAGGGTTACCTCGTACTAAAAGAAGGCATGATGTAGTTTGGGTGGTTGTGGACAGATTGACAAAGTCTTCTCATTTCTTGCCTATTGAGATTGGTTATTCGATGTAAAGGCTTGCTACTTTGTACATTAATGAGATAGTGAAGTTGCATGGAGTTCCAGTTAGCATAATTTCTGATCGGGATCCTAGATTCACTTCTCGATTTTGGCAAGCATTTCAGAAGGCTTTGGGTTCAGAATTGAGATTCAGTACTGCTTTTCATCCTCAAACAGATGGCCAGTCAGAAAGGACCGTTCAGATTCTTGAGGACATGTTGAGAGCTTGTTCAGTTGATTTTGCAGATTCTTAGGATATTCATTTGCCTCTCGTAGAATTTGCTTATAACAACAGTTTTCAGTCGAGTATTGGGATGGCTCCTTATGAAGCATTGTATGGAAGAAAGTGTCGTTCACCTATTTGTTGGGATGAAGTTAGGGAAGCAAAGATTTGGGGTATTGATATGGTTAATGATTCAGTTGAGAAGGTTAAGCTTATTCGGGATCGATTGACTAATACTCAGAGTCGTCAGAAGAGTTATGCTGATCACCGGAGGCGAGACCTCGAGTTTGAAAAGGGTGACTTTGTGTTTCTGAAAGTTTCACCAAAGGTGGGAATTAAGAGATATGGGAAGAAAGGTAAACTTGCTCCTAGATTTGTCGGTCCTTTTGAGATTTTGGGAAGAGTTGGAGATCAAGCTTATCGTCTTGCGTTACCTCCTTCTCTTGACAAGATTCATAATGTGTTCCATGTTTTGATGCTTCGAAAGTATGTGTATGATCCATCTCATGTGTTATCTGAGATACCTGAGGATATTGAACCCAGTATGTCCTATGAGGAGCATCCATTTCAGGTGATTGATTCTAAAGTTCAAGAATTGAGAACTAAAAGTATTCCTCTTGTTAGGGTTGTGTGGAGGAACCATAATGTGGAAGAATCACTTGGGAGCTTCGGGATGAAATGGATAGGAAATATCCTTGGTTGTTTGATTCGTTTGGTAAGTTATCCTAAAATTCGGGACGAATTTTCTTTAAGGGGGAGTGATTGTAATGACCCGAAAACCCGTCCCTATTTATTTTATATTTTGGGGGATTTTAATTTGATATTATGTGTGTATTTTATGTGTTGCATCATATTTTATGACTTGCACATATTGTATGATTAAATGTGCTATTTACTTAGTTAGTAGTAATAATGGTTAAGGAAGTTAAATGATTAAGTTGAAACCTTAGGGTCCTTTGTGAAATTATAACCTTAGGGGCTTAATTGTTGAAAATGAAAGTCAAGTGACCAAAACGTAATTTTGGGATAAAAAATCTTTATAAGTTTATCACTTCTCCTTCTTTCGCTGTGTTTGCATAATACTCTGCAACTTTTCCTCGTTCATTCCTAGGGTTAGGAGAAAAAGGTAAGTTCAACCTATTTCGATTTAATTTTTTTTATTTACTTATCCGTTTTAAAATCTAATTATATAAAAATGATCAGGGTGTTGAGTAGGTCATTTCTACCCGAACAAAACTTATTTCAGTGTTACTTTTTTCAGAAATAGGTAAGTTACTAATTCCCCTTTAAATATTAAAATGGTCATATATGTTATACTTGATACTTGTACTTGTTAATTTTGTGATTTGAATGATATTTGTGATACTTGTAATTTTGGGACAAATGGAGTATTCACCTTTTGTGTAAGAATGAAGAGTTAAATTGAAAGTAATGTTTTGGGATGGTTGTTGCACTCCTGGTAATAGTATAAGTGTTAGTAAGTTATACTCCTACGCTTGGGACTGATGAATTTGGCTTGCAGGAGAAATTTGAGAATTCTGAGTCTGGCTCATGGGCGACCGCCCATAATAGGGTTCGGCGACCGCCCACAACTACTGAAAGGTTTGGTCTGGGACAGAGTATTTTGGGCGACCGCCCAGTCTGGTTTGGGCGACCGCCCAGTCTGGTTTGGGCGACCGCCCATAATTGCTGAAAAGTTGAGTTGTTCCATTTCAAGTGATTTAAAGTTCAATCTTGGTCTAGGTCTTAGGTGATATCCTAGAGTACCTAGAGGGTTGTTGTGGAACACCCTAGTGTTTGAAATTGGTTCCTTTGTGAACATAAGAGTTGTGAAATTTGACTAAATGTTAATTGGATTTGGTTGAACATCTTTTAGTGTGGTTTGGATTGGTTCATCTTTGTGATGTGTTTGGATTGATTCCCTACTTTCGAATCATTGCCCCTGGTTGTTGTTTAAGCAAGTATTCATTACTATGCTCGTTTGAAAGTCCAGCTGGTACTTGTTGTAGAGTCGGGCAGTGGTTGGGATTATAATGGCACACGAGCCAAGTTCATTGTAAGGCTTCTACCATTGGTTTCCCATTTTTAACCCCCTTCCTTGGGCCACGGATTGGGTCTGGGCTAGCTCTCCCTTGTGTGATTTTAGTCACCGTTTGGGTTATGACTTTGTGTCATTTTTCCCCCGTTGTTGTTTTTGCGGTTGTTATTGATTGGTTCATGAATCGGCTTCAGCCCTTTGGTGCTGCTCAGTTGATACCTCTCAGATGGTTATATGTTTGATTCGAGAACCTTGGCTCAGTATCCACTTATGAGTGTTTTATTCCGCCTTACGTGTGGAAAAATGAGTTGGATTTACCTATCATGTTATGTGCTATGTGGATGTTTATTGACATTGTTCAATTCCGAGTATCATTTCAGCATGTAACGTAGTTGAATTTTAGTAGCTTACTGATTCATTCTCACCCTTATTTGTTTACTGTTTTAGATAAAGGAGAGCCCAGGGGATAGGTCACTGCACAAGGGAGGACGTCGAGGTGGTGATTTTGGGTAAGACATTTTGGGATATGTGTTATGTAAATGCTACATTATGTAAATGTATAGCCTTTTGGGTAGTGTACCCGTGACTTCATCTTTGTATCACCTATTTTTGGAACATGTTGGTGAGTGGGAGAGCCCGCGCCCGTACCCGCGTGAGGGATCCGTGCGAAACGCGGCTTGAATCCGCTCGTTTCTCAAAATGGTTACCCTACTTTGGTTTGAAAAAAGAAGAGAGTCGCCACCTCATTTTATTAAGGAAAATAGAGATAAAACCTTTGTTGAGAAAAAGAAGTGGGTTCGGGGGCTAAGTTACGAGAGGAGAAGGTGATTAGCAGCACTCCGCTCGCCCTTACGGTCTCTAGCATGCTTCCGCCTACGCTTCATTTTATTTGCCTTTTGATAGATGCGTATTATGTCCTAACTTTTAGAAAAAACGTGCGTTATGTACAGAGGAGTCTCCTAGTCTAGGTACGTTCATTTTAATTCACAACCGGGAATCGGTTTGGGTGGATTTCCCGATTGGTGTTAGAAAATGGTTTTGAACGTGTTAAAAAAAGATAAAAAACGTCCACGGGGAGGGGAATTATGTACAGTAGGGGATATACATGTATACACAAAAGTGGGAAACAAATCCCATAAATAAATGAATGTCCTCGCGACGGAGCGTTTGTGGATCTTGACGTCGTCGTTGTCCGTCCCGAGCCGCGGTACCTGCCCTAAAATAACCCAAATCCAAAACTACAAATTGGGGATTGCTCCCTGAATGTTAGATATCATTGTGAAGTTTTTATGGATTTTTTGGATTAAATTTTGACCCCAAATATTGATAAGAAAATGCATCACAAAATCTGCCCAGAAAATATTCACAGGAAACATGGCACATTGATCACCAATTTTAACTATTTTAACTAGTGAATCTGAAGAAACACAAAAATTAAAGTTGAATAACACATATTGATAATGAATATACAAAAATTTGGAGCCAATAAAGTAAGTTTAAGTTGCTCAAAATATCTCTGACATTTTAATGTCAGAAGCTGGAAGTACAGTGTCTGAAATTTGGTGGTCTAAACAAGAGAGGAAGAATGGAACTTTTAGAGGTACAAAAATATATAAAAAATATTACACTTTCCTTAGTTTGTTGGGAACAAAATTTGTGTTCTGACTTAATCCAAAAGACCAGGTTTTGACAGAGTTTTAAATACAAGAAGGCAGCATGGTACAGAGAAAGATACACTGGACAGCACATCTAGAACTCAAAGATAAGCATGAAAACCTATTCTAAACATGTAATATGAATATGAAACTTCACAAGAATGTACTTTAACACATTATGAACAACTTTTGTGTTTTGATCTAGATCTATAAACAAAGTTATGATAGAGAAAACAGCACATCAAAATCCTTGGTTGAAACTAAACATGCTGGGCAGATTATATATGGCATGAAGATGGAGGTCAAAACATGGCATAAACTTGGAACAAACCCATGGAACTTAGGGAAATTGTTTATTGATATATTATTAACATTATCATGTGTCTATTTATGAACAAACATAAATAAAAATGAGAATAAACAACAAAGAAGGAGATGAGGGCAGAATATACACATGCTGAGCAAATGGACTATATCTTGCTGGGATTTGAGATCTAAAGCATGAGATTAACACCAAAATGAACTCAAGACATATATACACATGCTAGTACTGAAGTATGAACATTTAGAATATATAGAACATGTTTATTTACAAAGTAAAAACATAGATTACATAGGTAATAAGGGGAATCTAGTCACTAGTTGACTAGATTCCCAAACAACTCATTTAAACTTACATTTTATCAAATCTATGATATATAAAAAGGAAACTTACCTAGATTAAGAGAGGGTGGTGTGCTTCCTTTGTCTCCAAGGGAAGACTTTTTTTTTGTTTGTTTTGATTGAAGTTGAAGTTGTTTTGGTTGTGGTTGTGGTTGTGGTTGTTGTTGTTGTTGTTGTTGTTGTTGTTGCTTGTTGTTGTTGTTGCTTGAGATTTGAAAGGGTTATTTGAGGTGTTTGGGTGGCGGTTTAGTAGTGGAGATGTGGTGGAGGAGTGGTGGTAGTGGTGGTGGAATGGTGGTAGTAAGAGCAAGAGTGAAAGTGTATGGAGGGAGTGTGTAGTGTAATGTGTGTAGTGAATGAGTCCCCCTTGTTGAATGGATGTGTATGAAGTTCTCTCCCTTTAGGCCATTTTAGGGAGGAGTTTTGGAGGGAGGAGGGAGGTGATTTTTTGACCAAAATACCCCTCCTATAGGGGTAGAGGAGGGGGGGAGCCGAAATTCAAGTGATGGGAGGTGGAATTATTGAAAACATCATCATTCTTGGCTTGAAAATATAAGAGGAAAACATGGAAAAAAACTCTTTGTTTTTCTTTTTGTTTTCTTTTTCCTTGATTGATCATGCTTCCATGATTCATCCCATGTCTTGCAAGCCATGTGTCCCCATACGTGTGTTGATATTTTCTCTTGCTCCGTTTTCCCGCTCCGCAACAGCTTGTGACTGCTCCGTCGTGCGCGTTCCGGTGTCTCGGTTGTCCGCGGGTCCAACTCAAAAGTTGCTCCTCACAATTTTCTGGTCATAACGGCATATCTATAATATGTTAACAAGCAAGGAATAACATAATATAATTTTAAACGCAAAGGATGATCGGTAATAGGCGTTCTAGGGGTGCGGGGCCCGCCGTTGGGTCCCGACGCTCAATTTTCGAAGTATACGCCTGTTTACTCGGTTTTGAGCCCTGATCATGAATTCGGACTCGGTTTTTCCATCCGATGCACCGATAAGGCGGTCGGTAGTCCCGAACGGCCAAATCTGGGGTTTTAGGTCAATTATCGCGCTTTGACCGAATCAAAGGGTTGGTTTAAGGGGTGCGAGATCGGGGTGTCTACAGAGCCCCTCGTCGAATTCACTTGTGATGTAAAGGGGATTCGACGATCCAATATAGACAACCGATCTCGTCTAGGGTTCAACGGCTGAGCCCAAAGTAGGGTTTCCTACGTATGCCTTTCAGGAATCAAGCCTCCGTAGTTCTACTCAAGCAAGCAAACAAACACAATCATGGTCGAACTCGGGTGCCCGAGTTTCCTACGTATCTCTTGCGAGAATCAGACCAATCGTAGTTCGGATGGATGCGGATGCATTGAGAAACCGAATTCTCTTTGCTGGGGATTGGAATGGGTGAACGGCTTATGGGTTGGTGAGATCACATACATCTCTGAGCCGAGGTTGAGGTAACATCAATTCGATAGAACGTCCGACTGAAACTCTTGTTATCGAGCTGCCTACGTATCCCTTTCGGGAATCAAGTCGGGGCGTAGTTCTGAGGGAGGTCCAACCCGAGCGCTCGAGTGGACCAGAGAGTAACCAAACATTCGAGGGGGTCAGATTCAGATAAATCCGAAAGGATCAGGGTAACCAAGCATTTCGAAAAGAAGGGGTGGTCGTGCCTGAGGTGACAGGCTGCCTACGTATCCCGCATGGGAATCAGACCAGTCACGTAGTTCAACGGGGAGATTCAACTCGAGCCTTCGAGCGAACCAAGAGGTAACCAAACATCATTCGAGGAGGTCGAATTCGGGGGTGACCGAATAGACCTGGGCAAACAAATCATTGAAATGGAGGGTGATGACTTCTTGGGGGTTGGTCGGCCTATCAGTCAATGATATTGATGGGACTCTAGGGGGTTCGTCGGCCTATAAGTCAAAGAGATTGAGGAGACTTCTAGGGGGTTCGTCGGCCTATCAGTCGAAGAGATGTCATTAGAGGGGTCTAATTCGGGGGTGCCAAACAGACCAAAGTAACTGAATGTTTTGAAAAGGTCAATTTCGGGTGTAACCGAATAGACCGGAGGTAACCAAATGCTTTGAAAAGGTCAAATTCGGGTGCCCGAATAGACCGGAAGTAACCAAATGTTTTGAAAAAGTCAAATTCGGGTGCCCGAATAGACCGGAAGTAACCAAATTTTTTGAAAAGGTCAAATTCGGGTGTAACCGAATAGACCGGAAGTAACCAAATGTTTTGAAAAGGTCAAATTCGGGTGCCCGAATAGACCGGAAGTAACCAAATTTGTTGAAAAGGTCAAATTCGGGTGCCCGAATAGACCGGAAGTAACCAAATTTTTTGAAAAGGTCAAATTCGGGTGTAACCGAATAGACCGGAAGTAACCAAATTGTCGAGGGTCAGATTCGGATAAATCCGAAAAAGACCGGAGGGGAACCAAATAGTCGAGGGTCAGATTCGGATAAATCCGAAAAAGACCGGAGGGGAACCAAATTTTAAGACTCATGATACTCTACCAATTAAGAGAAGTATCGTGAAAAGAGATTCGAGGATGCTGCAGGTCGAGATTTTACTCTGATTCTTTAGATTTTGAGATTGATGCGTGATGAATTTTTGAGCTTCGCCTTACAATGAACCACTGTCGGGCAAGAACGGAGTTGATAAGTTTGGGGAGCGCACCTGTTCAAGCATAAACATTTGCAAGCCACAAAAGTACTTATGCTAGTGCCAATTGCATTTGATTTTTGATTGTGATGTAGGTGCACAAGTTTCTTTTCTTTTTGTAAATTCACGCTTTTACCAAATATTATGATTAGATTTGACGTGATGGTGGCTGCGATTACGATGTTAGCATGGTAAGTGTATGGATGTGAAAATGACATGCTTGGGATGGGGGTGCAACATCGTATATGACATGATATGATAATGGCATGATAGGAACAAGATAATCTAAAATTCCACACACATTCAAATTTGATAGATCAAGGATACGCTGCAAGCTGCTGCCATGTGCGGATCCTCTGGCTTTGTAGTTGATGTGTGATGAGATTTTTGATTCTTGGCTCGAGGAGAACAATCCAATTACCATGCTTTCATGTCGGGACCTTTTTGGATTTGACGGGAGGCCCTCTCGAGTTTCTACGGATTGCTTCGATGTGTGCGTGGACAAAGCCTCTCTGTTCAGCATTTTGATGCGGTTGTGGTCAAGCTCCCTTTCCATCATTTCGATGTGTTTGTGGTCGGACTCGCCGAAGCAAGCTGCCTACGTATCCCTTTCGGGAATCAGACCTTACGTAGTTCGAGTTTGTGATAAACTCGAAAAACACAATTTGATTGGAACAGATGTGGTGTGATGTTGAAGAAGACCTTTCTTGAGGGGTTTGGACGTGACCTGGCCTCGGAGATTGGATTTGAGTACCTGCATAAGACCTTTCACAAGCATACATATATATCGTGACATTCATGTGCAGAGAGTGTGTCATACACGCAACCAAATAATCATGATTAAAAGATCGAGAGATAAAGAACATATCACGTTGAGAACTGTTCGCTTTCCATCATTTCGATGTGTTTGTGGTCGGACTCGCCGAAGCAAGCTGCCTACGTATCCCTTTCGGGAATCAGACCTTACGTAGTTCGAGTTTGTGAAAAACTCGAAAAACACATTTTGATTGGAGTTTGGAACATCGAAAAACTGAATTCCCTAAGGAGAAACGTGTCGATGGATTTCTTGGTAAGTGGAATGGAACGAGCAGAGTTCCCGTGTGCATGAGATGCATTGGGTGTTGAAAATATTCCTGCAGAAAATTTCACAAGTATACAATATACAAGTGATATCGTGACATTCATGTGCAGAGAGTGTGTCATACACGCAACCAAATCATCATGATTAAAAGATCGAGAGATAAAGAACATATCACGTTGAGAACTGCTCGATTTCCATCATTTCGATGTGTTTGTGGTCGGACTCGCCGAAGCAAGCTGCGTAGTTCGAGTTTGTGAAAAACTCAAAAAACACATTTTGTTGACAGACGATTTATTGGAGATGACCCTTCTTGCGATGGGGTACCTGCATGGGATTAGATTTGGACACCTGCAAAATATTTTCACAAGTATGCAATATCATAACACGCATTTTTCACTTCAAAAACTTCTCATTGCATTGATGATTGAAGGACTTCAAACGAGGATTTCCTTTGAAATTTAAATTTCGCCATCTTTCTTTCAGAATTGAAAACACTCTCTCTTTTTTTTTTTTCATTTTTTTGACACGTGTGCATTGCTTGCATTTCAGCCTCTGCTTTTTATAAAATGAACAAAATGTTTATGTGCAAAGAGGGAGAATCGGAAAACGGAAGGAATTGTGCATTTTTTATTTTATTTTTTATTTTTTGAAACTTTGCGAGAAATGAGGGTCGAGGTGGAGATATATGGTGGAGTGGAAATGAAAGCCTAGAGCGAGTACTCGACAGGTCAATTCCCTACACCCATTTGATCAAGTTTACTCGACGGTGTCTCTCCTGGTGGATTACTTTGCCTTGCCCCCCAGATGTCGGTTGTAGAAGCCCCAGTGCCTTTTCAGAATCAGCCCCCAGATCTTCAATCATGAAAGCCCCCACTTTGTCAAGAATCAGCCCCACATTTGACGACTCATTTTCTGAGGACCTCGCTGTTTGTAAAAGCGGTCATAAGTTCTGAAGCCCCTACTGCTATCCCAAGGTGATTCTTGTACTGTTCATCGGTTCGAGGCAGCTCCATGCCTTGATACTCATAGTGCTTTGGGACCTAACTGTCGTTGAGAGTTGTTGCAGATTTGATGTTTCGCTGCCGGAAGTAACTCACACATTGTGATAGTCACATTTCCATTCGACGCTTTGATGGGGAAATCGACGCTTTGATGGGGAAATCAAATGCCTTCGAGAATTAACCAATTATACACAGCCCCCAGTATTGCCGGTGATTGAGCTTTGTGACCTGTGGCCCAAACTGCTAATCTGAAAAACTTCCCTCCGATGATTCTCTTGAAAGGGACCTAACCATCTGTGACGGTTGTCTCACAAATTCTGATTATTTTTTATGTTAAAACTTCCAAGCACCAACTATCTGTGAGAGTTGTCCTACCCCTGAGACGTTTTGCATTAACGGAGAACCCATCTATCATTTCTGAATCCTGACGCGCAGCCCCAGTTCACATTCATTCATTTGAGCATACTTCCCGATTTTGGATTTTGAGAGTCAGAGGATCACATTCCCTCGCCTCCCTTGCTGTGACAAATTACAGGAATTGACTGGGGAAGGCACAAGGCCAGTGTTTTGGGAAAGCAAAGAAAAGATCCCGTGGGATCTTTGACATTGTGTTTGCGCAGAAAAAATTGACGGAAGGAAGAGAGTAGGGGGAAGCCCCTAGACTCGAGGAAACTGCTCACATTCGAAATCAATGACTCAAGATTAGAATTCGCATTAATGGTCAAGTGCTTCAAAATCAAAAAGTTAATTTCTATTTTTTAGAAAATATTTATTTGGACTCAAATTAGACCGTGACAAATCGAGATGAGAACACCACCAAACAATTGTAATTAGCACCGCCTGTTGACCTCGTGGGTGGGAGGTCCTTGTCGTCGTTGTCGTACTTTTTGAGATTGATTAGAGGCTGTATGACCTTTGGCCGCAGGGCTCCCTCAGTGTAAGGGTTTGGCAGAGCATGTTGGTCTCCAACAAAAGACACCAGTTGTCGTCGTTGATGGTGCTTTCCCAAATTCGAGAGATCGAGATCTTCTTCAATTTAGATTAGCCTCATATGCGCTATGCTCCTTGAAATTGATGACGTCACATGAGATTGCCGGACCCTCGGTCCATGCCTTGTCTTTGTGCAACAAGTGATGAAGTCTTCATAATGAAATGCCAATTGCCATCGTTGACGGCACACACATGAATTTGTAGTGTCGATATCATTTCTAAAACAATTGAATTAAAGCAAATGGAATATGTACCAAAATAACTGAATAATGCTTCTTCTTTTTTTTTTTTTTTTACCTCCCCTTTTTTGCTCTCTTTCGATTTTTTTTTTTTTTTTTTTTTTTGCACTCAAGAAGAAACATCATAGCGTGCGGAATACAACAATTTTTACAAAAACATAAACATACAATATGCGAGAATTTACAATGCATCGTACATTAAAGGAAAATCGCCGACACTTGCTCTTGCATCAGTGTGATAATCTTCGGCCTTTACCATTTGATTGGCCTCTTTGATTATGCCCTTTATTGCACCCTGAAATCTTCGTTCGTCGGATGACTTTGTCGATCGCCTTCGTGAACTTCGTTGATTGCCTTCGTTTGTGAATCCCATAGAGCACCGTCAACCCTAGTTCTCACCTCAATTAATCGCAATCTAAAATTAGTCCCGTTTATTATCGTTTGCTTTTAATTAAGTGAGATTAATCATTTGTGGGACCAAATTTACAAAATACGTGATTATGAAGGCACTTGATTATAACGCGAGCTCATTGACTGAAAACGTATTTACAAGACAAGCAAGCAAATAAATATATTACAGAAAAGATGACACGCAAGCATGGAGTTGGAAAGCAAAAGAAGTGTGAGCGCATTTTAGGAAGGGCCCGAAAGCAAAAGGGATTAGAGTTGGGCGGTGTGCCCCATTCACATCAAAAGGAGACATAATCCCTCGGGTCGGTAAACTTCCATTTAATAGCAAAACATTTCCTCGAGTTGATAAACTGCGGTCATCATCTAACAAAAGAGAACTCCTTCCTTGGGGCTCAGTGAGCCCCTAGGATAACCTTCACAACACGTCACTGAGACTGGTTTAGGGGTTTCTTGATTACCCCTAGGTCGAAGAGATCCTGTATAGCATGACGTAGTGAGAAACATTCATCTGTGGTATGCCCCGTAAACTTGTGATAGTTGCAAGACTTAGAATGGTCCCAATCTTCGGGTAATACATGTGGTGGCTGATAATCCTCGAGGGGGCTTAACATTCCACATTCAACCAAGTGATGGAACATTCCAGATTGGGGGATATCATACTTGTCGAAGTTCCCAACTTCCTTTTGATGTTTGGGGGTGTAACCTTCCACCCTTGGTACAGAATGTTCGACGTTGTTCATGACAGGAACCTCTATAGCATCGATCTTGATTGTGGATGAATCGTCGACTAGCGGATCTTTCCCCTTTCTTGGGTCACGGCGTGGAAATTTCTTGGGATTCATTTCTTCAAGTGAAAGGTCTTCCCTGTGGGAGACTTTCAATTGCCGAGCAAGTTCTAGAGCCACAATCTCATCCCAGGTAGCAGGCAACTCTGGACAGTCATCTTCAACTGTGACATTAGGGTGAGTGGACATACGTGCCGGGGTCTGAAAAATAGGAGCACTTGGATAGATATTTCCAGGTGGAGTTGCTTCAATTGGTCCATAGAGCTTTGCTGCCCAAATTTGATTTTGATTTGATTGATTCGTCATGAAAGCATCCATGCAGTCAAACACCCCTTGTTGGAACATGTGTAGGTTTCGCAGCAGAACTTTTGTATGGACTTCTAGGCGCCTATCGAACCATTCTTCAAACTCTGGGCTTGGTCTAAACTTGGACAAGCCCCTGGTTCCATTTCCTGATTTCTGTCCGCTGTTGGCCATGCTTGATGAGAGAATCCGGAGTAGACCTTGATCAAAGTAATGTCTGGAATTGACCTTGAATGTCGCGCTAGAAAAAGAAGCGAGATTCTCCCTCTACAAAAATGGATTGGAAAAAGAATGTTTAAAATTTTTGAAATGGGCTTTCTTTTATGTACAAGAATAGAAGCACAAAGAGAAGAAAAGTATAAGACTTTGAAACAACATTGTTTTCGAAAAAGGTTGAAGCGCAAGCAACGCACAAAAACCTAAGAAGACGGACAAGCACCTCGCTTTGTTTTGACACGTTCAATGATTAAATCCTGGAATAGTGGATACCGTCTCCAAAGTATAGGACCAACGTTTTTCACCTGTACTAATGGCCGTCCGAAACCCCTAGCGAAAGGCCTATACTCTTTCGGGGATCCACCATTCGGGTTACGGTCTATGTGAAGGTCTTGATAATTTCGGGTCAACCCAATCGTTCCAAAATATCCACACTTTAGGTTGTTTATAACCTTTTAGGAATGCATAGGGTTGAAGAGAAATTATTAGACAAAAACCAGCTTAAAGTCGAGGATGTGTCATTTTGAAAATTCGGACATCGAGGCTTTTGATGGATGGCTTGCATGTGGCTTACACCCGCAGCGACGACTAGTAGCCGAGCTTTGGGGCGGGAATGTCAACCGGGAGCCCTATCGGAGGATCGGTGACCCCCCTTCACTCACCTGGCTGCACCCCCTAAGGTTTGTACGGTTGCTAAGTCGCAAATTTGAAAACGTGAACCGTGTGTGAAGTCTCTAATTTTGAAAAATGGTTTTTTGAAAGAAAGAAAGGAATTTTTTTTTTTTTTTGTTTTCTGTTTTCTTTTTATTTACACAAACAAAGAGAAGGTAAAAAACCTGCAAAACAAAGTTAGGACATGTATATACAAGGCAAAGGCAAGAAATGGCGAAAGCACACAAAATTGAGTCTAGCCCACTTTTGAAAATGATCCCCAGCAGAGTCGCCACTGTGAGAGCCCGCGCCCGTACACACGTGAGGGATCCGTGCGAAACGTGGCTGGAATCCGCTCGGTTTCTCAAAATGGTTACCCTACTTTGGTTTGAAAAAAGAAGAGAGTCGCCACCTCATTTTATTAAGGAAAATAGAGATAAAACCTTTGTTGAGAAAAAGAAGTGGGTTCGGGGGCTAAGTTACGAGAGGAGAAGGTGATTAGCAGCACTCCGCTCGCCCTTACGGTCTCTAGCATGCTTCCGCCTACGCTTCATTTTATTTGCCTTTTGATAGATGCGTTTTATGTCCTAACTTTTAGAAAAAACGTGCGTTATGTACAGAGGAGTCTCCTAGTCTAGGTACGTTCATTTTAATTCACAACCGGGAATCGGTTTTGGTGGATTTCCCGATTGGTGTTAGAAAATGGTTTTGAACGTGTTAAAAAAAGAAAAAAAACGTCCACGGGGAGGGGAATTATGTACAGTAGGGGATATACATGTATACACAAAAGTGGGAAACAAATCCCATAAATAAATGAATGTCCTCGCGACGGAGCGTTTGTGGATCTTGACGTCGTCGTTGTCCGTCCCGAGCCGCGGTACCTGCCCTAAAATAACCCAAATCCAAAACTACAAATTGGGGATTGCTCCCTGAATGTTAGATATCATTGTGAAGTTTTTATGGATTTTTTGGATTAAATTTTGACCCCAAATATTGATAAGAAAATGCATCACAAAATCTGCCCAGAAAATATTCACAGGAAACATGGCACATTGATCACCAATTTTAACTATTTTAACTAGTGAATCTGAAGAAACACAAAAATTAAAGTTGAATAACACATATTGATAATGAATATACAAAAATTTGGAGCCAATAAAGTAAGTTTAAGTTGCTCAAAATATCTCTGACATTTTAATGTCAGAAGCTGGAAGTACAGTGTCTGAAATTTGGTGGTCTAAACAAGAGAGGAAGAATGGAACTTTTAGAGGTACAAAAATATATAAAAAATATTACACTTTCCTTAGTTTGTTGGGAACAAAATTTGTGTTCTGACTTAATCCAAAAGACCAGGTTTTGACAGAGTTTTAAATACAAGAAGGCAGCATGGTACAGAGAAAGATACACTGGACAGCACATCTAGAACTCAAAGATAAGCATGAAAACCTATTCTAAACATGTAATATGAATATGAAACTTCACAAGAATGTACTTTAACACATTATGAACAACTTTTGTGTTTTGATCTAGATCTATAAACAAAGTTATGATAGAGAAAACAGCACATCAAAATCCTTGGTTGAAACTAAACATGCTGGGCAGATTATATATGGCATGAAGATGGAGGTCAAAACATGGCATAAACTTGGAACAAACCCATGGAACTTAGGGAAATTGTTTATTGATATATTATTAACATTATCATGTGTCTATTTATGAACAAACATAAATAAAAATGAGAATAAACAACAAAGAAGGAGATGAGGGCAGAATATACACATGCTGAGCAAATGGACTATATCTTGCTGGGATTTGAGATCTAAAGCATGAGATTAACACCAAAATGAACTCAAGACATATATACACATGCTAGTACTGAAGTATGAACATTTAGAATATATAGAACATGTTTATTTACAAAGTAAAAACATAGATTACATAGGTAATAAGGGGAATCTAGTCACTAGTTGACTAGATTCCCAAACAACTCATTTAAACTTACATTTTATCAAATCTATGATATATAAAAAGGAAACTTACCTAGATTAAGAGAGGGTGGTGTGCTTCCTTTGTCTCCAAGGGAAGACTTTTTTTTTGTTTGTTTTGATTGAAGTTGAAGTTGTTTTGGTTGTGGTTGTGGTTGTGGTTGTTGTTGTTGTTGTTGTTGTTGTTGTTGCTTGTTGTTGTTGTTGCTTGAGATTTGAAAGGGTTATTTGAGGTGTTTGGGTGGCGGTTTAGTAGTGGAGATGTGGTGGAGGAGTGGTGGTAGTGGTGGTGGAATGGTGGTAGTAAGAGCAAGAGTGAAAGTGTATGGAGGGAGTGTGTAGTGTAATGTGTGTAGTGAATGAGTCCCCCTTGTTGAATGGATGTGTATGAAGTTCTCTCCCTTTAGGCCATTTTAGGGAGGAGTTTTGGAGGGAGGAGGGAGGTGATTTTTTGACCAAAATACCCCTCCTATAGGGGTAGAGGAGGGGGGGAGCCGAAATTCAAGTGATGGGAGGTGGAATTATTGAAAACATCATCATTCTTGGCTTGAAAATATAAGAGGAAAACATGGAAAAAAACTCTTTGTTTTTCTTTTTGTTTTCTTTTTCCTTGATTGATCATGCTTCCATGATTCATCCCATGTCTTGCAAGCCATGTGTCCCCATACGTGTGTTGATATTTTCTCTTGCTCCGTTTTCCCGCTCCGCAACAGCTTGTGACTGCTCCGTCGTGCGCGTTCCGGTGTCTCGGTTGTCCGCGGGTCCAACTCAAAAGTTGCTCCTCACAATTTTCTGGTCATAACGGCATATCTATAATATGTTAACAAGCAAGGAATAACATAATATAATTTTAAACGCAAAGGATGATCGGTAATAGGCGTTCTAGGGGTGCGGGGCCCGCCGTTGGGTCCCGACGCTCAATTTTCGAAGTATACGCCTGTTTACTCGGTTTTGAGCCCTGATCATGAATTCGGACTCGGTTTTTCCATCCGATGCACCGATAAGGCGGTCGGTAGTCCCGAACGGCCAAATCTGGGGTTTTAGGTCAATTATCGCGCTTTGACCGAATCAAAGGGTTGGTTTAAGGGGTGCGAGATCGGGGTGTCTACAGTGAGTTGTAAATTTGTAAGTAAAGTGTGTAAGCCTTATGGCTAAGTACTTTGGATTGTGAAAGTTTGTTTATGTGGAAATGAAATCAAGTTTCAAGTAAATATGTTTGGTTATATGAAAGTTTTATGAAAGTACATTTCGAAAAATTTTCCTAAAATGTTTTATGACGTCTTCCGATCGTGTCCCGAGCGTAGGTCCAAGTAGGACCACGGGTACGGGGCGCGACAGGCTATACATCAATAACTTTAACTGTAATTATCATGAGATACAGTTATAACACTTAAAGAAGTTATGACACTATCACAAGTTCGTCAATCCCAAGTTACAATACACCTTTTCAGGGTGTTAAGTAAATAAGAGACCTTACACCTTTTCAGGGTACTCCCTTATTAATATTAGATCATGATCATTAAAACTACCTCATTAAGTATCACTAAATGTCTAAGTTCTTTTCAATCAAACTAGCCAATTTCATTTAGTCCTTTTCAATCAGACTAATTCATGCTAGGTCCTTTTCAATCAGACAAAGCTAACTGCACGTGTTTCAATTAGATTCAGCAATATTCCACATAGTATTCAAAGGATTTAGTCATTTATACCAATTAGGGATGGCAATTTAACCAAAGCTGATCTGAACAGGAGGCGATCCAATCCGAATAAGTAGGATTTTGTTTGCAATTCTTCAAACCCGATTGGGGTTCGGATAGGATTCGGATCATGCTGAGGATCTGACCGAAGCCCGACCCCGATCTGACCCGAACTCTAAATAATAGGTTAATCTAAAATATTAGTAAAATATATTTAATATTTTTCTAAATTGTATACGTGTTTATATATGTTTGTGGGTGAAATGTTTTGGACTATTTTCTATAGAACATTCAACATTGTACTTAGAAATAAATTTGGCTCCAACAAAAAAATTGATTTTTTAAGATCGGATTAGTCGCGGGTTCTTGAGTGTTTGGGTCGGATCGGGTTCGGAGCAATGGAATTAAGGTTCATGTGGGGTTCGGTTCAGGGGAGATAGTTGTCATCCCTAACCAAAAATTATGCAATGCACACGAGACATATTGTTCTCAACCAAAACCTTCCTACCAGCCCACTTTTTTATTTTATTAATGATAGATAGATTGCCGTTAGGCTACATCAAATGGCCATGACGGCTACAACTATACCTACAAATAGGCTAACACAAATCTCCCTAACGGGATTCAAAATTGAGACCTCCACATGGGACCGGATACCGCTTAAGCTAGAGCTCTTTGGTCCTTCCTACCAACCCACGCTTTAGCTACGATTAGAATATTAGAAACAAATGATAACATCAAAGAAGAACCAAGTGTTGAAGCCCGAATATTATGGTTCTTCCTAGAGAAAGAATATTGTCATCATCAATAACAAAAAGTACATGACTAACCTCAAACACTCTTTGTAACAGGCAATACACACGCGATTATATATGTCTAGAACTTGGATAGAGTTTTCCCATCAAAAGATTCATCTGTGAGCAGATATATTCTCATTTACAGCACAATGGCAAGATGCAATTTTGAACTTCACCTCAGATTTAGACGGAAGATGGTACTTCTAATCATGTTTATTCAATAATGATTGAGGTTACAAGGATATAGAACCTCAAAGGAAAGGAATCATAAAGGAACAGTCATAGTATCAGACTACCTCGCTCATTTCATTTATTACTGAACATTAGAAGAATTTGGGGAAGAAGATCGGTTTGATGTGGACAATGAAATTACTACAAAAAGTGGGCACCTGAGCGACGGCATGAAAGTAAGTGAATTAAGACACTAATGGGTATCCTTTCTAGGAAAAGAGAAAGTTTTGAATGCCCAAGATAATGTTTGGGCTGTTGTGATCCTTTCATATATAGTGATAAGTTACAGCTAATTACAAATTACATTGAATCAATTTATGCAACCATTACGGGATTTGGCTAAACTATAGGTAATTTACAATATTTGGAATCATCAGGTTAGGAAATAATTTGGCTGTCATGAATCTTCCAGTGGTTGTGATTGATTTCCACAATCATTGCTTACACCCTGCCTCAAGCGAGACGGAGGTTGTCGTAGACGAAGCTTGTTGCAAAGATGATCGAATCGCAATCGTGTAAGGCCTTTAGTGAACAAGTCCGCGAGCTGATCGGATGTTGAGACATAAGCCAACTTGAGAAGATTGCGTTGAACAAGTTCACGGACAAAGTGGTAATCAATTTCAATGTGCCTGGTGCGAGCGTGAAAAACTGGATTCCGAGCCATGTGTAGTGAAGACAGATTGTCACAGAATAAAGATGGAGATTGATGGAGTGGAATGTCTAACTCTCGGAAAAGGAAGGAAAACCATCGCACTTCAGCAGCTATTGTAGCAAGGGCTCGGTACTCTGCTTCGCTGCTTGAGCGAGAAACTGTGGATTGTTTCTTTGCAGACCACGAGACAAGATTGGGACCAACGAAAATGCAAGACCCAGTTGTTGAACGCCGATCATCCGGATCACCGGCCCAGTCAGCATCAGAATAGGCCCAAAGATGAAGTGTGGGAGATTTGTGAAACAGCAGACCTTTGTCAAGAGTGCCTTTGATATATCGAAGGACCCGTTTCGCAGCTTGGAGATGAGACGAACGGGGTTGATGCATAAATTGGCAAATTTGATTGACAGCAAAAGCAATATCGGGACGTGTCAACGTTAGATATTGAAGACCTCCAACAATACTTCTGTAAGTTGTAGGATCAGAAAGTGGGTCACCTGAATATAGAGAAAGACGAGTTTGGGGAGAAACTGGAGTAGAGCATGGTTTGCATGTACTCATATTGTGACGTTGAAGGAGATCTACAGCGTAACGAGTCTGACTGAGGTGAAGATGGGAGTCAGTGCGCTTGGTTTCAATGCCAAGAAAGTATCCCAAGTCACCGAGTTGACGACTATCAAATGTTGAGCAGAGGCGATCAATGAACTCAGATACAATATGTAACACCCCAACTTTTCACTACAATTAGATAATAACTTAATACGAATAATTCCCATAATCAGAATGCCCAACGGCTACAAATAACCACAATTCAAACTTTAACCAACGTTCAAATCCACAACGGCTAGTACAAACCACTAGCTCAAACGGTAACTAACGGGAAGTAAAGTTCATAACTTAACCGTAACGGAAACATAACCACTAATTACTTTATTAAAAGATAACTCCTAAGCCGCCAACCTTGCGACTCTTGATCTGCTTATTTATAACCTGGAGAGAGAAAAAGATGAAAGGAATGAGCGAACAATGCCCAGTAAGTTCATACGGTATCCCCTCGGGTACTAAGAGGAGATGACCGAAACGAACGGTAACAATGAATTACAATGAACGGATATAACTCAAGGATCAAACTAACACTCAGTTTGAAAAGAAACATTTACTTGATGAAAAACAATTCATTTCTTGAAAACATGTGGCTTCAGAGGCAGTTTCCAAAACACAACATTTTACTCACACTTTACTTTTCTTTACTTTACTTTACTTCATTTAGGGATTAAGCACGTGCTGTACCCAGGGCTCGGGTTTCTACTGACCGCACCCAAAATCGGTATATCATGATAACCTACGTTACTTCATCAAGCAACGCAAAGGGGTCCACATGTTCAACTTAGAACTATGGATAACTGTAAGGGTCCACTTATCCATTTCGGGATTATGGATAACTGTAGGGGTCCACTTATCCGTTTCGGGATTATGGATAACTGTAAGTCTTTTACTTATTACAAAACTTTACTTTAAAGAGCTTTTACAAAACAAAGCTTAACTTTACAAACTTTACTTGATCACTTTTAAAAAGATACACATCTCACTTGGACACCAAGGTTACAAAATCAATCATACACATGATAACCCTATTGAACAATAACCATATCAATAGAGGGGATAACAAAAGACGGAACAATTCGCAGAACGGAATAGTTATTAAAAGACTATCTAGCCACACAGATAGTTTACTTTATAAAAACAGAGATTGGGAATCCTAACAAAGGATTAAGAATCAATACACAACTAAGAGCGTAATCCCTTACCTTAGCTTCGTGTTCTACTAGCTTGCTTTACTCCGCTTGGACAATCTACAACATGAAATAGTCTAGCCTTAGACATGAGAAAAATACTATTTTACTTCCGTCCCAATTTACTTCTTTTTACTCGATTAATTCCATGGTTTGGTCATCTATCACCTCTTTCCTAGTTAACCAATAACTTTAAGAATGACTACAACACCCCTAGGGTTTTTATTAGTCAATCCCCAACTCTCAATTTCACTACACAAATTACACACACTGATTTCACACTTTCTGCACACACTTACTGAGTACACCCACTGACAGACACACCCACCACTCTGATTCACACCCACTCTGGTGCACCCACCACTCTAGACACACACTTCAGACACACACACACCCACCATCAACCCACACACACACACCCACCATCTATTTCACTTACACGTACACACAAAACACATTGCAGTACACACACATCACGCACACACGCCCATCAGAGGCACCCACGCCGCACACACACACACACACACCGCCGCACGCCCAGACACACCCCAACACACACACACGCAGCACACACACTTCACAGTCCATCTTCTTCCTCCTTAATTGCATACTATTTAACCCTAGTTGATCAATCCATAACTTAGGGTTCTTAACCCAACAATTCGATTTACAAAGATGAAGAGAAAGGTTTGAGGGGTTCTAGAATTACCTTTGCGAACACGATCGCCTTCTCTCTTTCTCCCCTTCACCGTTCACTTTTCTCTCCCGATGGCTTCACCGGCGCTGCTCTCTCTCTCTCAACTCTCTCCCGATTTCTTTCTTTCCTTGCGGTAACTGGGAATGGCCTTAGGGTTTAAGAGGGAGTATTTATATTAGTGGGGCTTCCCAAATCCCTAATTTAAATTGGACTCCTAATCCTTCTTAGTTAATGAATTGGGCCTTCTACTTTAGACCCAATAACTAAACTAAACTAATTATTAAAGTTTGTCCCATTAATAATTATGAGTTTAAAACAAATAAAATAAAAGGTAAGTTCGGGTTATTACATTCTTACCCCCTTAAAAGAGTTTGGTCCTCCAAACTAAACGTACCTTAATCTTCGAACAAAGCGGGATACATATCACGCATTTCACTTTCGAGCTCCCACGTGGCTTCTCTTTCCGTGTGATTGCTCCACTGCACTTTTACATACGGAATCACTCGCTTCCGCAAAACTTGATCCTTACGGTCTACAATCTTTACCGGCTTCTCATCATAACTCAAGTCTTCACGAAAACGTAATTGTTTGTACTCTATGACGTGGCTCGGGTCAGCTACGTATTTCCTCAACATCGACACGTGAAACACATTGTGCACACCAGACAGCACAGGAGGTAGAGCCAACTTATAGGCTACCGCTCCTATTCGTTCTAGAATCTCGAACGGCCCCACGTACCTAGGACTTAACTTCCCACGAATCCCAAACCGCATGACCCCTTTTGTCGGTGAGATCCTCAAGAACACATGATCTCCTATTTGGAATTCCAGATCGCGCCTTCGATTATCCGCATACGATTTCTGCCTACTCTGCGCAGTTAACAACCATTTGCGAATCTGTTGAACTTTATCCGCCGTTACTTGAACAATCTCGGGTCCAGTTAACTTTCTCTCGCCTACTTCATCCCAACACGCAGGCGATCTACATTTCCGCCCATAAAGAGCTTCATACGGCGCCATTCCAATACTAGAGTGGTAACTGTTGTTGTAGGCAAATTCCACTAGTGGTAGATGATCATCCCACGCTCCTTGCCAATCTAACGACGTTGCTCTCAGTAGGTCTTCGAGAGTTTGAATCGTCCTTTCTGACTGTCCGTCTGTCTGAGGGTGGAACGCTGTACTCATAGTTAACTCCGTCCCCAACGCTTTCTATAAACTCTTCCAGAAATTCGATGTAAATCTTGCATCTCGATCTGACACTATAGAGATCGGTATCCCATGTAACCTTACGATCTCATCCACGTACCACTTAGCTAACTTCTCCAACGAATCAGTCACCTTGATTGCTAGAAAGTGAGCCGATTTAGTGAGCCTATCCACTATGACCCAAATTGCGTTATGACCCTTCAACGTCTTGGGAAGTCCAATCACCAGGTCCATAGTGATGTGTTCCCACTTCCACTCTGGAATAGGTAACGATTGTAGTAGTCCCGCGGGTTTCTGGTGTTCACTTTTCACTTGCTGACACACCAAACACTTAGAAACGAATTCCGCCACCTCACTCTTCATATTGTTCCACCAAAAGGATTCCTTTAGATCCTTATACATCTTAGTACTCCCAGGGTGAATCGAAACCTTGAACAGTGAGCTTCTTCAAGAATTTCCCTCTTGATACTATCATTATTAGGCACCCAAATCCTCGATCGATACCTCATGATCCCGTCGTCGCTAACACGGAAGTCTATCATCCCCTTCTTACTGATAACCTTGTGAATCGCTTCCAACTCGTCATCCACATTCTGAGCTTCCTTGATTCTCACTAGCAATGTTGGTTGGACACTCAACTGAGCCAAATAGCCTTTAACTTTAACCTCTAGCTTTACTATTTCACTATCTCTCAATTCACTTACCCCCTTAGAAATCATAGTCGCTAATGTTCCATGGTTCTTTCTGCTTAACGCATCAGCCACCTTATTGGCCTTCCCAGGATGATACAAGATTTTGCAATCATAATCTTTAAGTAACTCTAGCCATCTCCTTTGCCTCATATTCAACTCTTTCTGAGTGAAAATGTACTTAAGACTTTTATGGTCGGTGTAAATTTCACATGGTACCCCATACAAATAGTGTCTCCAAATTTTCAATGCAAACACCACGGCCGCTAACTCCAAATCGTGGGTAGGATAGTTTTTCTCGTGGTTCTTGAGTTGCCTAGACGCATAAGCCACCACTTTATCATTTTGCATCAACACACAACCCAAACCTTTCAATGAAGCATCACTATAGATCACGAAGCCATCACTGCTTGTTGGTAACGTAAGGACAGGCGCAGACACCAATCGCCCTTTCAACTCTTGAAAACTCTTCTCACAATCGTCTGACCACACAAATCTTGTCCCTTTTGTGGTTAACCTGGTCAATGGTAGAGATAACTTCGAAAACCCTTCCACGAACCTACGGTAGTACCCTGCTAAACCCAAAAAGCTCCTTATCTCACTAACCGAAGTTGGTCTCTCCCAATTAACTATAGCGTCAACCTTTGCAGGGTCAACTGCTATCCCATTCTTAGATACCACATGTCCCAAAAACGCTACTTCCTCAAGCCAGAATTCACACTTCTTAAATTTGGCATACAACTTTTGCTCCCTCAAAATCTGTAGTACTAATTTCAAATGTTCTTCATGCTCCTCTTTTGATTTCGAATACACCAAGATGTCATCGATGAATACTATTACACACTTGTCCAAATATTCTTGAAATACTCTATTCATAAGCTCCATGAACACAGCAGGCGCATTTGTCAGCCCAAACGCCATTACTAAGAACTCGTAGTGTCCATACCTTGTCCTAAAAGCCGTCTTTGCTACATCTTCCTTTTTCACTCTTAACTGATGGTAACCAGAACGTAGATCAATCTTAGAGAAATAGCATACACCTTGGAGTTGGTCAAACAAATCATCGATCCTTGGCAAAGGATACTTATTCTTAATTGTCACATGGTTCAACTCCCGATAGTCAATGCATAACCTCATCGACCCATCCTTCTTCTTTACAATTAATACCGGCGCACCCCACGGTGATGCACTCGGTCTAATCAGGCCCTTGTCCAAAAGTTCTTGTAACTGCTCCTTTAACTCTTTAAGTTCCGGCGGAGCCATCCTATATGGTGCTCTTAAAATCGGTGCAGTCTCAGGTGCTAGATCTATCGAAAACTCCACTTCTCGCTCCGGCGGTATTCCTGGCAAATCTTCGGGGAAAACATCCTTGAAATCTTTTACTATGGAGAGGGATTCGATGGTCACTTCTTTCTTGTTTGACTCACCAACATACGCAAGAAATCCCTCACAACCTTTCCTTAACAGTTTACGAGCCTTCATTACGGAAATCAGGCCTGTTCGGACTCTTGGTTTCGCCCCTTGAAAACGAAATCCTTCCCCAGAGGGTAATTCAAAATTCACTTCTTTTCTAAAGCAGTCTACTTTGGCATGATACGCAGCCAACCAATCCATACCTAGGATGATGTCAAAGTCACTGAGATCCAGACATATAAGATCAACCTCGAGTTCTCTATCGCCTATCCTTAAAGGACAACTTTGAAACACTGAAGTAACTGGGATCGACTCCTTAGTCGGGGTATCAATTACCAAGGGTACTTCTAACGCCTTAGGTGACAATTTTAACTGTTTTGCCAACTTAGAACTAATCACAGAATGAGTGGCACCAGAATCTATCAAAGCGTATACGTTGCGAGAATATAACTGAAGCGTACCTGCCACCAAGTCATTTGTGGCTCTAGCATCTCTAGCAGTCATAGTGAACACACGCCCCTGACCACCAGTCTTACTTTTGTCTTCTGCCTTCACCCCATGAGTTTGTGCATTCTTCTTCGGCTCTGGGCACTTCCACTGCGGGTGCCCAATCTTCTCACAGTTATAGCATTTTCTGTCCTTGTACTTGCACGCATCAGCCTTATGATTGCCATCACACGCAGGGCATACTTCGGCGGTCCCCTGCTCTTTAGCCTTTCCCTTATCGTACGCGGTTCGGTTTCCAAAGTTTCTGTTCGGGTACTTGTTTGCTGTACGATCATAGCTTCCCTCAGCTTTCCTCTTTCCATGATTATCACGGTCTCGGTCGTTGAACTGTCCCTTGTTCCCAGTTGAATCTTTATTAGTAGACTTGTCTCCAGACTTCTTCTTTTCATCCCTCTTGCTGCGGTACTCATCCGACTCCCTTTCTACAATTCTGGCTCTGTCTAGCACTAACCCATATGTCGCTAACTGCAGAGGCGTGATTCTGTATCGAATCCGATCACTCAGTCCGGCTTCGAACTTCCTGGCCTTTTGTTCCTCGCTGTCGAAAAAGGTCGGTGCAAATTCCAGCAGATCTGTGAACCTTTCACTATACTCGTCCACCGTCTTGTCACCTTGAGTTAAATTCAAAAACTCTGCCACTCTGGCGTGACGAACACTAGCCGGGTAGTATTTCTCATTGAATACTACTTTAAACCTTTCCCAGGTGAAATTTCCTTCACCCCTAGCCAAAGCTGCTCTCTTTTCTGCATCCCACCAAGTGCGAGCCGCACTCCTAAGCATGAATGTTGCAAAAACTACCTTCTGCTCTGTGGTACATTCCAAAGTTTCAAAAATGTGCTCCATATCCTTAACCCAGTCCTCCGGCTTCTCCTTTGAGGTACCGGAGAAAGTGTCCGGCTTCCTCCTTTGAAACATTTCCAGCGGGTCCCTCATTGGTACCTGCTGAGGTTGGTTTTGAGGTTGTGCTAGTTGGTTCACCACCTGTCCGATTCCAGCTACGGTCTGGTTCAGCGTTTGCAGAAGGTTCGCCATGTTCGGATCAACATTACCTTGGTTTCCCGCGTTTCGAGCGTTGCCACGGTTTCCTCTTCCTCTTCCAGACATCTGAAGTTAAGAAAGATTGAATTATAACTGATTGATGACCCACCACGAAAACGGGTTTTACATATTAATGACAATTGATTTAACTAGGTCGGTTACTTGACCTCACAATTTACTGTTTCATCGAGAGTCTATACTTAACTTGGTCTCATACTAACTTCACGTACATATTTATGTGTATATATCGGTCTTACTTTAGACCTTTCACTGCATCGACCTTACTTTAGGTCTTTAACTATATTAGTCGTTGTACTCAAACGAATTCCATACTTTTATAGGCCGTCCCCACAGAACTGGTTACTATAATTTAACGCATGCACTAAGTTTATTCAAACATAGTTTAACTTAAAGAATCACATGACAAGAAATAACTTAACTTAAAAATAACTTTTATTTATTTAACTGATCTAAACTAGAATAATCACTAAGTTCTTTACTAATAGAACTAAAAAGAATACTAAACCTTTTTAATGAAAGAATGCTAACTTCTAAAAAGAATACTAAATAAATGGCTACTCCCCTCATAATCATGGGGTTACATTTTTCCTAGGTCTACCCCTAGGCCTTCCAGTTGGCACATAAACTTTCCTTGAACCTCTTGGCCTTCCTCTTGGCCTAGGGACCGGTTCTTCCTCCAGTACATCATCTTCAATCATAATCGGGGCAGCTTCACTGCCCTCTACAATAATGTCAATTTCGGTGGCTTCTTCTTCAGTCGCCACATTTTCTGCCACTGGCTCTTTATAGAAATTCCTATAAAATTCCTCTCTAATATTGGCTATTTCTTCGTCCTTTTTGTTTATTGCTTCTTTCAACTTCTCTATTTCTTCTCGAGCCTTATACCACAAACCTCTAGTTTGCATCCATTTGTCAAAGGTATAGTCCGCTTCCTTCTTTTTCTTCGTCAATTGTCCCTTAAGCTGCCTAATCGTCCATGCACCCCTTACGATTGCTCTCTCCTTGGGTGTTTTAGTCTGTAGTCCGTCCATGATCTACAATGTAAACACACAAGCATTAAAATCACAAGCATCCCATAGTGTAATTCATTCTTAAAAGAAAATATCAATCACTCAAGCCATACTCAAGTACATACTCATCCTCATTTAGAATCTCCCTTTAGGTTCTTTCCTAAAATAGCAAATTTCTATAAAAAGGAAAGTTTCCTAACTTAGAAAGTTTCCTAAAATGGAAAGTTTCCCTAAATAGCAGCTTCCCTAAAATACTTTGTTCTTATCAGAGTTCTAAAGCCCACACTAGTTAAGTACTACTTCTCCCAATAGTCTTAACTTCTAATTCTGAGTCTCCCAAGTAATCTTAAACCGGGGCTCTGATACCAACTGTAACACCCCAACTTTTCACTACAATTAGATAATAACTTAATACGAATAATTCCCATAATCAGAATGCCCAACGGCTACAAATAACCACAATTCAAACTTTAACCAACGTTCAAATCCACAACGGCTAGTACAAACCACTAGCTCAAACGGTAACTAACGGGAAGTAAAGTTCATAACTTAACCGTAACGGAAACATAACCACTAATTACTTTATTAAAAGATAACTCCTAAGCCGCCAACCTTGCGACTCTTGATCTGCTTATTTATAACCTGGAGAGAGAAAAAGATGAAAGGAATGAGCGAACAATGCCCAGTAAGTTCATACGGTATCCCCTCGGGTACTAAGAGGAGATGACCGAAACGAACGGTAACAATGAATTACAATGAACGGATATAACTCAAGGATCAAACTAACACTCAGTTTGAAAAGAAACATTTACTTGATGAAAAACAATTCATTTCTTGAAAACATGTGGCTTCAGAGGCAGTTTCCAAAACACAACATTTTACTCACACTTTACTTTTCTTTACTTTACTTTACTTCATTTAGGGATTAAGCACGTGCTGTACCCAGGGCTCGGGTTTCTACTGACCGCACCCAAAATCGGTATATCATGATAACCTACGTTACTTCATCAAGCAACGCAAAGGGGTCCACATGTTCAACTTAGAACTATGGATAACTGTAAGGGTCCACTTATCCGTTTCGGGATTATGGATAACTGTAGGGGTCCACTTATCCGTTTCGGGATTATGGATAACTGTAAGTCTTTTACTTATTACAAAACTTTACTTTAAAGAGCTTTTACAAAACAAAGCTTAACTTTACAAACTTTACTTGATCACTTTTAAAAAGATACACATCTCACTTGGACACCAAGGTTACAAAATCAATCATACACATGATAACCCTATTGAACAATAACCATATCAATAGAGGGGATAACAAAAGACGGAACAATTCGCAGAACGGAATAGTTATTAAAAGACTATCTAGCCACACAGATAGTTTACTTTATAAAAACAGAGATTGGGAATCCTAACAAAGGATTAAGAATCAATACACAACTAAGAGCGTAATCCCTTACCTTAGCTTCGTGTTCTACTAGCTTGCTTTACTCCGCTTGGACAATCTACAACATGAAATAGTCTAGCCTTAGACATGAGAAAAATACTATTTTACTTCCGTCCCAATTTACTTCTTTTTACTCGATTAATTCCATGGTTTGGTCATCTATCACCTCTTTCCTAGTTAACCAATAACTTTAAGAATGACTACAACACCCCTAGGGTTTTTATTAGTCAATCCCCAACTCTCAATTTCACTACACAAATTACACACACTGATTTCACACTTTCTGCACACACTTACTGAGTACACCCACTGACAGACACACCCACCACTCTGATTCACACCCACTCTGGTGCACCCACCACTCTAGACACACACTTCAGACACACACACACCCACCATCAACCCACACACACACACACCCACCATCTATTTCACTTACACGTACACACAAAACACATTGCAGTACACACACATCACGCACACACGCCCATCAGAGGCACCCACGCCGCACACACACACACACACACCGCCGCACGCCCAGACACACCCCAACACACACACACGCAGCACACACACTTCACAGTCCATCTTCTT
The DNA here is from genome assembly GCA_026119855.1 of Campanula takesimana. NCBI lineage: Eukaryota > Viridiplantae > Streptophyta > Magnoliopsida > Asterales > Campanulaceae > Campanula > Campanula takesimana. The sequence goes on along the minus strand of JAOWBW010001927.1, from coordinate 110,369 downwards.
CCTCCTTAATTGCATACTATTTAACCCTAGTTGATCAATCCATAACTTAGGGTTCTTAACCCAACAATTCGATTTACAAAGATGAAGAGAAAGGTTTGAGGGGTTCTAGAATTACCTTTGCGAACACGATCGCCTTCTCTCTTTCTCCCCTTCACCGTTCACTTTTCTCTCCCGATGGCTTCACCGGCGCTGCTCTCTCTCTCTCAACTCTCTCCCGATTTCTTTCTTTCCTTGCGGTAACTGGGAATGGCCTTAGGGTTTAAGAGGGAGTATTTATATTAGTGGGGCTTCCCAAATCCCTAATTTAAATTGGACTCCTAATCCTTCTTAGTTAATGAATTGGGCCTTCTACTTTAGACCCAATAACTAAACTAAACTAATTATTAAAGTTTGGCCCATTAATAATTATGAGTTTAAAACAAATAAAATAAAAGGTAAGTTCGGGTTATTACACAATAGATGATGAAGATCCAGTAACTATGAGGTCATCAACATAAACTAGGATAGCCAATGTTGATGAGCTTGTGTGCTTAATGAACAATGAACTATCTGACCTGCTGTTGAAGAAGCCAAGCTGCAATAGGAACTCAGAAAGACGGTGAAACCAGGCCCGTGGTGACTGTTTTAATCCATATATTGATCGATGTAAACGACACACATGGTTTGGTCTATGTGGATCCACAAACCCAGGGCTTGAGCCACACCTCTTCGGATAGAAACCCATTTAAAAAGGCATTACGTACGTCCAATTGTTTGATGGGCCAGCCGCGAGAGTGCGCAATAGAGATGACAGTGCGAATAGTTGCGGGTTTGACAACCGGACTAAACGTTTCATCGTAGTCAAGACCCTCTTGTTGATTAAAGCCTTTAGCGACAAGTCGTGCTTTGTATCGATCAATAGAACCATCATCTTTTCTTTTAATTCGATAAACCCATCGACAACCGACTACGTTCATGGAAGGAGATGAAGGAACTAGTGACCATGTGTTGTTCTTTTGCAAGGCAAAAAACTCCTCATTCATGGCAGATTTCCAGTGCTCAAACTTAGAAGCCTGCTTGTAGGTGGAAGGTTCATAGTCTGCAGATTCAGAAGAGATGGCAGAGTATGCATGAGGGAGAGGATGACGCGGAGAGCCATATATGAGCTGGTTTATGCTCTGGTGTCGAAGTGCTGGTGTTGAATCTGAAGAAGCAGATATGGATTCAGCAGGGCTATGCGCTGACGTTTCTGGACTAAGAGCTATAGGAATTGGTGTGACAGGAGGCCTGCTGGGTCGAGATGGAATATCAAGAGGTGGTGGTGTATTGCTGCACTGCTGGAATTGATATATTGTTTGGCCTGGAGTAGAGCAGGCTTTCATAGAGTCGAGAACTGGGCTGGAAACAAGCTGGGGAGATACTGGTGGTGAAGATGTTGCTGCTGGAGTCGTCAAGCTTGCATTGGTATGAGTCGGTAGCAAGGAAGAGGGAGCCATGGTGCTGAACTGAGAGTTTGTGGGCTGGTGTTCTTTACTTGCAAGAGCCCTGTCTATTGCAAAAGGAAAGGAACTTTCATCAAACATAACATGTCTTGTAACATAAATTTTTCCGGTGGATTTATCGTAGCACCGATACCCTTTTCGATTACCATCATAACCAATAAACACACAATGAAAGGATTTGGATTAAGCTTGTGTTTGTTTTATGGTACGATGTAGGGAAAACAAGAGCAACCAAAAGATTTGAGAAATCGGTAATCGGGTATGCGGTGAAAGAGCTTTTGATAAGGCAAGATATACCCTAACTGTTTCATGGGCAATCTATTGATTAAGAAGACAGCTGTAGTGAAAGAATCTAACCAAAAATGCATTGGAAGATTTGCTTGAGCGAGAAGACACAAACCCATTTCCTCAATGTGGCGATGCTTTCGCTCCACAACACCATTTTGTCGTGGTGTGTATGGACACGTGAGTTGGTGTTTAATGCCATTAGCAGAGAGAAATTGACAAAAGGCTTTGCTAGTGAATTCACCACCACCGTCCGTTTGCACGGTTTGATTGTATGAACAGCCTCTATTCGACGAGAGAGTTGATTTTCAATTTCTAATTTGAATTTGGCAAAAACAGTGATCACATCAGACTTACGTGCAAGAGGAAAGAACCAAGTAAAGCGAGAAAAATCATCGACGATAGAGAGATAATAACGAGAATGATTTAATGAAGCAATCGGGGATGGTCCCCAAACGTCTAAATGTAACAACGCAAGAGGTTCTTTCGAATTAAAAGATCGGATTACAGAAGGTAATTTGCATGCTTTTCCTAGCGGACATGTTTGACAGAATTTATTTGGACTAATACGACCATGAACAGGAATATTAAACTTGCTATGTAAAATCTGCAGAATTTGTGAAGACGGATGCCCTAAGCGAGAATGCCAGACGTCTTGGTTTGTCCGTTCTCCAACAAGATCAAGAGGACTATTTGGAGCCAAAGAATTGAAGGCAAGATGATATAAGCCACCAGAACTATGCCCAGAAAGAAGGGTCTTCTTCGTGCGGAGGTCCTTCACACGGAAACCAAAGGCATCAAGTTCAAAATAACAGTGGTTATCATAAGAAAAACGACGTATGGAAAGTAAGGACTTATGAGCATTCGGAACACAAAGAATATTGTTTAAATGGAAATTATTGTTACCAGACGAGAATGATGAAGAACCAATGTGAGATGGGCATTTGAGAGCCATCGCCTACAGTGACTGAATCGCGACCGTTGTATGGTGCAGCTCGTTGGAGAGTGGATGGTTGAGATGTGATGTGGTGTGTAGCCCCAGAGTCTAAACACCAATTAGGCTTGTTGTAGGGAGTGTATGTGGCGGTATAGGCAGCATTGTGACAATGGTAGCATACGTCTGCAGCATGTCCATACTTATGGCAGATTTGGCATGGCTGGGACGGATCGTTAAAGGTTGGGGAGGCAGGAGGTTGGTAAGGCGGGTTAGGCAGAAGGCCTCTACCTCCAGTCGAGCGGCCATGTCCACGGCTTCTTCCGTTTCCACGAGAATTTCCATTGCTAGGTGAATTTCCCCTACCCGATTGTTAAAGGGCTGATTGTACTGAGAATTGGAATGTTGATGATTGTACTGGGGTTGGGAATGTTGGTTTGCTGGAGCTGGATAAGATGGATTGGGTTTATTTGTGGGTGTGATATTGGTTTTTGTGGCAACAAGAGCAGTACCCAGGTTGAGATTAAGGGTGGAAAATCTTTGCTGAAGTGTTTCTTCGTATAATAACCTATCAGAAAAGTCATCAAAAGTGCTTGCAGGGTTTTGGTTGTAAGAGGTCAAGAATTCCTTGTAATCCTGTCCCAAGCATGAAAAACTCGTTCAATGAGATCAGCATCAGAAATTATGACACCTGCTGTGGCTAAGGAATTCGAGATTGTGGTGGCACGCAGGAGATACTCGGTGATGGACATCTCGGGTTCTCTCTTAAGATTATATAGCTTCTCTCGCAGATTACGAACATGAGCAGCGGAAGTGGCACCAAACTTCTTGGAAACAAGTTCCCAAGCAACTGGTGCAGTTTTGACCGAGGCAAGATGGGGTTGTATCGGTGGGGTAACAGAGGAGCGCATCCATGCCACAACAAGGCTGGTTGCTTCGAGCCATTTGAGGTAGGCGGGATTGTCGGTGATCTTGTCTTCAAGTTTTTCACTTGGTGGATTATTATCGGTGAGGACACGTTCTAATGAGAAGGTATGAAGAACGGCCAAAAATTGGGCAGACCAGTTAAGAAAATTTTCATGGGTGAGAAGGCAGTTTGCCATGAGTGACTGTGGGTTAAAGAAGACGGGTAAAGAGTACCCATTGTTTTGATTTGCTTACATCCTTTGCAAGCCTGTTCAGATCATAATATCAATCAACATACTATTCCCTCCCACTCATTCTCTCTCTTAATTTATTTTTATACTCACAACACTTACATCACTTCCACCATTTCTTAATTTCCGTGCAAATAGAATGGTGGACATATATTATAGGACGGAGGGAGTACTACAACGAATAAACCAGATAGAAAAATAAGAGGCATAGTCAGCATTCCAGCAATTTGTAATAATTTTTATTTAGTTGACTCATATCTATTTCTCTCATCGATCAGGAATAAATTGTTTTGTATTTCAAATCTAGGAGGTAGAGTGTAAAGCAAAATGAAAGGCAAGTGAAAAAAGAGGATCCAAATGGAAACAAATCTATCAATCCACAAATCCCATATGAAGTAGAACAATATAAAAAATAAAATATGATCGACCATTGCGATTCTTCGTCCCTTTCCTAAAATGGCAAATAATTTTAACTATTCATCCTACTCATTCTCTCTCATACATTACTTTTATACTCACAACACCAATCAACTTACTATTCCGTCGCACTCATTCTCTCTGTTACTTTACTTTTACACTCACAACACTTAAATCACTTCCACCATTTCTTAATCACCGTGAATTTGAGAGGTAGGACTCTTAATCTGGAACGGTGGGAGTAACACATTTTGAAAAGATTAGAAGAAAAATAAGTTCAGAAAAACAAAATGATTGGAGGGAAGAGAGCTACTTAAGTGATACTCACTCCGTCCCACTTCACTTGAAACCTAAGAGGTGGGCACGATAATTAAAGAAAAAAAATAAAAATAAAAAATGTGTAGTAGGAAATGAAGAGAGGAATGAGTGAGGTAAAAAGTAGTTTTAGTTGAATAAATTGAGTGGTAGAAAATGAAGAGAGAGAATGAGTAGTGGGGTAAATTGAATAAAAAATAATAAAAAATGGCTATTTTGGGGAGTCTCAAGTCAAGTGAAGTGGGACGAAACAAAATGGAAATAAGTTTTAAGTGGGGTGGGACCGAGGGAGTATATTGAATATCTAACGGACTTTTGTCAACTTACTTAATTCAAATCCCTGCTCAATTCAAATCTCCAAAATTGCTACGGACCTATCATTTATCAAATACTCATTCCGTCTCAAAATAGATGTCGTTTTACTACCTAAGTAATTAAATTGTTAGGTAAGAAATAGTTCATTATCATTATTAAGGGTATAATTGGTATAGAGCAATAAAGAAGCTTTGAAAATAGTGAAACGACAAGTATTTTGAGACAAAATTTAGACAAAATCTTATATACATCAGCCGCATGGGGTGCGGCGGGCCAAACCCTCCCGGCCCGACTCGCACCGCCCGCCCGCGTTTCAGCCACTATCAGAGCGACACGTGGCGCGTTGTGAGCCACTCGTTGGTCACCCAACCGCGCGCTGCCACGTGTCCTCTTTTAAAAAAAAAAACCCAAAAACTTTAAAATGCTATATCTTGAGATTTATAAGTCGAAAAAAACATTTTAAAATACCGTTTTGTTCGTCTCGACGAGACGAAAAAAACTACATAGGTCATGATATGGTTTGATTTTGTTTAAAAAAAAAATACATTTTTTTACACAAAAAAAAGTTTGAACTGCTCACCAGCTAAGAAGTAACACTCTGTTCTAATAAATGTAACAATTTCGTCTTCAAAAAGTAAGACTTTCTACTGTTAAAAGTAACAGCAGTTTTTTACAAAAAAAAAATGGTTTTGCATTTCAATTGTTACTTTCTCAATAAATAATTGTTACATTTCATATATAATGTTACATTTAAGAATATAAACTGTTACAATTGAGAAAAAAAATGTTACATTCATTTTTTATAAAATGTAACATTAGTTTAGTTGTCAATCCTATGTTTTTTTTGGGAGAAAAAAAATGTTACATTCGAAAAAAAAGTGTTACATTTGAAAAAAAAATGTTACATTCCTTTATAAAAAGTGTTACATTAATGTAGTTGTCTATCTTTATGCTATCTTTTAATCTATTGCATCAAATTTGTGGTACATTTTTTAAACAAGAAAAGTGTTACATTTGAAAAACAAAAGTGTTACATTTCGTTATACTAAGTGTTACTTTTGTTGAAGAAAAAAAAGTTGGGGTGGCAAAAAAATAATAAATAAATAAAATAAAATAATGGTCCGCTCGGCGGCTCGGCTCCGTTGTACGCCGTACAACGGATGTACAGGAGACCAGCTCCAAAATTTAACTCTTAAAACGACATCTATTTTGAGACGGAGGGAGTATCATTTATTCAAATGCATATTGCTAACAGGTAGTATTGTGATTTGATTAATTTAACATAGAGTTGCCTGAGTTAAAATTATTTCTTCCCTCCCTAATTACAGGGATTCAATTTTTGAACAACAATTAGTTGGCTTCAAATGCGCTCCCATACTTTTGATACAGACTATTTTCACACATGTAACACTAGGAGCAATAATTTTTTATATGAGTTAAATTTAGTGTTCACTATTGAGTTTTGAATAATTATTAGTGTTCACCTTTTTTCTTTAGCCTGTTCTACCTTTTATCATACCTACAAGAGTCGGAACGGGTATTTAACCAAACATCAAGGGTAGGCAATGAATTTAATATTTTATAAAGAATATATATCACGAATCGGTCATATATTACATTACATTGAAGTAAAAAAGTACAGATAAATAAACAGGAACATATAAATAAGGTAATGGCTTAAATAAATATGAACAAAAAAAAAAAAAAAAAAAAAACATGAAGGCTGCTTGCCATGAAATCTTATTCAAGGCACAAACCAACCATTGTACTGAGGATAATACTTTGATGCGAAAAAGTTTGGATAACTAGTCCCCATTTCAAAGGTGTGGTACCTCTTTGTGGCAAGGGAGTAGAACAAAATTTGGCCGTCGTCACCAACAACTCTTGGGAAGTAAATTTTGTTGCCCGTTCCGCTCACAGTAGCCCGTTTGCATATGGATAAGGGACGGCTTACAAACAACATTCTATCTCCAAGATTCTCAACTATTTCCCATTTACTCGTAGATATATTCCACGCACAAGTGTATACTGAACTTCCGTCTACACCCACAAAAACTGCAATTAGCTTACCCTCACTTTCTAACATGTATTGCTGTCCACCTCCAACAGTGAGCTCCGAGATAAATTCGGGAGCTTCAATCACACGGACTTCATCTTTCTTGGGATTAAAAATGAGAAGTTTTGCATAATACCCAAGAAAATAGAATAGACCTTTGTAGAAGACGGAATTGCAACAAGAAAAAGAAAAGGACTCTATCTCTGGCGAAATTTGAAGAACGGTCCAATCCTCGTCTCCACACTTCATAAAATGTATAGAAAAGTCTCCATGCCACATCTCTATAGCGATAACAACTAAGCAATCTTCGGATTTTGGTGCTCCAGAGAAACAAAATGAAAGATAGGAGCCTGCAGCAATATGTGGAAGCCCAATCTCTTCTTTTGTAAAGGGGTTATAGAAATATAATTCTGATAAATTATAATCCATGAGTAGCCATCCGTTCTGTGCTGCTCCAACTCGAACCTTTGGTATATCTGGCATGCTATATAGCTCACCATGAATTGGATTGTATGCTTTGTTGTCTGGGCACATTAAAAGTGGAGAGGAGGAATCTGAACTTATTAATGGTAGTACAAAAGGCCGGGTAATCCTGGAAGGAGATAGTGAATACCAAGATCTACATACAGAACGAAACACGACCATTTCACCAGCACAGAGATGTGGGAATATCTCTAGGAGGAGCTCATTAGGAAGATCTGCCCACAAACTCCCGTTCCTGACAATTGTCTCCGATTTTTCTCCCTTCTTGTTTTTTCTCTGCAAAGAGGATACATTATTCAATATCAAAACAGTGGAACCAACAACTGATAATGAGAAGTACATGGTTAGGTAATGATCACTAAAAGCATAACAGGTTGTAACCCAAGGTTAGAGAAAGAAAATTGTAAATACCTGTTCAATTTGTAACTCCGTGCTTTCTTTTGCGGCCTTTCCCCGTTGCACATGGAAATTTGTTTCAGTTTGAGAGTAGTCTTCAAATAAAGAAGACCTATCCTTTTGTTCTGGCTTGTTCACCTTGTTGCACGTCATAGGGAATGACACCCCGTATAAAGATATAGATGAGAAGGTTCCGACAATAGGAAATGGCAAAGACATTGAAATGCTTTTATCTTCTACATCATACATGTAGAGGTGTCTCTCAGGCGAATACAAACTGAAAGGATTTCTGACCCAATAAATTGCATTGCCTTTTATCCCAACCGCTGTAGCAGAACACGAGAAACTATGACTATGTGGAGCCAAGAAAATGGCTCTATCCCCTAATGTTTCCAATTTCACCCATTGCCCAAGAGTGAAGTCGGCTTTAAAGATTCCGACATCCCAAACCTCATAATCATAATCACACCTGCCCCTATAAATAAGCAATAAGTCCTCACAAGATTCCACCAGATAATTGTGCATTTCAAGATTGTTGATACATCTGAGCTTGTTAAGTGCTTCGCCACTAACAACTTGTTCATGATGAAGGTCAGGATCCGAAAAATCAGATGCAAATAAATTCCAAATAGCTGTCAGAGCATAAAGTTTTCCCTTATAGTTTTTAAGTTCCTTAATCCTATACTCATCTCTGGACGTCAATTCTCGTTCAATGAATTCACTATCGCCAAGGTGGCAAGACCAGAACTTGTATAAGTTTCTATTGAAAAAGATAACTCGACAGTTTCCATCCATTTTGGGTGATGACATAACACAATCAGTGTGTATTGGCTGCATGTGATGGGAATGAACGCTAAGAAGAGGGAGCTGTGATTTTTCCATAGTCAAAATATTCAGAATTGAGCAATCATCTGTGGACTTATCCCTGAGAACTAACAACCCTCCATAACAACAGGCAATGTACTTATTTTGCAACTCCGGAACGAATGTAGCATAATGCCGATTCTCTATTATGCTATAAAATAAATGTCGTTCACTATCATCCTCTCCAACAGTACACATGAGCCAGGTACATGGTTCGAGTGGCAATAAGGGAGGATGAGAAGTCACAAGATCCCCCTCCTCAACTATTGTTTCTTCTTTGAGTCTTTCTTCCTCCATCTTTTTTCCAAATTTACTAAAAGCTAACAAAAAAACGCAGGTCATGATTTAGCAAGAGTTTTAATAGTAAGAAATACCAAAAAAAAAAAAAAAGGAGGGTTGGGGTGAATAGGAAAATGAATAGCTGGGAAAATTAACAAAAAAATCAGTAACTTTTCAGAACATAATGATAACAACTTAAGTTAGCTAATTAGATCATCATTATCACCATCCCAGACAACGGAGGAGAACTGTGGCAAGGAGAATTTGGTTGTTGTGGGCTAGGACATCAGAAATATTGGGATTTTAGTTAAGAAAAAAATATGGAATCATCAGCTTTTTCTATAGCTCTTCAATAAATCAACCTAAATTTGGGATTTCAGTTTTAGGGACAAACGAATCTTCCTTCAAAAAATTGTTGAATAAAAATTCTCAAAAACCCAAGTTGGACTATACTCTAGAAGAAAAAATACAAAATTTTCACATAGCACAAGATTGAATTTCGTTAACCAAAGATTGAAAAATACAAGATTTTCACATAACACAAGATTGAATTTCTTTGAGTCTTTCTTCCTCTCTATATTTTTTTTTATAATTTTTAAAAAATCTAATGAAAAAACAAAGAACTCAGAACAAGCAATAGTTGTAACAACAAGAAATAACAACAAAAGATTGAATTTTGTAATTCAAAGATTGAAATACCTGGATGGATGAGGAAGGTCGGAAAGTCAGGGGACGCCGACGGCGGCGGAGACAGAGTGTTTAGATCGGAAAATCTCAACCATCTCATGTCCTTTTATTCAAAAATCAAAACTAACGCCTGGGTTCCTACTTCATCTCGGATTTTAATTAGTTTTCCCTTCCCTTAGAATTTAGATGCAAAAACTAATGTTTCGAGAATTATTAATATTTTATTTTTTCGAAAAGAGAATTATTGATGATTATAAAACACTAAGCAAAAGAATCTACTAAAAAACGTGTTTTTTCTTAAGAAATCGGAAAAACGTGTTTCTAAAATGGCGAGATGACACTTTTGTAAAAAACGATTGTTAAGTTTAATGCCTTTGAATTTGGGAACGTCTAATTTAATGGATTAAATTAACAAGTTGTTGTAATTTCTGAGACGGAGTTCTGGCAGCAGCTCAAAGCTTAGGCCACAAAATCTGGTAGCTTACTAATGTTATGGCGTTAGCATGGAGAGCTGGCCAAATTGGTTTTTTGTGGATATTGGTCGTTGGCCAAAGAAAGTCCTGGTTGGCTTATCACTTTTGTTTTGGAAGCTTTGGGCAATAAGGAATAAGAGTCTTTATTGAGTTACAATTAAGGAATGGAACCCGTAGGTAATTACAATTAGGCAATTAGAGGGATATGTGTATTATATATACTCCCTCCGTCTTAATTTAATTCAGAAGCTCAATTACTCAGATAGAGAGGGATCAATAATTCTAGATCTAAAGTTTTGCATAGCTAGGAACTTTGTGATCAAAGTTCATGCAAACATAGATTAGTGTGATCATCTTTTTGTAATTGTTTCTCTGCCATAATAATATATGTTTCCCTTTGCCCGTGGAGGTAGCCAATAGAGATTGGTGAATCACGTATATTCTGTGTTGATTTGTGTTCATTATTATTTATCTTTTGGGTCTGATTTACTAACAGCGATAAATTGTTTCGAAATATGCGGTGTCATTTTGATAAATTGTGAGTTGGAAGCTGTTTGGCACGAACAGACCAGAAACATAAAGGAAATACTGAAACTAACAACTTCTAGTTAGACCATGTGCAATGGCCTATTAAAATGGGTGCTGAAAATTTTTCAACTGTGTTGAATTGCTACAATGGGGTAGTTGAAAGTTGAAAAAAGTTTGAATAGTCAAACGCGAAGATCATTTTGTGCAATACTTGTATATGTTCTATTTCTTGAATTTTTTGATTCGAGTAGTACAAGTATTGCACTCCGTATATCACATGTTTGGTTTGTGATCTAATTGCTTTTTTTAATCTCTATGTTTCCATTAAGTTTAAGTTTATTGCAGCTGTCCTCACTCTTATTTTCTTTTTCTCTTTTGGTATTGAAAGGAATTACTGTCACGACCCGAAATCTAGGCTCTATTTTATTAGTAATAAATAATAATTATTTATTTATTTGCTTATCTATATATTTAAATTATTATCTATTTAAATATTTATGTGTTATAATAATTTATGCCTAGCATTTTAATTGAGTCATTTGGGTTAGTGTGGTATTGTTGGGTCTTAATTGTTAGTAGGGAGTGTAGCATTTGTGTTAGTAGAAGGGGAGGGGCCTAGATGTAACATTTTGAAATAATTTTCCCCTACTCCCCTCTTCTCCCTCACTTCTCCCTCACTCCTCACCATCATCTCCCAGCAACTCTCTCTCTCTCTCTCTCCAAAGGTAAGCTTTTTCTTCTCTCTTCCTTCTCTCTTCATTATCTTCCTCTTCCCCTCATAATCTCTCATTTCTTGGAACGTGAAACATGTTTAGATCGTCGATAGGGTCGCGTAGAATCAAAAATATTCGAATTCCATCATCTTTGAGAAAATTCAAGTAAGTTACTTTTCCCCCCATTTTGATGCTAAAATGTTCATATCATGTTTAGATAATGATTGATGTGTTATATTTGAAGTTTGGTTGGGTTTTGAATTTGTTTGGAATTTATTTGAGTTTTTTGTCAAAAATGGTGATTTTATGAAAATTGGGTTAATTTTGGTTTGAGGTTGATAAAGGATGTTATTTGTGTTTTCCCTTAAGCTTAGTTGTTGTTTGGGTTCAGTTTTGAACTTGTGCTAAGAGTAGAATTTGGGATATTTCGATTTGGGTAAGAAATTTGGTTGAAAATGGTGGATTTTGCCTTGAACCCAGCTGGGAATTCCTCCCAGCCCGTAGACCAAGCGCGCGCCCCCTCCAGGCGCCCGCCTACATGTCCTTTTCTAATGGCCAGACCTTCTGGTCATTCAGGCGCCCGCCTGCCCCATGACAGGCGCCCGCCCGCCCCCTGTTCCAGGATTTTGCCCTTTTGCTTGGTTTAAGACTTAAGGCTTAACTAGTTTAGGTTTAATCCTTCTAATTAACTTAAGATAACATCGTGGAATACTTTATTAATTGGATTTGATTCTTTTGTGGATAAATATGATATGAAATTTATTTAAGTACCGTTTTGGGAATGTTGGGCATCTTTGATGTGCTGTTTGGATTGGTTTACCTTTGTGGTAATTTAATTGGAATGGTTCCCTACTTTGGAACCTTAAGTTGTTTATTTAAGCTAGTATTTATTACTTAGCATTTATTTGAAAGTCCAGCTGGTATTTTGTGTGTGTTTGGGCGATGCGAAACATTATGATGGCACGGCCAAGTCCATTGTGATGTTGACCATTGTTTTGCCCCATTATTACCCTCCTCCAGATTGGCCTTGGATGTGAGAAGAGCTAGCTCCTTTGTGTGCACTTTAGCTTTACTTGGAGCATGACTTTGTGGCATGTATAAAAAAAAATTCTCTAAATTTTTTTTCTTTAGGAAAATATTGCACTAAATTAATCTATCCTAAAATAAAAAATTAACATATTTCACTAAATTAGTAAATTATATTTTTGAAAATATTTTATTTAATTATTTCACAAAATTGGTTTTCTTTTGAATTTTTTTCATCAATTAATATTTTTGAACTAAAAATCTCATTTTTTATGCTTATGATGCGTGAGAGGGTGTTTGATTATGGTTTACATAAGAGAGAGGGGAGTTATAATTTACTAATTTAGTGAAATATGTTAAATTTTATTTTAAGTGAGATTAATTTATTATATTTTCCTAAAGAAAACAATTTAGTGAAATTTTCTTTTAAAAGAAAAACAAATTTAGTGAAATATTTTTCCAAAAGCAAAATAATTTTTTTTTGAAACTAAACTTTTTTTTTTTTTGCAGATATAATAATTTAGTAAAATATTGTTTTTTTAAAAAAAAATCTGTGGCTTATACATTTTTTTGATTTATTTTACTTTTAGTCCCTTAAACTCTATAATATTCATTTTACCCCTTTACTAAAAATAATTTCAGTTTGGTCCACATGTGCACGGCACATGTTGATTTAACTGAAAAATCTAACATTTTCGTCAAAAAGCCCTTAATTGCTAGTTTTTATCAACATTAGACCCTGATATTCGAGTTTTAAAACATCAGACCTCTTTCTACGAACGACCCCCAAACTTGGGACCCTTATTTGTCATTTGCCCTTTAAAAACACGCTTTTCCAATGGGTGTTGCTATACACACCCGTAAAATTTCTGAATACACCCGTAGTCTCATTATTTTCAAGAATACCATTTGCAAAATGTCCATATTAGTCTTGCATATTATACACTACCCATGTGTTCTTCCTCTCTTTCATTTCATTTCCACCATTATTTCCGGCCACCCACCTCCATTATTTTCGGCCAACATCATCTTCTTCCAAAATAAATCTCTCTTCTCCATAAATTCCAGGCATTCTGGCCACTCACCATAGTCTTTTAACCTCCAAATCTGCTGAGCTTGAAAGTAAGTGACAATATCAGATCTGGGGGTGGGGTTGGGAATGACGCCGGAATTCGTCTTCACTTCCAGATTCTACCAGGATGTGTTGCTAGAACCGTAGGAAGAGGGGGCTGAATAAGAATGTTTGGGGGAAGGGAGAGTGGGGTAAGTGACGTGCAGAGAGAGATGGATTTTATTTATTTATTTTGGCTTTTTTGAACTATACAGTGAGAGAGAGAGAGAGAGAGAGAGATTGAAGAAGAGTTGAGAAATGGGGAAGAGTAAAAAATGTCCATCAAGCATTGATCAAATATTTAAAGGAAAAATTTCTCAAAAGTCCTCCAAACAAAACAATTTTGTGTAAAAGGGCAAACAATTTCATTTATTTCTTTCGGATCCACTAGATGGAAAGATTATTTCCATTAGGTCCCCTGTTTTTTTAATGAAATACTTTAATCCCGAAATTACCCTTTCCACCCAACTCTAAAACACGTGAACCCGGCCCCTTGCTCATTTGCGTTCTTTCTTTTTCGTTATCTCTAAAAAAAAAAATAAAAAAAAAATCCCAAAATACTTCTCTCGTCTCTTTCCCCGGTGCCCTAGCCTTCGCCGGCGTCCCAGCCCCACCCACGCCGGCATCCCAGCCCCCTCACCGGCATCCTCAATTTCTCAGGCCGTCGCCTTCTCTCGTGAATAGCCATCATCTGATGCTGATGCTGCATTACCATAGCCGCCGCCGGATACTACATCGCCGCCCATTGTTGCTGTGGCACAACATCTCTAGAGCCACATCTCTCTCTCTCTCCCTCTCCTTATAAATATCCATGTGTAGGATGGCAGAGACCAGTGTAATGACCAAAATCATTCTCTAATTACCGGTAAACATCAACAAATATTCATATTCTTTGACCTCAATTTTTTTGCACATTCAAGTCTAATCTGTAATGGGTGGTTCTAAATTAGTGTTAATTTTACTTCTACTCGCTCAGATCTTCTTGGTAAATCAAACAATAGCTGCCAGATCAACGGGTGGTTCTAACTAATTTAGCCTCACAACCAGTACAGGGTCCGAGCCGGAGTCTATTACTGTTGCCGAATGCTGATCCACCCATGTCTTCATCAACTGCTGCAGAGTCGACGTCATCGGAAGGGAACAGAGGTGAGGAATGTGTGGCGGAGGCAGCGGCGGTTGTGAAGCATCACTCGTCGGACAAGTTGGTGGTCGGAGGTGGTGTGATTATTGGTGTGCTTGTTACTGCTATTTTCACCGCCGTTATTGCTACATTCGGGTCACCTGAAAATGAGACTGAGAAAACCATTAAGCCAAACCTAATATATTTCCTTTTATTTATTTTTTCTTTCCCTAGATCTAGATCTGGTAATCCATATGAGTATTGGCACTCACCATTCCCAATTTCCCACCCTTACGAAGTTATGAGATCAAGTCAATCTATTATCATCTTAATGTTACAAAGAGAACAAATTTTATAGCCTTGAAATGACATTGAGTAATATTATTTTATGAATATGATGAACACCCCAGTTCTGCTTTTCACAATTTCTTAGTATATATATATATATATATATATATATACTCCCTCCGTCCACCCGACTTAAGATTCTTAGTCAAACAATTTATACTTTAACCAAATATTTGAAGAAATATAATGATGATAATAAAAAATTAAAACTTGTTATTGTATCACGATTTTAATAATAAACTAAATAACTATTTTTAGATTTTCATTAATATAATTATTTTTGTTCAAACTGTTGGTCAAAGTATAAATTGCTTGACAAAGAATCCTAAATCGGGTGTGATAAAGGGAGTATATATATATACCCCTCCGTCTCACTCGAAATAGGATTTTGGCAAACTTGACTTTATTTTGACCAAGTCTTTTGAAGAAAATATAATACTCTAAATAAAAGTTTAAAAATTGTTATTATATCACAATTAATAATACTCTTAATTAAAAAATTTAATTTATATAAGGATAATTATTTTTTATTTAAATTACATGTCAAATTATAAAAAAAAGCTATCATGGGACAGAAAGAGTATATATATATATTTATATATATGTAGGTGCTCAAATAAGAACCTAAATATCGTGAGAACCGTGAGAACTTAATGTATCCAATGATCTGTGACATGGCTCTCAGTGTTTTTATAGGTATGTGACTTGTCTCTCACTATTTTTATATGTGTGCGACATGTCTCTCAGTGTTTTTATAGGTATGTGACATGTCTCTCAGTATTGTTATAGGTCTGCGACACGTTTCTCAGTGTTTTTATAGGTTTGCGACATAGTTCCAACTGTTTTTATAGGTATATGACATGTCTCTCAGTGTTTTCATAGGTCTGCGACACATCTCTCAGTGTTTCTATAGGTATGAGATATGTCTCTCAGTGTTTTTATAGGTTTGAGACACGTCTCTCAGTGTTTTGATAGGTTTGAGATATGTCTCTCAGTGTTTTTATAGGTCTGAGACACTTGTCTCAGTATTTTTATAGGTCTGTGACATAGCTCTCAGTGCTTTTATATGTATGTGACATGTATCTCAGTGTTTTTATAAGTCGGAGACATGACTCTCAATGTTTTTATAGGTTTGAGACATGGATATCAATGTTTTTATTGGTCTACGACATGGCTCTCAGTGTTTTAATAGGTGTAAGATATGGCTATAGGTCTGCGACATGTCTCTTAGTGTTTTTATAGTTATGCGACATGGCTCTCAGTGTTTTTATAGGTATGTGACTTGTCTCTCACTATTTTTATAGGTCTGCGACATGTTTCTCAGTGTTTTTATAAGTATGTGACATGTCTGTCAGTATTGTTATAGGTCTGCGACACGTTTCTCAGTGTTTTAAAGGTTTGCGACATAGTTCTAAGTGTTTTTTATATGTATGTGACATGTCTCTCAGTGTTTTTATAGGTCTACGACACGTCTCTTAGTGTTTTTATAGGTCTGTGACACGTCTCTCAGTGTTTCTATAGGGCTGAGATATGTCTCTCAGTGTTTTTATAGGTCTGAGACACGTCTCTCAGTGTTTTTTTAGGTTTGAGATATGTCACTCAGTGTTTTTATATGTCTGAGACACTTGTCTCAGTATTTTTATAGGTCTGTGACATAGCTCTCAGTGTTTTTATATGTATGTGACATGTATCTTAGTGTTTTTACAAGTCGGAGACATGACTCTCAATGTTTTATAGGTTTGTGACATGTATCTCAGAGTTTTTATATGTCTGTGGCATGACTCTCAGTGTTTTTATAGGTTTGTGACATGGCTCTCAATGTTTTTAGAGGTATGTGATATGTTTCTAAGTGTTTTTATGTGTATGTGACATGTCTCTCAGTGTTTTTATAGGTTTGTGACGTGGTTCTAAGTGTTTTAATTGGCATGTGACATGGTTCCAAGTGTTTTAATATGTATGTGATATAGTTCTAAGTGTTTTTATTGGTGTGTGATATGGTTCTAAGTGTTTTTATAGGTATGTGATATGGTTCTAAGTGTTTTTATAGGTATTTGACATGACTTTCAATGTTTTTATAGGCATGCGACATGTCTCTCAGTGTTTTTATACGTTTATGATATGACTTTTAGTGTTTTTATAGGTTTGAGACATGATTCTCAGTGTTTCTAAGAGTCTGAGACATGAATCTCAGAGCAGAATGAAAATATGACTTGAAAATATGGCTTAGAAAGGGGGAGCACCCTTATAAGGGGTAGTTAGGGGTATTCTTGGCTATTTTTGTCGCTTGGGTTTTTGAGCAATTAGAAAAATATTGTGTCTTCTTTAGAAATAAAAGTTAGAATGAAGGGCTTTTAAGAAAATGTCCCATATTTAAATGTAGTTGGCTGGAATTAATGAATGTTGGCCGGAAATTATGGAAGCGGTGGCCGGAAGTCATGGGGGAAATTGAATGAAAGAGAGGGGAAGAAGACAAATAGTGTATAATATGAAAGGTTAATATGGACATTTTCTGGATGGTATTTTTGAAAATAATGACACTACGGTCTTCGGGTGTATTCGGAAATTTTACGGGTGTGTATAGCAACACCACGCTTTCTATTAGTGTTTTATAATCATCAATAATTCTCCTTTCGAGAAAAAATAAAATATTAATAATTCTCGAAACAGTATTTTAACTCAGTTTTTGCATCTAAATTCTAAGGGAAGAAAACCTAAATAAAATCCGAGATGAAGTAGGACGGACCCCAGGCGAGGCGTTAGTTTTGAATAAAAGGAGAGGAGATGGTTGAGATTTTCCGATCTAAACACCGTCTCCGCTGCCGTCGGCGTCCTCTGACTTTCCGACCTCCTCATCCATCCAGGTAATTCAATCTTTTTAATTACAAAATTCAATCTTTTCTTGTGTGATTTTTTTTCTTTCCCTGGAGTATTGTAATGCTTCGTATTCCAACTGGGGTTTTGATAATTGGTTTATTCAACTTGGTAGATGATTCGTTTTTTTTTATATAAAAGATTGATTTTTTTCCCGATACCTGTTTGTTTTACATTGATTTATTCAAGAGCTATACGAAAAACTCCATATTTCCTGAGATCCCTAACTCTGCTGCTACCTACTTCCAAATATTTTTCATAATTAGTTTGTCTTTTACCTTATAAAGATATACTCCATCTGTCCCTAAATGAGTGTCCATTTTCAAGAAATCTTTGTTCCAAAATAAGTGTCTTTTTTAACATAACTTTGTCTCTAAATGTTTTTTTTTCGAAATTTTTTTCACCGGTTTCTTTATACGTGCAAAACTAAGTGTTTGGAAATGAGATTACAAGATTATATATGAATATTAGCTACCAAATTGTACAACAAAGTTGAGATTTTCAGTGTCCCTTAAAATGAAATTTGGACACTCATTTAGGGACAGAGGTAGTACTATTCTCCTATTCACCCCTATATTTATTGGTATTTCTAATTGTTACAACTATTGCTTGTTCATGACCTGAGTTTTTTGTTTTTTCATTAGATTTTAGTAAAATTGGGAGAAAAAAAAAATATGGAGGAAGAAAGACTCAAAGAAATTCAATCTTGTGTTATGTGAAAGTCTTGTATTTTTCAATCTTTGGTTAACAAAATTCAATCTTGTGTTATGTAAAAAGTTTGTATTTTTCCTTCTAGAATATAGTCCAACTTGGGTTTTGAGAATTTTTATTCAACAATTTTTTGAAGGAAGATCCGTTTGTCCCTAAAAATCCCAAATTTAGGTTGATTTATTGAAGATCTATAGGAAAAGCTGATGATTCCATATTTTTTTCTTAACTGAAATCCCAAAATTTCTGACGTCCTAGCCCACAACAACCAAACTCCCCTTGCCACAGCTCTCCTCCGTTGTTGTCTGAGGTGGTGATAATGAAGATCTAATTAGCTAACTTATGTTTGTTTCACTTATCTTATATAAAAATATAAGGCACAATTAAAACTAACTGATTTTTTGTTAATTTTCCCAGCTATTCATTTTCCTATTCACCCCACCCCTCGTTTTTGTTGGTATTTCTTACTATTAAAACTCTTGCTAGTTCATGACCTGCAATTTTTTGTTAGGTTTCAGTGAAACTGGAAAAAAGATGGATGAAGAAAAGCTCAAAGAAGAAACAAAAGTTGAGGAGGGGGATCTTGTGACGTCGCATCCTCCCTTATTGCCTCGCGAACCGTATACCTGGCTCATGATTACTGATGGAGAGGATGATAGTGAACGACATTTATTTTATAGCATAATAGAGGACCGGTTTTATGCTAGATTCATTCCGGAGTTGCAAAATAAGTACATTGCCTGTTGTTATGGTGGATTTTTAGTTCTCAGGGATAAGTCCACAAATGATTGCTCAATTCTGAATGTTTTGACTATGGAGAAATCGCAACTCCCTCCTCTTACCGTTCATCCCTATCACATACACCCAATACACACTGAATGTGTTATGTCATCACCCAAAATAGATGGAAATTGTCGAGTTATCTTTTTCAATAGAAGCTTGAACTTATGCAAGTTCTGGTCTTGCCACCTTGGTGATAGTGAATTCATTGAACGAGAATTGACGTGGAGAGATGGGTATAGGATTAAGGCACTTATAAACTATAAAGGAAAACTTTATGCTCTGACAGCTACTTGGAATTTATTTGTATCTGATTTTTCGGATCCTGACCTTCATCATGAACAAGTTGTTAGTGGCGAAGAACTTAATATGCTCATATGTGTCAACAGTCATGATAATCAAGTTTATCTGGTGGAATCTTGTGAGGACTTGCTGCTTATTTATATGGGCAGTTATAATCATGATTATGAGGTTTGTGAGGTCGGAATCTTCAAAGCCGATTTCACTAGTGGGGAATGGGTGAAATTGGAAACATTAGGGGATAGAGCCATTTTCTTGGCTCGACATAGTCATAGTTTCTCGTGTTCTGCTACAACGGTTGGGATAAAAGGCAATGCAATTTATTGGGTCAAAATTCCTTTCAGTTTGTATTCGCCTGAGAGACACCTCTACATGTATGATATTGCAGATAAGAGCATTTCAATGTCTTTGTCGTTTCCTGTTGTCGGAAACTTCTCATCTATATCTTTATATGGGGTGACATTCCCTATGACGTGCAATGAGGTGAACAAGCCAGAACAAAAGGATAGGTCTTCTTTATTTGAAGACTTCACTCGAACTGAAACAACTTTCCATGTGCAACGTGGAAAGGCCACATTAGAATTCACGGAGTTACAAATTGAACAGGTATTTTACATTTTTCTGTCTCTAACCTCAGGTTACAACCTGCAAATATGCTGTTACTGATCATTACCTAACCATGTATTTCTCATTTTCAGTTGTTTGTTCCATTGTTTTGATATTAAATAATGTTATCCATCTTTCAGGGAAACAACCAGAAGAGAGAAAAATCGGAGACAATTGTCAGGAACGGGAGTTTGTGGGCAGATCTTCATAATGACCTCCTCCTAGAGATATTCCCACATCTCTGTATTGGTGAAACAATCGCGTTTCGTTCTGTATGTAGATCTTGGTATTCACTATCTCCGCCCAAGACTGCCCGACCTTGTGTACTTCCATTGAAAAGTTCAGATAACTCCTCCCCCCTTTTAATGTGCCCAGAGAACAAAGCATACAATCCAATTCATGGCGAGCTATATAGCATGCCAGATATACCAAAGGTTCGAACTGGAGTAGCACGGGACGGATGGCTACTCATGGATTATGATTTATTACAAATATATTTTTATAACCCCTTTACAAAAGAAGAGATTGAGCTTCCACATATTGCTGCAGGCTCCTATATTTCATTTTGTTTCTCTGGAGCACCAAAATCCGAAGATTGCTTAGTTGTTATCGCTATAGAGACGTGGCACGGAGATTTCGCTATACATTTTATGAAGTGTGGAGACGAGGATTGGACCGTTCGTCAAATTTCGCCAGAGATAGAGTCCTTTTCTTTTTCTTGTTGCAATGTCGTCTTCTATAAAGGTCTATTCTATTTTCTTGGGTATTATGCAAAACTTCTCATTTTTAATCCCAAGAAAGATGAAGTCCATGTGATTGAAGCTCCCGAATTTATCTCCAAACTCACTGTTGGAGGTGGACAGCAATACATGTTAGAAAGTGATGGTAAGCTAATTGCAGTTTTTGTGGGTCCAGACGGAAGTTCAGTATACACTTGCGCGTGGAATATATTTACGAGTAAATGGGAAATAGTTGAGAGTCTTGGAGATAGAATGTTGTTTGTAAGCCGTCCATTATCCATATGCAAACGGGCTACTGTGAGCGGAGCAGGCAACAAAATTTACTTCCCAAGAGTTGTTGGTGACTACCGCCAAATTTTGTTCTACTCCCTTGCCACAAAGAGGTACCACACCTTTGAAATGGGCGCTAGTTATCCAAACTTTTTGGCATCAAAGTATTATCCTCAGTACAATGGTTGGTTTGTACCTTGAATAAGATTTCATGGCAAGCAGCAACATGCTTTTTTTTTTTTTTCATATTTATTTTCGCCATTACCTTATTTATATATACCTTTTTATTTATCTGTACTTTGTCGTTCTAGAATTCATGGGGATGATTGTTTTTTATTTCAATGTAATGTAATATATATAACCGCTTCGAGATATACATTCTTTATAAAATGTGAAATTCATTGCCCCTTGAGTTCATCTCTTATACCTTAGGTATAAGAGATAAACTAGTCGTATACCTATACATAAATATAGGAGTGGACTTGTTAATAAAATACTCTCTCCCTCCCATAACTATGTGCACAAAATGGGAAATGCACGAGAATTAAGGACGGAATTAAGGAGAGGGTAAAATAGTACTCCCTCCGTCCCAGTTTATTGTTCTTACTTTTCTTTTTGGTCTGTCTCAGATTATTGTTCTTAGTTGCTTTATTTCATAAATGGAAAAGAATGAATAGTGCTTTGGAGGAGCTTGCCCTCAAAAAGTTCATTTAATTACAAAAAAAACCTTTACTTACCTAATTTACTTTCACCCACTTGCTTTATGAATAGTGTTTTTGAACATTTATATCCTTCACTCTCTACTTTTGGTTGACTCATTTCCTTTGTTTTTACTTTGGTTTCTTAATAAGCGTGTATAGTCAAACTAAAAACTAAGAACAATAACGGAGGGAGTATTAAAAAATGAGGTGGTCTCCCATGAGAACAAGGGGATCCGTCTCATGGGTGAGACGGGTCGGATCCTGACCCATGGGCATGACCCGCCACGTGGCATTTTTTTTTTTTTTTTTTTTTTTTTTTTCCAGTTTTTATATCTTTTTTCGGCTTTTCAGTGGTTTACCAAAAGTAATAGTTACCATCTCTTAAAGTAATGACTGTATACATATAAAGTAACATTGTTCATAAGTAAACGTAATACCTGTTTTAAAAAAAACATAAGCTCGTTTTTACCCATTTTTTCAAATGTAATACTAACTATAATTACATGTAACCCAAACAATATCTAAATGTAATTATAATTTATACTGAAATATAATAGTGCTTTTGCAAAAATGTAAAATATTGTGTATTTTGATTTTATTTTTTAGGAAAAAGTAACATTTGAAAAATAATAACTTATGTATATGAATGTAATTGTTTATACAAGTAAATGTAACACTTTGATAGATGAAAATTGTAACAGATTTTCTATAGATAATGTAATACTTTTACATGTATCATGATAAATTGAACCCCATTGTAACTTATGAAAACATATAGATATAATATTACTTTTCTATACATATGTATTACAAATTATGTATAAACACTATTACATATAAGTAACACGTTCGTTACATTTTAGTTGTAAATAAGTATTACTTTTGGCAAACGAAAAAAACATAGAAAAAAAACACGGTTACTTTCTGTATATATGTATTACTTTTCTGTATACAAACTATTACATATAAGTAACACGTTTGTTACTTTTAGTTATAGTAACTATTACTTTTCAAAAACCCAAAAAACCAAAAATGAAAATATAAAAATTAATTTTATTTTTTTTCGGGCCTATGAGAGACTGCCACATGGCAGGGTCGCCCATGGGTCCTGAGAGCAGCAGCAGCAACAAAAAAAAAAAAACCTATGAAAGGGTGCCACGTGGCGGGTTATGCCCCATGGGCCTTGGAACTTGTTCATGGACCGGGTCATGGGCAAGGATCCGACCCGTCTCACCCATGAGACGGATCCCCTTGTTCTCACCTGAGTCTTTGTCTTAAAAAAATAGATAGGTGGACTAAGATTAAGGAAAGATTAAGGGATGTCACTTTCAATAGTGTTTCCCACCAAATTTGGCTGCCCACTAACATTGTCAACAATTGGAACCAGCTGTAACAAATGACGATAATGCCGATAATGCCAATAATTTAACTCCCGCCATAATTTTAGATTTACATCATAAATGTACATAAATGAAAATTTGAAATGTGATCAATATTTTCAAAATACAAAAGCCCTCCTAATCACCTAACTATAAATACAGGCATCTGTTCAAAACAAAATTTTGAAAACCTTTCTAGCCTTTCCATGCATTCTGATTCCTTCCATAACCAGCAAATCAAAAAACCTTCCAAACATGATCCCAGACATGACAATGGAGAACAAAAATTTGTTGGCTCAAAATTTGAAGGCATCAGAAGGAGGGAAGCTTCCAAAAGGTAAAATAAATGGAGGTAGCTTCAATCTTTGGGGTATCCCGTCGGACCGTCTACAACATCTGGGGGAGAGTCATGGAGCAAATGAGGCAAGGTAAACCTGTTAACCTGGCTTCAAAAAAAAGTAGGAATGATGAGAACAAAAAGAGTTAAGTTAGATGTTGTAAAGATGAAAAAAAGTTGATTTTAGTAAAAGAAACACAATTAGAAAATTGGGTCAAGCTATTGGTGTTAGTAAGAGTACAGTTGGGAGATGGAAAAGGGAGGGTGTGATCAGGGCTCATACAAATGCCATTAAGCCTGCATTAACTGATGCAAACATTTTATCTAGGCATAAATTCAATCTTTCTGCACTCACCTTTGATTCACATCAAGGTACTCCAAAGTTTAAATCCATGACACACGTATTACACGCAGATGAGAAGTGGTTTTTAATGAAACAATGCAATCAGAAGTACTACATTATTCCCCGGTGATGTTGAGCCTCATAGATCATGCCAAAGTAAGAGGTTTATACCAAAGGTGGTGTTCATGAGTGTTGTTGGTAGGCCACATTATGATAGTAATGGTGAGTTATTGTAACGACCCGAGCCCGCAGACCCGACCAATTTGTAACGACCCGAGCCCGCAGACCCGACCCGCCACATAGGTACCATACACTAGCCCACCAAGCATCTCCTCAATTGGGTCAACCACAGCCCATCACAGGCCTCCAAAAGTCCAATGGATGATTTGATGCTTAGTAGGAATGTATGGCCCTTCTAAATAGCACACACAATTCCCACATATTTCCGATGTGGGATGGGGATATCACAGTTATTGTTTGATGTAAAAATTGGCATGTGGCCTTTTACAAGAACACAGAGGCAGCAAGAATAAATAGCAGAAACAGAGAAGCGGGTACTCCAGTGACAAAACTTTTGGAATCAATCAACAAAGAAGTAACAAAGCACATATTGATACACCAAGTAAGGTTTCTATTATTTTATCATTTTCTAATTCACTTTTTTCATATAATAATCCATTATTGATTCCTTGATTGCAGGTTATACCTGCAATCAAGTCTAAATGGCCACTAACAGCAAGTAAATATATCATCATACAATGGGATAATGCACCCCCACATATCAACAAAAATGATCCAGAGTTTAGAGCAGCTGCAAGTTCAGATGGATTCAATATACAACTATAATCTTAGCCACCCAACTCTCCAGATACAAACATAAATGATCTAGGGTGGTTCAGATCTTTGGATTCAACAAAAACAGAGATGAAAGGCTCAAGTATTGATGAATTAGCGAAAGGGGTTTTAGAAGCTTTTGAAAAATTGTCACATACCACAATGAACAAGTTATTCCTTTCCTTGCAATGTTGTATGATAGCCATTATGAAAGTGAAGCGTCACAACAACTACAAGATACCGCATCTCAAGAAAGGCGCATTGGAAAGACAAGGATTACTCCCAACGGACTTGACTGTAGATCCAAATTTAGTAAGAGAGTGTGTCAGGTATTTATATGATTTACATTTTTTAACAAAATGTGAATAATTATGGAAAAAAATAACTCTCATATATTAGGTGTAAGAGGAAAGGGTCAGTCTCCTGCAAAACGCGTTTTCCCTAGTGATTAAGAAAAACGTGTTTTTTCTAATCATATGGCACTCCTCAATACACTTGCTGGACTTTCATAACACAGCATCCTAAACATTGTTTCTGGTTATCTATTAACACATCAACTACTCTTCAAATTTCCTTTCAGAAAAAACCTTCTAGCTATCACTTTCAAAGGTTGTGGCTATCAATTTCAAAGGTTCTGGCTGTCAGTCTCAAAGGTTTTTTTCAGCTTTAAAAAAAAATCTCACAGGCGATGCTTGTTAAATTATATCCAGATGACCTTGTTATTTATATACAGAACCTCTTGAGCTTGATATTCAGAAGGTTTATTGGCCATGACCTTCTTCAAATGTTCTTGAAAATCATATCTAGAAGGCTTTATATTGATATCCAGAATCGTTTGAGAAGTTCTGATTATTTACAAGAATGCCACCGCACGTTTTTTTTTAAAGAAGTTCAACATATTTTTGAAAATGCTTTCGAAACACGTTTTTCCTGGGACTTACATAAAACGCATTTTACCCAAGATTTTGACAAGAGGAAAATTAGTCTTATATCTTAGGTAATAAGAGTAGACTAGTAAAGGCAGACTTTTCTTTTGACCAGCGGTGTGTTTACATGAGGTTTACAATACATTTTACCGCTTCATCTGGTTATTTTTCTAATAAAACATTTTGAGCAGATTTTAAACAATCTTTTTAAAAGTTTGTTTTTTTATTTATAATTTTTTGATACATTATGAATTATTTTACTTTACATAAATATATATAAAAAAAATTGAATTACATATTTTTAAAGGAATTAAGGAGTGTGAGGGCGACGAAAATATTTTGAAAAAAAAAGTGACGGTACCCTTAAAATTTGTTAATTTTAAGTAAATTTATATAGAGGGAGACAACTAACCTTTCCCTTTTATAATTAAGAGAGGGGGGGGGCATTTAAGAGTCTTACATTAAAAGTTTCTAAAATACGTATTTTGAATTTATACAGTATGGACCGTCGGTCTGACTGCCGGGCCAAACCGCCTATGAACCATAAACCTTCGGTTCATGTTTCAACGGATCATCCGATTCACGATTTTCAATGGTTCAAACGGTCGATTCATTCGGTTCAAATGTGAACTGTGGGCACGTCTAGCTTAAGGTCCAACCCCCAAAAACCTAAATTTGTTTTTTATATTTCCCTTAATCAAAAGGAATTAGAATGAAAATCCGAGTTGAAGTAGGACCCCAGCCGTTTGTTCAAAATAAAAGGAAAGGAGCTCGTCACTCTCCATCCTAGCGAAGCCCCCTGTCTCCGAGAAAATTTTGGGGGAAACTAGTTTCTCCATAAGTTATAAAAAGTCTTGTTTTCATAAGGGTTAAAGTTTAGGGTTTAGGGTTTAAGGTTTAGGGTTTAGGCCTTTTATGGTTTAAGAATGGTTAAAAAAACATGACTTTTTATAACTTATGGAAGAACTAGTTTCTCCCAAAACTAACTCCCTGTCTCCGCCTTGGTCATCCTCTTACTTTCCGACCTTCCTCATCATCAGGTATTTCGATCTTTGGATTACGAAAAATTCAATCTTTTATTTTATTATGTGATTTGAACGACACAAACCGACTTGGTCAAATGGGACCCATAAACTCTGGGCCCATACACCATAAAGCCCATATCAAGATGCCCATGATCTTATGGACCAACATATCTCTATAGTCCTTGGGCCGGGAACGCCTGCTTTACCAAGGCCGAGATGAAAGGAAAGCCTTATCCCCTGCTCGGCCTCTATGACGAGCCGAGTTGGATGACGGGAAGCTCATATCAATTATATCACCTTCCTATCATAACAGGGGGTTTACATACAGAGTTCAAATAGCATACAAATACAGAGAATCTTTATCTAAACAAGGATACCTCTTCTACAAGATAACTGGGATAACAATCATCCTTATCAGGATTCTATCTCCTAAGAATACGAGTCCAACATCAACACAGGCTCCTTGGCTTACTTGACAAGTCAGGACTCATTCACTCATGCCTATATAAACAGGTCTTCTTTACAGGGTAATGAACTATTTTGGCTCTAAACTCTAGTCAATTGATTTCTCTTTATTCAACCGTATTCTTACTCTCACGCCGGAGGGCCTTCGCCGGTGAAGCCCCGGCTAGTTCACGTTGCTTGTTTGTGTGTGTAGATCTGTCCGAGGAGTTCTCTTCGCTGGATTTATCCGAACCGCTAGACGAAGGGCCGATCCGGTACGTTTTTGGTATCATCATGATTTTTTATTTTTTATTTTTTCTGGAGTATTGTAATGCTTTGATAGTCCAACTGGAGTTTTGAAAATTTTTATTCAACTTGATAGATGATTCGTTTGTTGATAAAAGATTGATTTTTTTCCCGATACCTGTTGTTTTACATTGATTTATTCAAGAGCTATAGGAAAATCTGATTGACTCCATATTTCCTGAGATCCCTAATTCTGTTGCTACCTACTTCCAAGGATTTTCATAATTAGTTTTCTTTTACCTTATATAAAGATATACTTATGTCACAAAAATTGATTATTTTTATGTTCTGGAGAGAAAACTAGCATTATATGATTTTTTTATTATTATTTTTTTTCCAGCTATATATTCTCCTATTCACCCCTATATTTGTTGATGCGTAAGGGATGTTTTCCATATACTTGGTTTCAAAATTATTTTTGGGACATTGATTAAGACTGAATTTATCTCTTTTAGAAACAGGGGTGTCATGTGGTTTACAGTTTTGCATGCTAAACCTTTGTAATACCTTCTCTATATAAGCCTTTTGTGATAATCCTAAAGTACCTCGTGAGCGATCACGGTGTATTTGGATTCCTAATACAAAATATGCCTCACCAAGATCTTTCATTTCAAATTTGTTTGAAATAAATTTCTTAGTTTCTTTAATAAGGTTCATGTCATTACTAGCAAGCAAAATATCATCCACATATAAGACTAAGAATATAAATTTACTCCCACTAAACTTATGGTATATACAATCTTCACCAAGATTCGTTTCAAAGCCAAATGAAAGAATTACTTGATTAAATTTTAAATACCATTGACGAGAAGCTTGCTTGAGCCCATAAATGGATTTCTTAAGTTTACAAACTAATTGATTAGTTTGTTCCAAATCATCCACTATTTCTGGTTTCTTCATATAGATGGTTTCCTCAATGTCTTCATTGAGAAAAGTTGTCTTTACATCCATTTGATGAAGCTCAAGATCATAATGTGCTACTAATGCCATAATGATTCTAAAAGAGTTTTTAGAAGATACCGGAGAGAATATTTCTTTGTAATCAATACCTTCTTTTTGAGTAAAACCTTTTGCAACAAGACGAGCCTTATATCTTTCCATATTACCTTGTGAATCCCTTTTGATTTTAAATATTCATTTACAACCAATAGGTTTCACATCCTTAGGTAATGGGACAAGATCCCAAACATCGTTGTCTTTCATAGATTTTAACTCTTCATTAATGGTATTGGTCCACTTATGAGAATTAGGACTATTAATGGCTTGATGGAAGGTGAGAGGCTCATCTCCCACTAAACCTAAGTGTCTTTCATTCTCGGCTAGATACACCTCATAATCATCTGAAATAACACTTCTTCTTACTCTATTGGATCTCCTTAAGGGCACCGGTTCTTCCTCATTTTGAGGTTGTTGAATTTCCTCATTATGTTCAACATTTTCATGTTGTTCATTATTTATAGGGGAGTCAATATTTTGAATTATATGTTCCTCTTGAATTTTAGGTACAAGTACTTGATTTCCAATTGGAACCACTATGGGAAGAGGTATAGAAATGGATTCCTCTTCCTCCAATTCAAAATTATTATTCCTAATTTCTCCTCTAAATTCAACATCCTCAAAGAACCTAGCATTTCCTGTTTCAAAAAAGGTTCTAGTTTTCGGGTTGTAAAATTTATAGCCCCTAGATCTCTCGGCATACCCTACAAAATAGCTACTAACTGTCTTAGCGTCCAGTTTGCCCTCATTAGGCCTATAAGGCCTAGCTTCTGTTAGACAACCCCATACATGAAGATGATTTAAGGATGATTTTTTATTCGTTCATAATTCATAAGGGATTTTATTATTAGTAGCCTTAGAGGGAGCCCTATTGAGAAGACAGGTTGCGATTTTTAAAGCATCGCCCCATAATGAGTGAAGTAAGGAAGTACAAGAAACCATACTTCTTACCATATCCTTAAGGGTTCTATTACGTCTCTCAGCTACACCATTCATGCTAGGCGTACTCGGCATAGTGTAGTGAGGGACAATCCCACACTCTTCAAGATAGCGAGCAAAAGGACCCGGACGTTGTTCCCCCGAACCGTCATTCCGACGTAGTATTCACCACCACGATCGGATCTAACGTTCTTAATAGTCTTCCCAAGTGATTTTCAACTTCGGCCTTAAAAGACTTGAAAACGTCCAAAGATTGAGACTTTTCATGAAGTAAATAAATGTACCCATATCGAGAGTAGTCGTCTATGAACGTAATAAAGTATTGTTGACCATTCCAAGGAGTAGTAGGGAATGGCCCACAAATATCCATATGTATTAGTTCCGATTGATGCTCTCGAGGATACCTTTCTCTTTTTGTTTGTAAACTTTCCTTTTAGGCATTCAATGCAAAAGTCTTTTTCAGGAATATCAAGTTTATTTATGATTCCCTCTGACACAAGCTTGTCAATTCTCCTTTTTTGAGATATGACCTAAACGCTTATGCCATAAGGTATAAGAATTTTCACTTGAAAACTTTTGCTTTTTACTTTTAGTTTCATTATTATGGGACTCATTTATTGTTTGAGTAGTGTTAAGCAAATAAAGATTATCACTGCTTGATAAAGTACTAGTACCAACAATAATGAAATTAAAATAAAAATCACATCTATTATTACCAAACGAAAAAGAGTAACCCTCTTTGTCTAAAACTGTGATAGATATTAAATTCTTTCTAAATGAAGGTATAATGAATGTATTATTTAGTACAAAATAATATCCAGTACTCAATAACAATCTAAAAGTCCCTATGCCTATGACTTCAACCGGGTTCCCAGCTCCCATATAGATGAATCTTTCATCTTCGCTAGGTCTTCGGTAATTCAGGCAACCCTACATAGACATACTTATGTGAGTTGTTGCACCAGAATCCAACCACCATGTATATGTAGGAATTGAAACTAAATTAGCCTCAGTACAAACAAGACCAAATGACATACCTTTCTTAGGACGCCAAGCGTGATACTTAGGGTAGTCATACTTCATATGCGTTAGGTCTGACACGCCCCAAGTCCCGGGATCCCCTAATAGAACCTCGAACCTGGTGCGCGTACTAACAAGAAAAAAGAAACTAACGGGAAACAGGAACAATACCTGTTAGAAACAAACTGACATGCTATATCTACTCAAGAATAAGGAGCTAAGATAGCTCACAACGAGTTCTAGACTAAGAAAATTAAAACCAAACATGGTTACATACAGCGGAAGACATGCCTAGCAAATAAGCTGGCATCAAGAACTGTCTAGGGACAACAAATACTACCCCAATACAAGCCCAGAGTTTATTAAGTCACACAAGATCGTCCTTACCAAAATATAAAAGGACACTAACTTCGAACAAGAATATCCTGCTGAGTAAGTTCCCAGCTAAGTCGAGCCTCACTGCGTACTATCCCCTGCTTTCCTGGGGGGGGGGAAACAATTAAACAAATAAAGGGTGAGATAAATCTAAGCTATTAACATGCAACTATATGTCTTGTTATCATGCAATACAAGTAGATACTCAAGTAATCATATATCAAGTATCATCAAGTAACAAGTATATGAGAGGCTAAGCCAACTCAACAAGTAATCAAGCTCAAGATATGATCAGGTAACAAGTAGTCAAGTAGTGTGAGAGGCTAAACCAGCTCACCAAGATGCACATAGGCCTATCACGCATTTTTACCAGAATCCTTCCTTATTCCTCCCAAGAATACCATTTGTTGTCGATGCTTTTCTAGCTGAGGACAACCAAGAACAAGAACAAGAAACTGCTGTGCAGTATATAAGAAGACCTGGTAACCAGTGTCATCCACAAGAACAAGATCCACGAGGTGTTCAAGACAGGAGTTTAGCATTCACTTAAGTCAGGCTTATTGCTCCAACCAAGGAAGCTATGCCCTTACTATGGCCGGTAGTAAGGGGTCAGGCGGAAATACATAGGGACCCGATTGTCACTTAAGCCCCAGCTCTCGCGACAAGCGTGAACCTATATATTTTCGAACAAGCAAGGAGAACCAGTTGGACTCACACAAGAATGCACAAGTAGATGTTTACTTGAACTACGAGAATAGAACTAAGTCTCATATTAGTGGACCAGTCTTTATGCACCATGTAATCATGTATCAAGTGCTCACGAGAATATGCACCATGTAATTATATATCATGTGCTCACGAGATTATGCATCATGTAATCATGTATCATGTGCTCACGAGAATACAAGTACACGTACTCAATCATTGCGAAGACTAATCAATGGCACGTAGAGTGTCCATATAACACGGTCAATCCAAGTTAGAGTCTATTAATAACAGACCTCAAATAAGTAGTAGGGTATCTCATTCTATATCACTTTGTCACATGCCAAGTTTGCACGTACATATTCATATCACGCTTAACACATTAAAGTGTCTATCACGATACCCTTACTATCAAATAGAGCCCAATACCTTAGACTCTAAACACGTAATAGAATAGGTCACATCATACCTAGTCACAGTCATATCTCACGTATATGTATCGTTAGTAATCGAATACATTTTCTAATACATATTGTGTTCTGTAGTTACTCTTATTAACTTAAATCGTAGTATTCACGATTATATGAATGATCTTCATATTACACTAGTCCTTATTTTTTTTAGGAACTCATTTCAAGACAAGATATCTTCTTTATATTTTATATACTTCATTGAGTATATACCTGATTAAAAACTAAATCATTTACACTTTAGTGCTTATTTATAGCACTTCCAATATACACGTATCAAGTTCAAGTATGTAGTAGAGTTAATCACTCTCTATCTAGTTCCATAACCCAATTCTTTGGTTATTCATACCATGTACCAATCAATCAAGAAGCCACATTCTATCAAGTAAATATATGCAAGATTTGCATATACACATCAAGACTCTTTCAAGTTATTACCATACACATATATTGGTGTGTCAAGGCACGTACAAGATTATATAATCTTATATTCAAGTCTTAATCCAATTATTTGGATGTTCAAGTCATGTACAAGATTTTATTGTCTTATACTTCAAGTTACCGTCTCAACTTAAGACATTCAAGACATTCAAGACATTCAAGACATGCAAGACATATACAAGATTTTATCATCTTATATCCAAGTTCTCAATCCATTTATTTGGATGGTTAAACATGTACAAGAGTTAATTATCTTATACTTCAAGTTATAACTACAATATTTGGGCATTCAAGCATGTAGAAGAGTTATACATTTACTCTTACAAAATCCTAATCCTATTCTTAGGACATTCAAGCTCAAGACATTAGTTGGTGCCCCTAAGGTACACAAACATTAACTTCAAGACACATAAAAGAGTTACAACTCTTATACTCAAATTCTCATTTTAATTAAATGAGTAATCATGTTCAAGACTCACTTCTGATATCCCTAAGGTGTCACAACACTTGCTAGGACATCTTATCTTAAGGCTATATGCCTTAACAAGGGATAAGCTTTCAATTTAATTTAGATTTAAAACACTTTAATTGAAAAAGGGGATCGGGCGGGCGCCAATGATGGACCGGGCGGGCGCTCATCCAAGGATTTTTGGAACTAAAACTTCTGGTGAAACAGGCGGGCGCTCGAGGTATCACCAGGCGGGCGCCTGGTACAATTTTTTTTAACAAATACCAAATTTCTTTCCAGGCTTAGAAATCTCCGTCCCAAGCGTAGGAGTAACTTTTTACTAACATATTAACATTGCTAGGAGTATACAAACATTTTCTTGACACCTATTTCAAGCTCAATTCATTTCTTTTACCGTCCCATAAATAATAGGATAATTTCATTTTATTCCAATTTAATATTTCACCGTCCCCAAAAGTGTAAGTACAATTTTATAATATACTACTATAAATATTTAGGGATACTTCCATTCATTTCCCCGTACCACAAATAATAGTACAATTTTTCTAATAATATTTAAATCAAGTTACTATTTTACCGTCTCACGAATAGGAGTATCTTTTCTATATTTTTTTAAGTCTAATTCATTCCAGGAAGCTTTTCAATCTTGTTTTCATACGAATACTCCCTTCGTCCCAAATTTACAAGTATCACAAAAATTACTCAAAACACAATTTTAACAAGAACAAGTAGCGGGAATAACATATATGCATGTTATTACAAGTAAGGGGGAGTCAATAGCTTACCTAGTCCGAAATCAAAATTACCCAAATAAATTTCTGATCGGCCTGCAACGCTCTATTCAACGCCACGAATATTTATCCGGGATCAGAATCATGAACAGAGGAATAATTAATCGCGAGGAGTCGAGAATAGGGTAAAACTGAACTCCCTTCTATGAAACAGAGAGAAAGTACGAGAAGTCTAAAGAAACGAATTGCCTTTCTCAGGCAAACAAACCTTATATACTTGGAACTTTCCAAGAATTGCCACTAGGCCCCTCAAGTTCTAACTTTGATAAAAAGGCCCCTAAACTTTCAACTTTGACATTTAACCACCTTAACTTTCTAACGCAGTTAAATAATTAACTCAAATAAAATAGCATATAAATATGCTAGCCAAGAATTTAACAAGCAAGTCAAGAATTTAACAAATAAGTCAAATATTTAACGAGATTAAGGATGGGCGTTACATCCTCCCCACCTTAAAGAAAATTCGCCCTCGAATTTTACTGATCCAGATTATAACATATATAATCAACAAATAGAACTCAAGATCAATCAAGAATATACACATATACTCACAAATATTTCATGCAATCAAGATGTATCAATTATAACATTGAAACACATAAAGTCAAACAGACTCGATTAGTCAATCCACTATATTGGTGAAACTTGACATATCCACTAGAAATAATAGAACTGGTCATATCCTCCAGATCACTGTAATACTGGTCAAATCCACTAGGAAATCTCAAATACTGAGGTCGTGGTTATCTATCGTTTCAATATTCAAAACTGACTTTACGTATATCAATCCATCAAAACAATCCATCAAAAGATGTAGCTCTCGGTGTCAAATAGTTAACAATGGAGCTGCCTTCGAAATGCATTCATGAATCTCTAACAAGACCACGAAATCTCAAGAACACACGTACCTTGGTTGTTTCCACTTATAGGTCAACACAGATACTCACTTCACACATCCACTACAAGGTAGATATATCCTCTATCAAGAAATTCTCAAGTTGAATCTTCAACTCGTTTACTCAATCAAGGTCGAGAACATTAATCCAGATGTCAGCACTGTATTCGCACTGTAACAACTCAAGATAACCCAAGTTTCTCATCAAGAATGGATACATCCATCTGGTTTGGTGTAGAAATTCCACTATCAATCACATAGGTTAAATACCCAATACAATCTCGATAACACTGTTCGAACTCTCAATGCAGAACATGCATGTTATACATAAATCTATCATGCTCACATATATAGTCAAGCATACTATCATAGAAATAATTACCATCTATTGTGGTAAACAAGAATGACCTAACACATAGAAAGTCAAGTCATGACACGTATCACATCAATGTCCCATACCGGTGACACGACCAAATTAACATAGAACGTATAGGGTGTTATCACCCACACTTGTATCAAGCTCTTGCTAATAACAATATCAACACGTAGTCTCTTACTAGAGAATACACTTCCACGCAATTCACGAGATAAGGACAAGCATGCATATATAGCACGAAACAATGTCCACAAGACAAGATAAATACGCCTAAGTCTTTAAAGACTCGCGCTCTCGATTCTCAAACCATCTAATCCAATTGGATCAACACTATCAACACCAGTCCTATGCCTGGGATAACAACAAGTAACGAAGCACTCGTCTTCGAAAACACACCCAAGACTAACCCAACCTAGGCCATAGACCCTATCCAGGCTAAGAGCTAAACCATAGCTCTGATACCAAACTGACACGCCCCAAGTCCCGGGATCCCCTAATAGAACCTCGAACCTGGTGCGCGTACTAACAAGAAACAAGAAACTAACGGGAAACAGGAACAATACCTGTTAGAAACAAACTGACATGCTATATCTACTCAAGAATAAGGAGCTAAGATAGCTCACAACGAGTTCTAGACTAAGAAAATTAAAACCAAACATGGTTACATACAGCGGAAGACATGCCTAGCAATAAGCTGGCATCAAGAACTGTCTAGGGACAACAAATACTACCCCAATACAAGCCCAGAGTTTATTAACTCACACAAGATCGTCCTTACCAAAATATAAAAGGATACTAACTTCGAACAAGAATATCCTGCTGAGTAAGTTCCCAGCTAAGTCGAGCCTCACTGCGTACTATCCCCTGCTTTCCTGGGGGGGGGGAAACAATTAAACAAATAAAGGGTGAGATAAATCTCAGTAAGCTATTAACATGCAACTATATGTCATGTTATCATGCAATACAAGTAGATACTCAAGTAATCATATATCAAGTATCATCAAGTAACAAGTATAGGAGAGGCTAAGCCAACTCAACAAGTAATCAAGCTCAAGATATGATCAGGTAACAAGTAGTCAAGTAGTGTGAGAGGCTAAACCAGCTCACCAAGATGCACATAGGCCTATCACGCATTTTTACCAGAATCCTTCCTTATTCCTCCCAAGAATACCATTTGTTGTCGATGCTTTTCTAGCTGAGGACAACCAAGAACAAGAACAAGAAACTGCTGTGCAGTATATAAGAAGACCTGGTAACCAGTGTCATCCACAAGAACAAGATCCACGAGGTGTTCAAGACAGGAGTTTAGCATTCACTTAAGTCAGGCTTATTGCTCCAACCAAGGAACCTATGCCCTTACTATGGCCGGTAGTAAGGGGTCAGGCGGAAATACATAGGGACCCGATTGTCACTTAAGCCCCAGCTCTCGCGACAAGCGTGAACCTATATATTTTCGAACAAGCAAGGAGAACCAGTTGGACTCACACAAGAATGCACAAGTAGATGTTTACTTGAACTACGAGAATAGAACTAAGTCTCATATTAGTGGACCAGTCTTTATGCACCATGTAATCATGTATCAAGTGCTCACGAGAATATGCACCATGTAATTATATATCATGTGCTCACGAGATTATGCATCATGTAATCATGTATCATGTGCTCACGAGAATACAAGTACACGTACTCAATCATTGCGAAGACTAATCAATGGCACGTAGAGTGTCCATATAACACGGTCAATCCAAGTTAGAGTCTATTAATAACAGACCTCAAATAAGTAGTAGGGTATCTCATTCTATATCACTTTGTCACATGCCAAGTTTGCACGTACATATTCATATCACGCTTAACACATTAAAGTGTCTATCATGATACCCTTACTATCAAATAGAGCCCAGTACCTTAGACCCTAAACACGTAATAGAATAGGTCACATCATACCTAGTCACAGTCATATCTCACGTATATGTATCGTTAGTAATCGAATACATTTTCTAATACATATTGTGTTCTGTAGTTACTCTTATTAACTTAAATCGTAGTATTCACGATTATATGAATGATCTTCATATTACACTAGTCCTTATTTTTTTTAGGAACTCATTTCAAGACAAGATATCTTCTTTATATTTTATATACTTCATTGAGTATATACCTGATTAA
The DNA here is from genome assembly GCA_026119855.1 of Campanula takesimana. Taxonomy (NCBI): domain Eukaryota; kingdom Viridiplantae; phylum Streptophyta; class Magnoliopsida; order Asterales; family Campanulaceae; genus Campanula; species Campanula takesimana. The sequence goes on along the minus strand of JAOWBW010001927.1, from coordinate 73,168 downwards.
AAACTAAATCATTTACACTTTAGTGCTTATTTATAGCACTTCCAATATACACGTATCAAGTTCAAGTATGTAGTAGAGTTAATCACTCTCTATCTAGTTCCATAACCCAATTCTTTGGTTATTCATACCATGTACCAATCAATCAAGAAGCCACATTCTATCAAGTAAATATATGCAAGATTTGCATATACACATCAAGACTCTTTCAAGTTTATTACCATACACATATATTGGTGTGTCAAGGCACGTACAAGATTATATAATCTTATATTCAAGTCTTAATCCAATTATTTGGATGTTCAAGTCATGTACAAGATTTTATTGTCTTATACTTCAAGTTACCGTCTCAACTTAAGACATTCAAGACATTCAAGACATGCAAGACATATACAAGATTTTATAATCTTATATCCAAGTTCTCAATCCATTTATTTGGATGGTTAAACATGTACAAGAGTTAATTATCTTATACTTCAAGTTATAACTACAATATTTGGGCATTCAAGCATGTATAAGAGTTATACATTTACTCTTACAAAATCCTAATCCTATTCTTAGGACATTCAAGCTCAAGACATTAATTGGTGCCCCTAAGGTACACAAACATTAACTTCAAGACACATAAAAGAGTTACTACTCTTATACTCAAATTCTCATTTTAATTAAATGAGTAATCATGTTCAAGACTCACTTCTGATATCCCTAAGGTGTCACAACACTTGCTAGGACATCTTATCTTAAGGCTATATGCCTTAACAAGGGATAAGCTTTCAATTTAATTTAGATTTAAAACACTTTAATTGAAACAGGGGATCGGGCGGGCGCCTATGATGGACCGGGCGGGCGCTCATCCAAGGATTTTTGGAACTAAAACTTCTGGTGAAACAGGCGGGCGCTCGAGGTACCACCAGGTGGACGCCTGGTACAATTTTTTTAACAAATACCAAATTTCTTTCCAGGCTTAGAAATCTCCGTCCCAAGCGTAGGAGTAACTTTTTACTAACATATTAACAATGCTAGGAGTATACAAACATTTTCTTAACACCTATTTCAAGCTCAATTCATTTTTTTTACCGTCCCATAAATAATAGGATAATTTCCTTTTATTCCAATTTAATATTTCACCGTCCCCAAAAGTATAAGTACAATTTTATAATATACTACTATAAATATTTAGGGATACTTCCATTCATTTCCATGTATCACAAAAATTACTCAAAACACAATTTTAACAAGAACAAGTAGCGGGAATAACATATATGCATGTTATTACAAGTAAGGGGGAGTCAATAGCTTACCTAGTCCGAAATCAAAATTACCCAAATAAATTTCTGATCGGCCTGCAACGCTCTATTCAACGCCACGAATATTTATCCGGGATCAGAATCATGAACAGAGGAATAATTAATCGCGAGGAGTCGAGAATAGGGTAAAACTGAACTCCCTTCTATGAAACAGAGAGAAAGTACGAGAAGTCTAAAGAAACGAATTGCCTTTCTCAGGCAAACAAACCTTATATACTTGGAACTTTCCAAGAATTGCCACTAGGCCCCTCAAGTTCTAACTTTGATAAAAAGGCCCCTAAACTTTCAACTTTGACATTTAACCACCTTAACTTTCTAACGCAGTTAAATAATTAACTCAAATAAAATAGCATATAAATATGCTAGCCAAGAATTTAACAAGCAAGTCAAGATTTAACAAATAAGTCAAATATTTAACGAGATTAAGGATGGGCGTTACAAGGTCCTTGCAAAAGAAGCACTTCTTTTCTTTATGATCGTTAGATCCCTTAGGCTTCTTGTTGCTTGTCACCGCAATTTCTTTCCCTCTTCTCTTAGTCCCATGAGAAGAGGTAGATGCTAAATGAGCACTTTCTATTTTAGATTGCTTCAACCCATCTTCCTCTTGAGTCAAATGTGAAATTAATTCATTAATATTCCACTTATCTTTTTGACAATTATAGGTCACCTCAAAGTGACCAAACTGATGAGGAAGAAAGATCAAAACTAAATGCACGAGAAGATTCTTCCGATATCTCTAACTTAAGTGCTTTTAGCTTTGTCGAAAGGTGAAGCATTTCTAGAATGTACTCCCCTAAGATTTCCGGCACCCTTGTACTTCATGGAAACAAGTTTCCTTAGGGTAGAACTTGTTTCCGACTTTTCGCTTTTTGCAAAGCGTTCTTCAAGGGTCTCAACAAAAGTCTTAGCATCAACGTCCTCGGGAACACTGTTCAAAAAGGTTTCCGGGACGACATTTTTCATAATCATTAGGCTCACGCGATTGGAGTGTTTCCATTTCTCAGCATATAAGCGGTCCTCAGGGGTGCTTTGATCATTAAGAGGAATAGAAAACGGCTCCCTAAATGCGAGATCTATGTCCATACAGCCTAAGATCATTACAATTTTGTTTTTCCAAGTTTTAAAGTTTGTCCCATTAAGCATCGGAATTGTGCTCATCGCAGCAGTAATAGAAGAAGCATTAAGTAAATCTGTCGGGAATCGAGAACAAGAATGAATACAAAACATTATAAGTACTACATTATGAATAAATGATTAATTACATCAAATGAAATCCATCAATAAGTCAATTAACATGACATCAAAACTAATCTTTGGATTGCGAGTTGATTCATAAATAATTGACTTTGATAACAAGTAATTTGAACAATGTTTGATTAAATGCTTAATCTTCCTTTGGGTAGTCTTAAGCATTTAACAAAACAACTTAATGTTCATTTTATTTGTCATCACATGAATTCTCAAGTTTAGTCAAATGTCAAGATCTTCTTTGAAAAATTCAAGACATTCACATATTAACTTAAACATTCAACACTTTAACAATTTTGTGTTTAAATAACGTTAATCACTTAGGTGATAATATTATTTAAACAATGAATAAAATTGTTTAAGCATATAATTAATCAAGGTTTTATGGTTTGAAAAATGCATGCTTTGTCCAAATGGGAAAACAAAATTTGTGCAGAAATTTTTAAAAAATCCATAAACAGTGAACAGTGTTTGCATGGCCGAGCGAAGGAAATGACACGGCCGAGCACCACTTTTATGGAAACATTGTTTTTTCGACATGTAGTGCACGGCCGTTCTAAACAAAACGCACGACCGTGCTGCTCGGCCGAGCATAGGAAAGGGCACGGCCGAGCACCATTAATCAGAAACTTTTGCCTTTTCGACATTCAATGCACGACGGTGCAAAAACAAACGCACGACCGTGCAAGTCTTGGTCCGACCGGGCATAACCAAAGACCCGCCCGGGTTATTCAAGATATCCGACCGGAATCGACCAAAGATCCAACCGGATGATGTCATTTTTAGCGCCGTTTCATGTGCTCGGTCGAGCAGATCATAAGACTCGGCCGAGCATCCCGATTTTCTGCACTTTCTGAATATTGTTAAAAATCTTCCCAAAATCAACGAATGGCAAGTAGATCCACATGGTATGTGTTTAAAACATAAAACCACGCTATTTAAGATAATGTTGCTTTTAAAATAAATGGAATCAAGTAAGTAGATCCACATGGTATGCACTAGACATAAAACCATGTTATGAAGGGATAGTCAAACATGAACCATTGAATTTAATGAAACAAAAATTTTCAAACCATTTCTTTAAAACTTATATGATGAATATTAGCACTATATGAATGAATTAGTGCTTCTAAACAACATCAAAACTTGATGATTCAACAAAAAAATGAATCAAAAGCGTTTTAAGGCTTTCCAAAAGAACTCAAACTCAAACCGAAATATGAGCGGGCTCTGATACCAATTGATGGAACAATTTATGATCCATGAATGCCATACTCATATTCAGAATAAGATTGAGGAAAGAGATGAAGGCGGAAGCGAGAATACATGTTGAATCTATATTGATATCTTTCGGGAGAATTTAGATGAAGAAGAAGATGTAGGAAGATGATCTTCTAAATGATGAATGCCCTTTAGTTTCTCAAGCACTTCTAGATAATAATGAAGAGAATGTTTAGAGAGAAAGTAAAGAATGTAGTGTCTTTAAGGGTTGATGGTAAGCCCTTTATATACAAGACAAAGAGGCACTTCATTTAGGGACCACACCTATTCAATCCTAAGCAATGTTGATTTACCATTTTGCCCATCATAAATAGATAAATTACATTTCAGGGATTCTACACATTGACTATTGTTGACTATACTTTATATAATATTATAGTCATGATTTTATTTATGAAAGTGCTAATTAACTTGTGTTGCAAGCCATCATGTTCTAACAGATTTATTAAAGAGCTATAGGAAAAGTTGATGATTTCATATTTTTTTTCTTAACTGAAATCCCAAAATTCTGCTATCCTAGCCCACAACTAGAGCCGTCAATTCGGGACGGGACAAAACTATGATGTCCCGCAAACTATACGGGACAGGACGTCCCAAATTTATCGCAGGACTAAAATTCCCCGTCCCATCCCAAATCACCTCGGGATGCGGGACAAATACGGGATAAGTTGACACGATCACCCGATCATAAAAACTGACGATTTTTCAAGTTGAAGTGAGTATTTCTTATTTTCTGTTTGTCTTTTGGCACCTCTATACACAAGAAACAAAAGGCCCAACTTGGTCTTCCCATTCTCTGTTGTGTCTTCTTCTTTCTCTTGTTCTCAACCTCTCTTTTCTCTCCTTCTATCTTCGTTCTAATCCTTTTTCTTGCAAGTGATTTGTGCTTTTAGTTCCACATATTTTCAAAAATACTTCCGAAACACGTTTTTCCTAGGACTTACGTAAAACGCTTTTTACCCAAGATTTTGGCAAGAGGAAAACTAATCTTATACCTTAAGTATAAGATCAGATTGGTAAGGGCAGACTTTTCTTTGACCAACGGTGCGTTTACATGAGGTTTTCAATATGATATGGGTTTTATGGGATTTTCATCTTGTTGAAAGGGCTTAAGGTAGACATGCACGGTACACGGTTCATGAACCCTCGGTTCACGGTTCGCCAAAAATTAAAACCGTTTATGAACCATTAACTTACGGTTCATAGTTCAATGGTTTACGGTACAGTTTACCGCTTCATCTGGTTCATTTTTTTCTAATAAAACATTTTGAGCAGTTTTAAAATTATCTTTTAAAAAGTTTGTTTTTTTATTTATGATTTTTTGGTACATTATAAATTATTTTACTTTACATAAATATAAAGAAAAATATGAATTACATATATTAAAGGAATTAAAGGGTGTGAGTGGGACGAAAATATTTTGAAAAGTGACGGTATCCTTATAATTTTGTTAATATTAAGTAAATTTATGTAGAAGGAGACAACCAAACTTTTCCTTTTATGATTAAGAGGGGAGGGGGGACATTTAAAAGACTTACATTAAAAGTTTCTAAAATACGTATTTTGAATTTATACAGTACAAACAGCCGGCCCAAACCGACGGTCTAACTGCAGGTCCAAACTGCCTATGAACTGTAAACCTCTGGTTCACCGTTCACCCGATTCACGATTTTTAATGGTTCAAAACGATCGATTCATCTGGTTCGAACATGAACTGTGGGCATATCTAGCTTAGGGTCCAACCCCCGATCTATAAGGGTATACTAGTAGGTAACCCGTGCTCCGCACAGAAATCTATTCCGTTAATGTTTTTGTATTTTCATTTTTTGAAGTTTTTAATTGATAAATTAACATAATAATTTTATTTAAAAATATATGTATATTTTAAATTAATCAAAACATTTTCATAGCTTTGGTTGTACATAGTTGTAATAAATATGTTTTTTAATTAATTTAGAAGTATATTTAAATTTGTTGTATGAATATTTAAAAAACCTAATGGTATTAATAGTATTATTAACATATATATTAACTATTATGGTTAAATAATATAATTAATAGTACTAGTTAATATATATTATAACAATTATGATTAATTAATACTATTAATAATAATAATTAACTTATATAGTAACTATTATAGTTAATAATTATATTTAACTATTATAATTAACTAATGCTATTAATAGTATTAGTTAGTTATAATGGTTAAATATCACTCTCTCCGTCCCGGAGTAAGAGTCTTACCTCCTATTTGCACGGAGATTAAGAAATTGTGGAAGTAAAACAAGTGTTGAGAGTGTAAAAGTAAATTAGGAGAGAAAATGAACGGGAGGGAATAATAAGTTGATTGGTTTTGTGTTAATTTTTTAGTAATAATTAAAATAATTATTATAATTGACTAATATTATTAATTATACTTATTAACATATATAATAACTATTATTATTCACTAATAATACTAATAGTTATAATTAAACTCTATATGAACTATTATAATTAATTAATACTCCCTACGCCTTAGAGTAAGAGTCATACCTTGTCTGTGCACACTTATTAAATACACAATAGAAAATTGGTAAACATTGCAAATGTGTTGAGGGTATAATTGTCCAAAATACTATTCATTCATTCTCATCATTTGTCCTTTTAGGAAATAGATTTTTAGTGGGACGTACAAAAATATAAAATAGGACTCTTACTCTCGAACGGAGCGAGTACTATTAATATTAAATATTAACATTTATTGTATAATTATTAACTAATACTATTAATAATAATAGTTAACTTATATAGTAACTATTATGATTAACTAATAATATTGTTAATAGTAATAATTAATATATATATATAGTAACTATTATGATTAACTAATACTATTAATAGTAATTTTTATTTTATTTAATATTTAATTATAATAGTTAAATATAAATTGGGACACACCAAAAGGGAAAGTAAGAACTTTAAACTAGGACGGAGGGAATAATAATAATTATAATAAACTAATATTATTAATAGTAATAGTTAATTGATATAGTAACTATTATGATTAATTAATATTAAAAATTAATATTTAACTTATATAATAACTATTATAATTAACTAATACTTTTACTATTAATAGTTAACTGTTATTTGCTTAATACTATTAGTTACTACTTAAGGTAACTATTATAATAGCTATTACTAATAATATTAATAGTTAACTAATATAGTTAACTATAATATAATAGTAACTATTACTAATAATAAGAGTAATAGTTAACTATAATGGTTAACTATTATAGTTAACTATTACTAATAATAGTAATAGTTACTATAATAGTTATCTCTTATAGTTACCCTTTATAGTAACTATTATTATTAGCTAATAGTATTAGCTAATGAACAGAAAATAAAAAGTCACTTATTTATTAGTATATTGTTGATGTGGCTTCTCCAAAGCTTTCTCCATTGTTTGTCCACATGTCAATACTATAGCTCTTTTGGTCAACTTTAATATATATTCCCTCCGTCCCAAAATGATCTTCATACTTTTATTGCCGTTACTACGAAGGAAGTTTGAGTAATGATTTTAGGTTGATTTAATTATTTTAATGAAAATCTATAACTTGTTATTGATAGTAATGTTAGTGGTGTGTCAATAATAAGTTTTAGATTTCCATTAGTACAATTGAGGCAGCATAAAATTGTTGCTCAAAGATCCTTCATAGTAACGGCGAAAAAAATATGAAGATCATTTTGGGACGGAGGGGGTATATATATAGATTTTTTCACCTTAATCAAAAGGAATTAAAATTAAAATCCGAGTTGAAGTAGGACCCCAGCCGTTTGTTCAAAATAAAAGGAAAGGAGCTCGTCACTCTCCATCCAAGCCAAGCCCCCTGTCTCCGCCTATCTCCGCCTTTGTCATCCTCTTACTTTCCGACCTTCCTCATCATCATCAGGTATTTCGATCTTTGGATTACGAAAAAAAATTCAATCTTTTATTATGTGATTTTTTTTTTATTTTTTTTTTCTGGAGTATTGTAATGCTTTGATAGTCCAACTGGAGTTTTGACAATTTTTATTCAACTTGATAGATGATTCCTTTTTTTTTAATAAAAGATTGAATTTTTCCGGTACCTGTTTGTTTTACGTTGATTTATTCAAGAGCTATAGGAAAATCTGATTGACTCCATATTTCCTGAGATCCCTAATTCTGCTCCTACCTACTTCCAAGGATTTTTCATAATTAGTTTTCTTTTACCTTATATAAAGAAAGATATACTTATGTCACAAAAATTGATTATTTTTATCTTCTGGAGAGAAAACTAGTATATGATTTTTTTTATTTTTTATTTCCAGCTATATATTCTCCTATTCACCCCTATATTTGTTGGTATATCTTACTGTTACAACTATTGCTTGTTCATGACCTGAGTTCTTTGCTTTTTCATTAGATTTTTGAAAAATTGAAAAAAAAATATTTAGTATAGAGGAAGAAAGACTCAAAAAAATTCAATCTTGTGTTATGTGAAAATCTTATACTCCCTCTGTCCCAGAAAGATAGTCTCGTTTTGACTTTTTATGGTTAACAAAAAATGAACTTTGACCAATCATTGGTGTCGATTTAATCATTCTAGTAACAGTCTAAAATTTGTAATTGATAAGTCATTAATTGATTTATCAATAACAATTTTTAGATTTTCATTGTGATCATTAAATTAACATCAATGTTTGGTCAAAAAGTCAAAATGAGACTATATTTTTGGAACAGAGGGAGTATTTTTCAATCTTTGGTTAACGAAATTCAATCTTGTGCTATGTGAAAAAAAAAAATTCTTCTAAAGTATAGTCCAACTTGGGTTTTTGAGAATTTTTATTCAACAATTTTTTGAAGGAAGATTCGTTTGTCCCTAAAACTGAAATCCCAAATTTAGGTTGATTTATTGAAGAACTATAGAAAAAGCTGATGATTCTATATTTTTTTCTTAACTGAAATCCAAAATTTCTGATGTCGTAGCCCACAACAGTCAAATCCCCCTTTCCGCAGCTCTCCTCCGTTGTCTGAGATCGTGATAACGATGATCTAATTAGCTAACTTATGTTTGTTTCTTTTATCTTTTATAAAAATATATGGCACAAATAAGTTGTTATTATTATGTTCTGAAAACTAACTGTTTTTTTGTTAATTTTTCCCAGCTATTCATTTTCCTATTCACCCTACCCCTTGTTTTTGCTGGTATTTCTTACTATTAAAACTCTTGCTAAATCATGACCTGCGTATTTTTGTTAGCTTTTAGTAAAATTGGAAAAAAGATGGAGGAAGAAAGCCTCAAAGAAGAAACAATAGTTGAGGAGGGGATCTTGTGACTTCTCATCCTCCCTTATTGCCACTCGAACCGTATACCCGGCTCATGATTACTGATGTAGAGGATGACAGTGAAAGACATTTACTTTATAGCATAATAGAGGATCGGTTTTATGCTACATTCATTCCGGAGTTGCAAAATAAGTACATTGCCTGTTGTTATGGAGGATTTTTAGTTCTCAGGGATAAGTCCACAAATGATTGTTCAATTCTCAATATTTTGACTGTGGAGAAATCACAGCTCCCTCCTCTTACCATTCATCCCTATCACATACACCCAATACACACTGAATGTGTTATGTCATCACCCAAAATAGACGGAAATTGTCGAGTTATCTTTTTCAATAGAAGCTTAAACTTATGCAAGTTCTGGTCTTGCCACCTTGGCGATAGTGAATTCATTGAACGAGAATTGACGTCCAGAGATGAGTATAGTATTGAGAAAATCATAAACTATAAGGGAAAACTTTATGCTCTGACAGCTATTTGGAATTTATTTGCATCTGATTTTTCGGATCCTGACCTTCATCATGAACAAGTTATTAATGGCGAAGCACTTAATGAGCTCATATGTACCAACAGTCTTGAAATGCACATTTATCTTGTGGAATCTTGTGAGGAGTTGTTGCTTATTTATATGGGCAGTTATAATTATGATTATGAGGTTTGCGAAGTCGGAATCTTCAAAGCCGACTTCACTATTGGGGAATGGGTGAAATTGGAAACATTAGGTGATAGAGCCATTTTCTTGGCTCGACATAGTCATAGTTTCTCGTGTTCTGCTACAACGGTTGGGATAAAAGGCAATGCAATTTATTGGGTCAAAACTCCTTTCAGTTTGTATTCGCCTGAGAGACACCTCTACATGTATGATATAGAAGATAAGAGCATTTCAATGTCTTTGTCGTTTCCTGTTGTCGGAAACTTCTCATCTATATCTTTATACGGGGTTCCATTCCCTATGACGTGCAACAAGGTGAACAAGCCAGAACAAAAGGATAGGTCTTCTTTATTTGAAGACTACTCTCGAACTGAAACAAATTTCAATGTGCAACGGGGAAAGGCCGCAATAGAAAGCACGGAGTTACAAATTGAAGAGGTATTTACATTTTTCTGTCTCTAACCTGCAAATATGCTGTTACTGATCATTACCTAACCATGTATTTTTCATTTTCAGTTGTTTGTTCCATTGTTTTGATATTAAATAATGTTATCCATCTTTCAGGGAAACAACCAGAAGAGAGAAAAATCGGAGACAATTGTCAGGAACGGGAGTTTGTGGGCAGATCTTCATAATGACCTCCTCCTACAGATATTCCCACATCTCTGTATTGGTGAAACAATCGCGTTTCGTTCTGTATGTAGATCTTGGTATTCATTATCTCCTTCCAGGACTACCCGACCTTGTGTACTTCCATTGAAAAGTTCAGATTACTCCTCCCCCCTTTTAATGTGCCCAGACAACAAAGCATACAATCCAATTCATGGTGAGCTATATAGCATGCCAAATATACCAAAGGGTCGAGTTGGAGCAGCACGGGACGGATGGCTACTGATGGATTATAATTTATTAGATTTATATTTCTATAACCCCTTTACAAAAGAAGAGATTGATCTTCCACATATTGCTGCAGGCTCCTATCTTTCATTTTGTTTCTCTGGAGCACCAAAATCCGAAGATTGCTTAGTTGTTATCGCTATAGAAACTTGGGACAGAGACTTTGCTCTATATTTTATTAAGTGTGGAGACGAGGATTGGACCGTTTGTGAAATTTCGCCAGAGATAGAGTCCTTTTCTTTTTCTTGTTGCAATGCCGTCTTCTACAAAGGTCTATTCTATTTTCTTGGGTATTATGCAAAACTTCTCATTTTTAATCCCGAGAAAGATGAAGTCCTTGTGATTGAAGCTCCCGAATTTATCTCCGAGCTCACTGTTGGAGGTGGACAGCAATACATGTTAGAAAGTGAGGGTAAGCTAATTGCAGTTTTTGTGGGTCCAGACGGAAGTTCAGTATACACTTGCGCGTGGAATATATTTACGAGTAAATGGGAAATAGTTGAGAGTCTTGGAGATAGAATGTTGTTTGTAAGCCGTCCATTATCCATATGCAAACGGGCTACTGTGAGCGGAACAGGCAACAAAATTTACTTCCCAAGAGTTGTTGGTGACGACGGCCAAATTTTGTTCTACTCCCTTGCCACAAAGAGGTACCACACCTTTGAAATGGGCACCAGTTATCCAAACTTTTTGGCATCAAAGTATTATCCTCAGTACAATGGTTGGTTTGTGCCTTGAATAAGATTTCATGGCAAGCAGCAACATGCTTCATGTTTTTTTTTTTTTTTTTTTTTTTTTTTTTTTTTTTTTTGTGCATATTTATTTTCGCCATTACCTTATTTATATGGTCTTTTTTATTTATATGTACCTTGTTGTTCCAGAATTCATGGGGATGCTTGTTTTTTATTTCAATGTAATGTAATATATATAACCGCTTTGTGATATACTCCCTCCGACCCACTAGAAGTGAGACTTCTTTCCTTTTTGGTCCGTCCCACATCAAGTGAAACTACCCAAAATGAAAATGTTTTAATATACTTATATTCATCATTCCCCACCATTTAACCCCACTCATCCTCTCTCTTCATTTTCCACCACTCATTTTATTCAACCAACACTACTATTTATTCCACTCATTCTCTCTCTTCATTTTCTACCACATATATATCACTTTATCTTAAATATTGTGCCCACTCCTCTAGTCTCACTTCTAGTGGGACGGAGGGAGTATACTGTATTATTTATAAAATACTTGTTAAGTTTAATGCCTTTAAATTTTGGGACGTAAATTTAAATGGATTAAATTAACAAGTTCGTAATTCCGAAACAGAAGGAGTATGGCTAAAGCTTGTGGCAAAGGCCATAAAATCAGAGAGTATGGTTAATTTGTGGCGAAGGCAGGAAGCCTAAGTGCATGATTACTTAGTCCGAAAGAAGCAACAGTTCGTTGGGCCAAGCTGGGTAAAAGTAGTCCTTGGGTGACTATGACTAATGCTAGGAGGGTCTCCAAAGTCGACGAGGATTTTTAAACTAGGGAAAGAATAAAAGACTCCATATGGAATTAGTATTAGGTAGTAGGAAACGTACATTTATACTCCTTTCCGTCTTAATTTAATTCAGAAGCTCAATTATTCAGAGAGAGAGAGAGATCAGTAATTCTAGATATAGGGATTTGCAGAGCTAGGAACTTTGTGATCAAAGTTCATGCAAACATAGATTAGTGTGATTATCCTCATGTAATTGTTTCTCCGCCATAATAATATCTGTTTCCCTTTGCCCGTGGAGGTAGCCAATAGAGATTGGTGAACCACGTATATTCTGTGTTGATTTGCGTTCATTGTTATTTATCTCTTGGGTCTGATTTACTAACAAGTGGTATCAGAGTCTGGTTGCACCAGAGTCTGGTTAGTTGAGAAAGATCAGGGCATTCCGCTACGTAGAAAGAGATGGATTCCGGGATGGACAAGAAAATCAACAAGTCTGACGCAAAGAACAGGTTTATTATCTGATGGAAGATTATGCATTGGGCGTGCTGGTCGCGGGCAGAAAAGGTGCAGATCGCGGGCAGAAAAGGTGCAGTTCGCGTGCAGTCTTGGTGCGGGTCGCGTGCAGTTTTGGTGCAGTTTGCGTGCAGTCTTGGTGCAGTTCGCGTGCAGTTTTTTCCGTGCAGTCCGCGTGCAGTGTCCGTGCAGAAATCTGTGCTAGAAATAGCAAATCTGGTAGATCAGCATCTGAAAGTTCGTCTGGTGTTCGGTGGTGATCCAAGAACGCATCTAGAACGTTTCGGTGTCTAGTATCTACATCTGAAGACGGAGTTTTGAAGCTAGGGTTCTGTGATCAGAAGTTAGCTGTCTGGTATAATCTGAAGATCTAACATCTGTTGTAGTCTATTCTAGTGATCTAGAAGTAGATACAAAATCTGTGTCGCCCGAGGCAATAATCTGGTTAGATTTCAGAGTTGTACATCTGACTCCGCGTCTGAAGAATTTTGAGTCGGCTGCAGCGATGGCGAGCAGTGACAATCTGAATGAGGATTGTGATTATGCCCTGGTGACCGAAGAAGAAGCGTGCAAGGAAGTTGCACGGGTTCTAGATTCGTGAGTTTTTTATCGCATGTGTTCGCGCAAGGAGCAGTTTACAAAGTACAAGCAGAAGGATGGAGACCGTATTTATATGGCTATTGGATCTATCTGCGAGGTAGTTGGCATGGGCTCCGTAATGGTGAGAACTTCTGGTGATAAATATCTCACATTGAACAAGGTAAGACACGTTTCACAAGTAGCAAAGAATCTGGTATCACTTAGTCGGTTGGACAAGAATGGATACAGTTTCAAGGGTGAAGGTGGAATTATGAATGTCTACAAAGGTTCAGATGTGATTTTGAAGGGCGGAAGAAAAGATTCCTTGTTTATCCTCCAAGGTTCTGAGATTGGTGACGGTGTTGGCGAGCAGGTGGAGCATCGTTTTACTCTAGGCCGGAGTGAACTGGGCAAGCCACGGCTAGAAGATCAACACATACCAATTGTGTCAGTCATGGTTGGCAAGATCCAATGTCGACTGGATGGGCCACGTCTGAATGGCTGTTAATTGCCCGTTGGGGTGATTCTGGGTGTCCGTAGGATACATTGCATGCAGAAAATCTAATTGTCCAGAGGACAAGGTTGTTTGCCTGGTGAGGCAAATTCTGAGTGTCTTAAAGATACATGGCGCGCGCGAAAAATCTGGTTGTCCGGAGGACAAATCTAGTGTCTTTGACGAAAGACAGACTGAGGCAAAGGTTGAAAAATCTGGTACGAGGGATGTGGCTCAAGGTGGAGGCTATGTCGGAAGCTCGTGCATCTGAATTATTAGGGGATATTCAAAGTCAAAGTGGAGATTGTTAAGTTTAATGCCTTTGAATTTTGGAACGTAAATTTAAATGAATTAAATTAACAAGTTCGTAATTCCAAAACAAAAGGAGTATGGCTAAAGCTTGTGGCAAAGGCCATAAAATCAGGGAGTATGCTTAATTTGTGGCGAAGGCAGGAAGCCTAAGTGCATGATTACTTAGTCCGAAAGAAGCAACAATTCGTTGGGCCAAGCTGGGTAAAAGTAGTCCTTGGGTGACTATGACTAATGCTAGGTGGTCTCCAAAGTCAACGAGGATTTTTAAACTAGGGAAAGAATAAAAGACTCCATATGGAATTAGTATTAGGTATTAGGAAACGTATATTTATATTCTTTTCCGACCTATTTTAATTCAGAAGCTCAATTATTCAGAGAGAGAGAGAGATCAGTAATTCTAGATATAGGGATTTGCATAGCTAGGAACTTTGTGATCAAAGTTCATGCAAACATAGATTAGTGTGATTATCCTCATGTAATTGTTTCTCCGCCATAATAATATCTGTTTCCCTTTGCCCGTGGAGGTAGCCAATAGAGATTGGTAAACCACGTATATTCTGTGTTAAATTTTGGGACGTAAATTTAAATGGATTAAATTAATAAGTTCGTAATTCCGAAACAGAAGGAGTATGGCTAAATCTTGTGGCAAAGGCCATAAAATCAGGGAGTATGCTTAATTTGTGGCGAAGGCAGGAAGCCTAAGTGCATGATTACTTAGTCCGAAAGAAGCAACAGTTCGTTGGGCCAAGCTGGGTAAAAGTAGTCCTTGGGTGACTATGACTAATGCTAGGAGGGTCTCCAAAGTCAACGAGGATTTTTAAACTAGGGAAAGAATAAAAGACTCCATATGGAATTAGTATTAGGTAGTAGGAAACGTATATTTATACTCTTTTCCGTCCTAATTTAATTCAGAAGCTCAATTATTTAGAGAGAGAGAGAGATCAGTAATTCTAGATATAGGGATTTGCATAGCTAGGAACTTTGTGATCAAAGTTCATGCAAACATAGATTAGTGTGATTATCCTTATGTAATTGTTTCTCCGCCATAATAATATCTGTTTCCCTTTGCCCGTGGAGGTAGCCAATAGAGATTGGTGAACCACGTATATTCTGTGTTGATTTGCGTTCATTATTATTTATCTATTGGGTCTGATTTACTAACAATACTTATTAAATTTATGGGATTTTTCCATTAGATCCCTCCCAACCCAAATGTTATTCCATTTTAAGGAGATCTCCTTTTTGAAGTATAAATAAGGAGTGATCATTCTTAAGAGATGAAATTTTTCCAAAGCTTCCTCCAGAAACGTCGTCTAGGTCAGGCATTTCATCAAACAACTTGTGTGCGTCACCCATTTCACCATATACCTTGCATACATATCAATCGAAGCTTACCAGTATACAAATCAGACCCTCATTACGAAAGGGAAAGTAAATCTGCAAACATGTGAATAGCACTTGTGCTTATATTTCGTTGTAGGCTTCCAGCAAAAGGAAAAATAAAGAAATTCTAAAAGCAATTTAATCGGCTCTGTCCAAAATCGAAAAATGAGTCTAATTAATGGACTCAATTAAAATGCTTGCGTATTCATATCTGCCGACTAACTCTCCGATGAGTTTGGAGTGAGTTTGTAGTGTTGTGAGTGGATTCCTAAAACCAAAAGGGGACAAGGAGGCAAAGGAGTTCAAACCAAACAGGGATTGGGGGAGATCAAAACGGAGGAGGAAAATCGCACAGGGAAGCAGGCGGGCGCCTGGACCATACCAGGCGGGCGCCCGGTCTTGGCAGAAAGGAACAGATTCTGGCGAGAAGAGTAAGCGGGCGCCTGGGTCACTTCAGGCGGGCGCCTGGTGCCGCGTCAGAATTTCGGGAAAGTGCTGATTTTTCTAGGTTTCTCACATGTATTTGGTTTAGGTCTCTCTTGTTAGCCTATATAAAACATAGTTCTGACCTAGAACACATTGTAGCAACATATTAAAAGGTGCTTAATAATATATTGGCTTGGGGATTGCCCCTGGACGTAGTTCATGTGTTGACCGAACCGGGTAAACAATTCTTGTGTTCTTGTGTGTGTGATTCTCTCTTATTGTGCTTGTGGGTTTTGTGTTCTTGATCTCGATTGCTATAGGGGTACCACTAAATTCCACACAACTGGTATCAGAGCTTTGGTTAGGAGGATTCAAAGTTTCATTCTTTGATTATTTTGAATCACGTTCTTGGAGACTTTGTGAAGCAATCATGATGAAGAACTCAATCGAGAAATTCAACGGTGTGAATTTCACGTTTTGGAGGACAAGGGTAGAAGATTACCTTTATTGTAAGGATATTCATAAACCCTTAGGTGAGAAACCCGAAGACATGTCACAAGGGGATTGGGAGACGTTGGATCGTAAGGCGTTAGGAGCGGTGAGGAGTGCTTTAACCGACGATGTTGCACGGAATGCGATGGAGGCCAAGACAACGGTGGGATTGCTACAGATTTTGTCAGACATGTATGAGAAGCCGTCTAATATCAATAAGGTGCATTTGATAAAGAGGTTTGCGAATGCGATGTCGGAGGGGCAGACAGCAGCGAGTCATATCGGCAGTTTTAAAGGTATGGTGGACCAATTAAAAAGTGTCGATATTACTTTCTCTAATGAAGTGCTAGCATGCTTTCTTCTAAAATCGTTGCCAGATAGTTCGGAGGTTACTGTCACAACGATTAGTACGTCGAAGGCACCATTGGTGTATATGGAAGTTAGAGATCTCATCCTTCAAAAGAAGTTGAGAAGGAAAGAGAAAAGGGGGAATCTTCCGCAGATGGGGCTGCACTTAGGGTGGAGAGAACTAGGGGAAGGGGAGGACCGAAAAGGGGGACAATAAATCGGTCAAGTGCTACAATTGTGGCGCGCTATGTCATATTAATTATGACTGTCCGGATAAGGATGGTGATGCACACATGGTGGATGAGGATGTATTAATCCTATGAGAGGAGCAGTCGGTTGAAGATTGGGTGTTGGATTCTGGAGCTTCTTGTCATGCAAGTGAGGATGCAGAATCAATGAAGCGATATACACCTGGAGGGAGAAGGCGAAGTTAGACTTGCGGAGAGAGATCAAGGTAGAAGCTGATCTGGGGAGGCAAGAACTATCTAACACGGAGGGGTTGAAACGTCGCTTGGTTTCAACTCGCCTTAGCACTTAAGCGGGGAGGCAAGGCAATGCCAAGTCAATACGGAGTAAAGATGTGTTCAAATGAGGTTCATTTCGTGGTGGGAGTGATGATCAGTCTATGCTTATGATTTTAGTCTCCAGGTGGGAGATTGTTGGGAGTGGAGTCCTAAAACCAAAAGGGGACAAGGAGGCAAAGGAGTTCAAACCAAACGGGGATTGGGGGAGATCAAAACGGAAGAGGAAAATCGCACAGGGAAGCAGGCGGGCGCCTGGACCATACCAGTCGGGCGCCCGGTCTTGGCAGAAAGGAGCAGATTCTGGCGAGAAGAGTAAGCGGGCGCCTGGGTTACTCCAGGCGGGCGCCTGGTGCCGCGTCAGAATTTCGGAAAAGTGCTGATTTTTTTAGGTTTCTCACATGTATTTGGTTTAGGTCTCTCTTGTTATCCTATATAAAACATATCTCCGACCTAGAACACATTGTAGCAACATATTAAAAGGTGTTTAATAATATATTGGCTTGGCGATTGCCCCCGGACGTAGTTCATGTGTTGAACGAACCGGGTAAACAATTCTTGTGTTCTTATGTGTGTGATTCTCTCTTGTTGTGCTTGTGGGTTTTGTGTTCTTGATCTCGATTGCTATAGGGGTACCACTAAATTCCCAACACGTAGAGGCTAGTGGTAGAGCTAAATTTAATTCTTAACTGAGAATGTGATTGGAACTAAGATGTTATGTAAGAGATTGAAATTGGTATTTGATTTGGTTTCGTGGGGGTTGTGGAGGTTTGGTGGTTGTGGTATGGTGATTGTATAGTGGTAAAGAGACCAATATTAGTTGTTTGACATTTGTTAGGATATTGGGGGCGAAATGTGATGATATAAACTATAGGGGTGATTATGATAATTTTGAAAGAATATTGTTATGTTTTTCATCTACTTTGTTAGTTTTTTAACACCCCATCCGTTTTTGTTAGAGCAATTGAACAAGACTTGATGCGAAAAGAAAGCAATCACAAGAACACATATTTATGTGGTTCACCAACTTGGCTACGTCCACGGGGAGGGGAGAGAATATTATTATCAATCTGGAGAATTCTTTACAAGATCACACTAATCTATGCTAGCACGAATTATTGATCACAATAATTCTTGACTGTGCTAAAACCTTAGATCTAGAATTATTGATCTCTCTCTGAGCACTCTATGGATTTTCATCAAATCAATCTTGTTATGATGATAGCCTCTATTTATACTAGTCATAACATAACCCTGAAGACACTAGGAGTCCCAAAATACAACTCCCAAACGGAATTGAGTTATTCCACACGTTTTCCTACTTTCTTGTGAATGACAAACTTGCCACTGGGACGACTTGTGCTCTGGAGCACGACTTGTTCTCTGCACATCCACTAGTGCTCACAGGTCTTGTAATAGTGCAGCAACGTTCTTCACAACTTGTGCTCTAGGGCACAACTTGTGCTCAGTCTGATTCTCCTTTCTTTGTCTTCTGTTCTGCTCTGTCTAGGCATTACGAAACCCTCTGTTGTATAATCCTCTAATATGGCGTCCCACATTCAAAGGAACTATCCCAACAATCTCCACCTTGACTTTGAATCTCCACGACAACAAACCTTTTCTCCCCCCTCGCCTCTTCTGCTATCTAATAGCTGCGAACATTCTGCAAGTCCAAACAATGTTGGAACTTGGTTCCCGTCACGGGTTTTGTGAACATATCTGTAGGGTTGTCCGCTGTCCCTACCTTCACCCTTACCCGTTTCTCATCCCTTAGAAAATGATATCTGATACCAATGTGCTTGGTCCTCTCTTGATCCTTGGCCAAACAAATTGCGTTCAAACTATCGCAATAAATAATAGCCTGATCCTGATGTATCCCAAGATTGCTGATCAATCCCTTCAATCATATTCCTTCCTTAGCGGACTCTGTCAATGCCACGTATTCTGCTTCTTTTGTAGACAACGTCACTGTCGCCTACAATGTAGCCTTCCAACTGACAACTGACCCACCAAGCGTGAACACATATCCGGTCATCGATCTTCTTGTATCAACATCTCCTGAATCTGAGAAACCTTCGACTGCACATTCTGTCCCATCTCCATAGACAAGTCTGACATCGCTGGTGCGCACTGTAGCATACATCAAACTACCAACTGCACTAGCATAGGGTACTCGAGCCATATACTCTTTCTCCTTAATCAATTTAGGCCCAAACGCGACTGTCTGTGCATTCACTGCACCCGGAGTATCTATAGCCTTAGCTGTTGACCTACCAAACCTCTCTAAAACTTTCTTGATGTATCTTTTCTGGGATAATAACAGTTTTCGTTTGGCTCTATCTCTATAGATCTCCATACCCAAAATTTTCTTCGCGTTACCCAAACCCTTCATCTCTGCGACCAATAAGCCTTTCAGCTTCTGAATCTCTGACTTCTTGACTGCTGCTATCATATAGCTGTCAAATCTCTTGTACCACTGCCTAGGCGATTGCTTCAATCTACAAACTTGATCTTCCTTACCAAGAACTTGGAATCCTTCCGACTCTGTCATGTATATCTATTCCTCAATTGCTAGCAACACTCTGATCGAAGTGTGTCTGACCACTGGTAAGAAGATCCCATTGTAGTCCACCTTCTCTCTCTGTGTGAAACCCCTTGCAATAACGAGAGCTTTATACTTGATCCCTTCTGCCATTGACATCCCTTCCTTTTTCTTGAAGATCCACTTGCAGGTCACAATCTTTCTGCCTTCTGGCCTTGTGGTCAACTTCCAAGTCTGATTACTGTGAAGAGACTCCATCTCATCACCCATAGCCATATACCACTGAGATGACTCTGAACATGTATCTGCTTTATTGAAAGTAGAAGGTTCCGTAAGAACGGGATCCACTTCCTCAGAAACCAACAGTGCATATGACACCAAGTCTTCAAATCCATAACTCTCCGAAGGCTTCCCAAAATTAGCTCTTCTAGACCTTCCTTGTGCTAACCCATGTTCTTCAGGAACTGAACTTGAACTTTCTGGTGCTTCAGTCTCTGTCTCTGTTGGTGGATCCTGATTAACATCTGACTGTGGGATAACTAACTCTTCAGTATCTTGTTGCTCCACCTGTTTTTCAACATCTGACTGTGGGACAACTAACTCTCCAGTATCTTGTTTCTCCACCTGTTTATCAACACCGCCAACACATGAAACAATCGTGGATTTACCAGTCCATACCTGTAGACACCCCGCTTTGGACCTCTCACCCCGATTGCACATTTGATTTTGTGTTTCTCCCCATTTTTAGTGTTCCTCGTGAGTTCCTGTCACTTCCGTTAAGTTCCTGACTGACTTCGTTAAGTCCAGGGACTAAACTGAATAACAGGGCTGACTTTCTAGTCCATTCTGTCAAAATTGCCTTCTCTGAGTCGCGCGCCTCCGACAGGAGGAGCCAGGCGCGCGCGCCTCCCGCCCCCAAAGCAGGAAGCGCGCGCCTCTGGGCGTCAGTTACAGATTTCTGGCCAGGATTCCCTCCCTTGCTCAATTTACAGGATTTTGCCCGGGAAGGATTTCTTGGTGACTAAGTTTTGGCACCAAAAACACCCCTCTTTCACCTATAAAAACCTCTCTTTACCTCCATTTTCAAAGATCGAAAACTAGACAAAAAATCACTTTCTAAAGGTTCTCCAAGGATCTCATCAAGCAACGTTTGAAGTTCTTCAAATTGTAGGTAAAAGTCCATCTTTTCCTTTCTTTTTTACTTCATCTCCTCTCTCTCTTTTACTTTAATCAAATGTGCAATCACCCAAATCATTTTGGGACATGACTCTAATGATCACCTCATCTCATTGAGGTTGGTTAAGGAGTTATCTCCTACATTCTAAATCATATTTTAAACCCCCCATTTTTATGACTTAAAGAAGAAGAAGAAGAAGAACATTTTCATTTATGTAGATTTTGATCAAGCAAGACCAACTTAAGTTGGGCGAGATGGGTGTTTCGGTACTTCCCATCTCGTAATCTAACCCCCGGACCTCAAAACAAAGAATCTCTGTTTTCGTAACTAAAACTTAGGCTACAATCAATAGGTTTTTCTTATGTTCCTCAAAACATAGGTGGCGACTCTAAAACAATCTAAAATCAAGTTAGACATCCTAGGATAACATCACGCGCCCGAGCCTAAGGCCGTGGTGTTCCCACCCGGGGTATCTACAGTGGCGACTCTGCTGGGGAGATTTGAGGGTTAAACTTGCGTTCTGATCAAAATCTACATCTTTTCTGGGCATTCTGTTTCCTGATGGGGGAGGCGCGCGCGTCTGGCCTTTTAAGCCTAAGGCGCGCGCATCCCGCATCAAGAACCAGAATCGCCCACTTCTTCATGTTCTTCATCTTCTTCTTCTGTTATTCTGCACTAATCATTTCTGCAGGGGTTACAATATGAACATAGGACCAGGGCAATCCCCCGAGTCCAAAGTCTGACATTCTGACAGGTGTGCCCCAGAAGCGCGCGCCTCCCATAAGCATTTTGCCATGCGCGCGCGTCCCACATCAGTACTCAGAGGCGCACGCTTCTGGGTTGGTTCCAGAACAGAGACAGGTTTCAGTGACTGAGCAGTACAGTGGGGTGTGGGCACAGTTGCCTGCATCAGAACAGAATTGAACCCTCGGACTGTTTTAATTTTGTGTTTTATTTACCGGTCACACGGGTGACTCGGGAGTTGTAATTTTATGTGCTTATGTGTTTTGTGTGTTTTTCTTTCTTTTCAAAAAAAAAATAAAAATTTTTGTCACTTGTTAGACCTCACACTACATGCACATATTCCTATGAACTGCTCACTATCGAGTCGCACAAGTCCAACCCCAAACCCGTCGAGGCCCGTCCTAGAAAGTTTCAAGCTCCACCAGACCTTGGCTCTTTCGAAGCGGTAAACCTCAGCCCGTGGCGTAGTTCAAGACTACATGCCGGGGGTGACCTTTGAGCCTCATATTCAAGCCGAGCACAAACCACACAATTCTAGTTAGGGTCTAACACTCCGTGACTCAAGTCGGTTTCCATGTACCGAGATTTCCCTAAACTAATGTCTTCAAATCATACATGCCAACTCGTTGAAAGGGACGCAATAAAAATCCGTCCCCAAAAGTGGTTATTTTGGACGAAAATAAAAATCCGTCCCCGCATGTATGCTTTACTACATTAATTTAGTCTAATCCCGATACATGTAGGATTCACAAAACGTGGTGGAATCCGATGAGTATATGGGACCGCGAGATGGTCTATATACTAGTGTGACGATTCCATTATTTTCTTAGAAACCCCAAAAGGGATTCATTCCCTCCGACTTATAAAAAAAAAAAAAAAAAAAAAAAAAAAAAAAGAGTCTTTCCTTATGTGGTTCGAGTCGTGTGCCCAACTGTGTGCTCTAAGCCTCTTCATGGACCGCAAGTGTTACTCAAGACTGACAAGGGCCTCTTCTGCAATATAGGTTCAATTGGTACTTACAAAGTCTACCGGGATTCAGCAAATCGGTTAGTCCGTGAAGAGATCACTCCAACAGCTCCAACCATGACCGGCAGCAACAACACCATGTCTCTCGAACAGCTCTCAACTATGGTCCAACTCCTCCAAGAGCAAGTCTCCACCCTTAACAAGGAGGCACAAAGCAAAGATGACATTTGGCAATCCCACCTCGACAGCCAAAGGGAGGCCCACGAGGCCGAAATGGAGCTAATGAAAGAAAAGCTCACCAACCTTGCCAAGGGAAAGAACAAGAACAATGATGATGAATCCGAGTGGACCGAGGGTTTATTCAAAAGTCCGTATGTCAGCACTCGCACCAAGAAAATGGGGGAACCAAGTTCCGAGAACAATGAGTCCAAAATGGTGGATTCTATCATGGCCTACATCGACCAAAAATTCAATGGGCTCAACATGGGGAAAGGCTCCGACACAAGCCTTTATCAATCATCCATCCTCATGAGTACTATGGCCGCTCTTCCCGATAAGTTCAAGATGCCCGACATAAGCAAATTCAAGGGCAACTCTTGTCCTATGGCTCACATCGAGACTTATATTTGGGCAATGGTTCCAAAGAAGGTCTCCACCAAGGTGATGGCTCAATGCTTTCCTCTCACTCTCGAGGGGGCGGCAAAAGATTGGTATGCTACTCTCCCGCTCACTGTCCGTCTTGATTGGGACTCCGCCATGCTTGCCTTCAAGAACCAATACCAAGGCAACACCACTCACCGGCCCACAAGGAAAGAGCTAGAGAACACTACTCAACGAGACAATGAGTCCTTCATCGACTTCACAAGGAGATGGAATGACAAACTCTCCGAAATTGTTGAGAGGCCGAACACAAAAGAGCAAATGGACATCTTTCTCAAGTGTCTCAAGATTGATCTCCGCACTCACCTAAGTGGGGCTTGCTACTCCGACTTCTCCCAAATGTATGAGGCGGGGGTACGCATGGATGACTTGCTCAAGGAGATTAAGAAGACCACTCCTACTTACCGCTACAAGGCCGCTTCCAACTCCACAAAAGAGGCCTCGGTCAACGCCGTCACTATTGACAAGGGGAATTACAAAAAGGTTCCTCCACCTCAAGGGAAAAGGCCCCGAAGTGACCGTGTCTACACGCCTCTCCAAGGCATGACTCAAACCGAAGTGTTCGAGGTCCTCAAGGCAAAGGGTCAAGTCACACCCGTGCAAGGGTACCAACCCAAGACGATCCACGACAATCATGCTCACCACAAATATTGTGGCTACCACCAATATAGTGGCCACACCACCGAGGAATGCTTCGTTCTCCGCAATGTCATTCAAGATCTCATAGATAAGAAAGAATTTGTAGTGACTAATGACGAGCATGTCAATGTAATAGAGATAGGAGAACTTGAGGGGACCACCCATTCAATACCAATTGTGAATGAGGGCCCCAATGTTATGAATAAACTTGACAATTCTTGTTATGTAGTGACTTATGATGAGGTAATGAGGGAAGTACTAGAGAATAGGAAAAAGAAGCAAGATGGGAATGTCAATATGCTAACTCGATCCAGTCGAGTCATAGCAAGCAACCCTTCCACTTCCGCACCGAGCTCCTCTTCTCAAAGGCCGCAAGCTCACAACACTCCCGAAGATCCTCTACTTGTCCAACTCAAGAAAACTCAAGCCAACATCTCTATTTGGGACCTCATTGCATCCTCAAAGAAACATCGAGATCTTGTCATTCGCAATCTCGATGATACATCAGTTTCTCCCGATACTACTCCCGAGGACCTCACAGCAATGATTGGTCACATTCACTTTGGCAACGTCATCACCTTTGCCGATATGGACCTTCCACCGTTTGGTTCCGACCACAACGAAGCTATTTACCTCAAGGTACGAGCAAGGGGGAGGCCCGTCTCAAGAGTCTTAGTGGACGGTGGTTCCGCACTCAATCTCATGCCTGGTAGAATCATGGGCATACTGGGGCTTAAGGATTCTGATTTAAAGCCCTCTACTCAAGTAATCCGAGGTTATGACAGCACCGCCCGTACAGTCATGGGTATGATCGAAATTGACATTGAGTTTGGGAGCATGGTCATGTCCGTTCCATTCCAAGTGCTTGATATCCCGGCCTCGTTAAACTTACTGTTGGGTCGACCATGGATTCATAGTGCTAATGCCGTACCGTCAACTCTCCACCAATGTGTCAAGATCCGAAACGGTGATGAAATAGTGACCGTAATGGCTGAAAACATCACTATCCACAGAAAAGGTGAGCCCGTCCACCAAGTTCAGCACGGTCTACCAGACTCCACTCTCTCCGGCGTCTCAATCAACTCCATTGACAAAGAAGGGGGAAATGGATCATGGACCCCCAGCAATCACAAAGTACTCCGCATGATGAGGGATATGGACTACTTCCCTGGTTTAGGCTTAGGGAAATATCAGCAAGGAATCCTACATCCGTGCAAGTCCCATTTGTCAAGAACGCATTCGGTTTGGGGTACGAGCCTTCCGAAGAAGAATTGAAGCAAGAACAAGCAATCAAGAGCGAAAAGGCCCGAGCTCGTAAAGAAGGCCGTCGTTATGAGGTCCCTAATCTAAGGCCTTACCGCAAGACGTTGAATGGTTATTTTGTCCGCCAAGGGGAAGACGTTCCATACATGATCTTTCCCGAACCATGGGTTAACAACAAGGGTGTCAGAAAGCCCGGCCTCGAAATCTTCTCTGATTGTGAGATCCAGAAATCCGAAGGGGAACCAACTCCCATGTCGCCCCGTGAATGGTGGGGAAGGAAGGTGACTATAGAGTCCGAGACAGAAATCACCGAGGGGGAAGAACTGACAGATTTAGCCTCCATGTTCGAAGAGCTTGCCGTAATGAATGAATGCCAAGTCAACGCCATCCATGACACCGCCATCATAAACAAGACTATCAGTGAGATCCCGCCAAGTTCCGAGCCGATCAACAATTGGTATTCAACAAAAGGGCCCGTGGTATCCGAGGAATTCTTAGTCCAAGAAATGGGTTGCATACCCCGCACAGCAACAAAGGAAGAGCAGCTTACACTTACTTTCGAGTCCGAGAGTGTCTCTAATACCCTTACCCAAGAGGATTTGGAGGCCATAGCCGAGCGTGTGTTTCCTTTCTTTGCTAATGAAAAATTTGATATTTCTGAGTACCCTGAGATTGCAAACATCATAAATGATGAATTAACTAATAATGAACTTAACGAACAAGTTAATAACGATTCAAATTATGATGAAATAGACCACGAAAACACAACATACTTAAATGAACTTGCTCAACAAGTCCGTAGTCGTGGCGAGAATGGTCCAAAGGCTGACGAAGAATTGCAGGTTGTTAATCTGGGTACCGAAGAAGAGCCAAAAGAAACCAAGATTGGAAGCTTCTTCAAGGGAGACGACAGAGACAGATTGACTGCATTACTACAGGAGTTCGTGGATGTGTTCGCATGGTCATACAAAGACATGCCGGGTTTAGACAGAAAGGTAGCGGAGCACAGGATTCCAATCAGAGAAGATGCCAGGCCAGTAAAGCAGAAGCTCAGGAAGATCAAGCCAGAATGGTCTCTGCAGGTCAAAGAAGAGATTGAGAAGCTCCTCAGCGTGGGTTTCATCAAGGTTATCGAGTATCCGACATGGTTAGCCAACATTGTGACAGTCAGGAAGGCGAACGGCAAGGTCCGAGTATGTGTAGACTTCCGGGATTTAAACAAAGCTTCCCCAAAGGATGATTTTCCACTCCCTAATATCAACATGCTAGTCGACTCCACTGCTGCCTACGAGGTTCGCTCATTTGTGGATGGGTTCGCTGGGTACAATCAGATTCTCATGGCCGAGGAAGATCAGCATAAGACAGCCTTCACAACACCGTGGGGTACCTTTTGCTACACAGTCATGCCATTTAGGTTAAGAAACGCTGGGGCTTCCTACCAAAGAGCCGTGACAGACTTGTTCCACGATATGATTCACAAAGAAATCGAGGTCTATGTGGACGACATGATCATTCACTCCAAAGGGACCGATGGTCAACATTTGACAGATCTCCGCAAATTCTTCGAAAGGCTTCGTCAACACAAGATGAGGCTCAACCCTGCAAAGTGCACATTCGGGGTTATCCGAGGCAAAGTTCTTGGTTATATGGTCACAGAAAGGGGAATCGAAGTAGACCCCTCCAAAATCAAGGCAATCATTGACATGCCTCCTCCAAAGACGCAGAAAGAGATTAAAGGCTTCATGGGCAGATTACAATACATCAGTCGGTTTGTGCACCAACTCACTTCCATGTGCGAGCCAATCTTCAAGTTACTCAAGAAGAATGTGGCTCTAGAATGGACCGACGCGTGCCAAGAAGCCTTCGAGCAAGTGAAGCATTACTTAACGTGCCCTCCTGTTCTAGTTCCGCCACACAAGGAGAAACCTCTGTTGCTTTATCTCACTGTCAATGATGAAGCCCTAGGGGCTATGTTAGCACAAGAGCAACGAGAGTCCACAAAGGAGAACGCCATTTATTTTGTCAGTCGCCGATTCCAAGGAGGCGAAAAGAACTACTCTGTTTTAGAGAAGTCATGTGCAGCATTGGTTTGGGTCACTCAAAAGCTCAAACACTATATGGAAGCTTTTCTGATCAAGCTAGTAGCAAAGGTGGACCCGCTCCGCTACATCTTCGAGAAGCCTTTCATGTCAACAAGAATAGCCAAATGGTACTTCATGCTCGCCGGCTATGATATCACTTACGTCACACTAAAATCCGTCAGGGGGAAAGTGTTCAGTGACCAGCTTGCCGAATTCCCGTGTGACGAAGTGAAGGGGGAAGATGTACAGTTCCCCGACGAGCATTTAATTTGTACTACAACCGAGGAAGACAAGTGGAAACTTTTTTTCGATGGCGCCGCCAATAAACACGGTTTTGGTATAGGGGTATTGCTTGTCGATCCAAAAGACATCGACACTCC
The DNA here is from genome assembly GCA_026119855.1 of Campanula takesimana. Taxonomy (NCBI): domain Eukaryota; kingdom Viridiplantae; phylum Streptophyta; class Magnoliopsida; order Asterales; family Campanulaceae; genus Campanula; species Campanula takesimana. The sequence continues at coordinate 45,418 of JAOWBW010001927.1, read as the reverse complement.
CATTGCCATACGCCTGGAATTCGAAGCTACCAACAACATTGCCGAGTACGAAGCATGTATAGCGGGGCTCGAAGCAGCTCTCGAAAGAAACGTCATGGAACTAGAAGTGTTCGGCGACTCTTTGCTCCTTATCAATCAGCAATCGGGAAAATGGCGAACCCAAGACCCGACTCTCCAACAGTATGGTCAGCACCTTGAAGAACTGGTTGAACAATTCCAAGAGATCACTTTCAACTACCTGCCAAGAGATAAGAATCGCTTTGCCGATGCACTGGCCACTATAGCTTCATTAGTTGAAATGCCCAAAGGAAAAATGGTGAAGCCTTTCAAAATTGCTCGAAGGAACAGTCCGGCATATTGCATGAGCATCGAGATCAACGAGGTTCAAACAAACTCTCCGTGGTATTCAGATATCATGAACTTCCTCAAAGACGGCACTTATCCCGAGAACATCAATAAGAAGTCTCAAGCAGCTCTGCAAAGGTTAGCCTTTCGGTACGTACTAATTGGGGACCGAGTATATAAAAGGCACCACGACGGGATCAATCTCTTATGCGCCAATGAGACCGAAGCTCAAGAGATAATGTGTGAAGTGCACGAAGGAGAATGTGGGCCCCACATGAATGGGTTTATGCTAGTCAAGAAGATACTTCGCATTGGTTACTATTGGAGCACTATGGAACGAGACTGTATCGAGAAAGTCAAAAGGTGTGCCAAGTGCCAGTTCCACGCTAATCTACAACATGCTCCACCCTCACAACTTTACAACATGGTCACACCTTGGCCTTTCTCTTATTGGGGGATAGACATCATCGGTAAAGTTCATCCTGCCGGGAGCAATGGGCAGTCATTCGTCCTAGTGGCAGTCGACTACTTCACAAAGTGGGTCGAAGCACAAGCCTATCGAACACTCAACGCCAAGAAAGTGGCCGAATTTGTAAAAATTAATATCATGTGCCGATACGGCGTGCCTCATGAAATCATTTCCGACAACGGCTCTCACTTTGAGAAGGAAATGGATGCACTTTTGGTAGAATACAAGATCACCAAGCACAAGTCATCTCCTTACCGGCCCCAAGCAAATGGCGCAGTCGAAGCAGCAAATAAGACCATCGAGACCATCGTCAAGAAGATGGCCTCAACAGGAAGGGATTGGCCCGAAAAGCTACCATTAGCATTGTGGGGCTACCGCACGTCGATACGATCCGCAACAGGAGAAACTCCTTATGCATTGGTCTATGGTTCTGAAGCCGTACTCCCTATCGAACTTGAAGTCCCATCTCTACGGGTCCTCCTCGAGAATCAAGTCAACGAGGTCAACTGGATGCAGAGTCGATACGAACAGCTAGCCTTACTCGACGAGAAAAGGTTAAGGGCACTCGAACGCACGAGGGCATATCAGCAAAGGATGGCAAGAGCTTTCAACAAAAAGTGAAGCCTCGAAACATCAATGTGGGAGATTTGGTCTTAAGACAACATCCTCCTAATGCCATGAATCCCCTGGGGAAATGGGGACCCCGATGGATCGGTCCGTACGTGGTCAAAAAGATACTAAGCGGTGGTGCAGTCCGGCTCGTGGATTTAGATGGTGACCAGCTGCCAAAGGAGGTCAACCTCGACAAGCTCAAGAGGTTCTACGCTTAATAAACAAAGACCATTAAAAAAAAAAAAAAAAAAAAAAAATCGCTCGCTAGGTTGAAAACCCGCAAGGGCGGCCTAGGCAAAAATTAGAGCACGTGCAAAAAAAAAGAAGCCCGCTAGATTGAAAACCCGAAAGGGCGGTCTAGGCAAAAAACAGGGTGCACAAAAAAAAAAAAAAAAAAAAAAAATGTCTTTGTTTGTTTGAACTACGAAGACCTGAGCCTCCCAACTGGAGGAACGTAGGCAACCTTCGGGTGCGGTCTAAAACATATCAAAAATACCCAATTCACTTCAAATAACAAAATGCAATTTTTATTCATTCAATGAACTATTCAAACCATTACAACGGATTTATTGAGCAACAAAAGACATCAAAATATTAAATCCTAAAACAAAGTGGTCTAAATTGCAATCTCTTAGGGTACTAAGAAAAATCCAATTTTCTCTTAGCTTTCAAAGGACCGCCCGATCGTCTCTCAATCCTTTTCTTCTTGGGTAACGAAGGAGCACTAATACGCACCGAAACCTTCTGTGCTGCAGCACGTCTCCTAGAATAAAAGTCATCCAAAGGAGTACCGAAAGGGTCAGCGAGAATGTTACTCGAATCAACAGCAGCCTCTCTATATCTCAAAGTGCTACTAGGCTCAAAACCCTGTCCCAACAACTCGGCACGAAGCACATCAACCCAAGTGATACCACGGTAAAGGGTGCCAAATAAATAATCCAAGTAGCTCTCGGGAAGGAAGACACTCCCCCGATGCAGAGGAGCGAAAGCCCAACGATTGCGGTCATCTCCCCAAGCCGATTGAAGCTCACTCGAGAATTCAGGACCCATGTAAGCAACTGGACGAAGCATTCCATCCCTCGGAAAAGGAATCGTCTGTTGGCGACCAAACTGCCGCAGAACCCGCTCTGGCTGGTAAAAGGAAGAATCTCTCAAACCGGGCACAACCACGTGCTGAAAACCAAGAGTCCATTCCACAAAAGGACGAAGACCCCAAGAAGGAGGACACCACTCAATATCGACGGTCACCGAGAGGCAAAGAATTTCTTCCAATCCTCTTCAGATAAATCCCGGATCAACAACTTCCTCCTATGAACAGCAAAAGGAGACAAATCACCATCCGGAGAATAAATTTTGAAGTGTTCTCGGAGCCATATGGTCAAGAGCAAAGGGCTTCCCCGACACATCTTGCCCGTCCTGTGTAACTCATCAAGACCATGCAACGTCTCCCCTACAATAAGAGGAATTACACTAAATCACTGGTCCTTAGCTTGCATGATAATCTCAGCCAACTGCGCGTCCGCAGTCCCGAAAGGTGTAACAAACAATACTTCGCTGAAGAGACAAACAGCCATGGCATTTCTTTTGAAAGATTGAACCACCGGGTCCTCCGAGTGCAAACTGAAGAACATCGGTAACTCAGTTATGTCAATCACGGTACCGTGCAACATCTTCCTCACATCCTCAACAGGGAGATTCAGTAACTCAACCCAAGAGTCGACGGCACCCCGGTGATATTTGGGGACGGCAATCCGACCGGCCAAGGGCACGCCAAGGATGGCCCCGAAATCGTCAACAGTCGGCACCATTTCATTAGCTGAAAGGTTGAAAGTATGGATGTCGCAATCCCAGAAAGCCGCGGCAGCTCTCAACAAATCCCAATCCGGTTTCAACGTCCGCAAAGTGAAAAGAATTCGGAACCCGAAGTCTTTAATGAATGCCTTCTTGGGATGGGTCTTGAAAGAATACACAAAAGTGCCCAAGTCCTTTTCATACACACTAACGACCTTGGCGTCAAGGGCAAAAGAATTGGAAGCCATGGAAAATGTTGATCACAAGCGAAGTTAATCAATAATATGATGTTCAAAAATGGCAGAAAGGAGCTGTGAGAATCAAGTGGTCGAACAGAAGATGATATTATAGCTGTTGGAGGCTCTTTTGGTCAGCAAATGTCAAGCCCGGAATTCCGCCTCCCAGACGCGCGCGCCACCCGCCAGCAGTATGAAGCGCGCGCGCGTCCCAATCCTACATAGGAAGGCGCGCGCCTCCCAGGTCTAAATCGCTTGAAGAAAAGGGCCTTGTCAGAGATCTCCAGCCTAAATCAAGACACTGTCCCGATCCTCGGACACCCAGTTGGGCACACCTTTTCTGGTCCGCCCTTAAGGCACGTCAAAAATCGAAAGCAGGATAGAAACTCCCACTCATAAGTAGGCTGTCCTCTTCAAAATCCGAACTCCCTAAGTTCTGTCACGGGTGCCACACCCCCCTCAAGAGTCAATCTCAACACTTCATCCCCAGCAGGAATATTTCTCTGGTCGCGGTCAACTGTGCCCGTACCCCACAATTCAAAAAAAAAAGTCAAGCGTGACTCCAAATGGCACGAGACTTCAAAGCAGTATTTCATCAAACGGATTCACTAACGGATTCGTCAACAAGGGTCACCAACGGACTCATCCAAGGGATTCACTAACGGATTCATCACGGATTCACCAACGGATTCGTCAACAAGGGTTCACCAACGGACTCATCCAAGGGATTCACTAACGGGTTCATCAAACGGATTCACCAAACGGATTCGTCAACGAGGGTTCACCAACGGACTCATCCAAGGGATTCACTAACGGATTCATCAAACGGATTCACCAACGGATTCGTCAACAAGGGTTCACCAACGGACTCATCCAAGGGATTCACTAACGGATTCATCAAACGGATTCACCAACGGATTCGTCAACAAGGGTTCACCAACGGACTCATCCAAGGGATTCACGAACGGATTCATCAAACGGATTCACCAACGGATTCGTCAACAAGGTTCACCAACGACTCATCCAAGGGATTCACTAACGGATTCATCAAACGGATTCACCAACGGATTCGTCAACGAGGGTTCACCAACGGACTCATCCAAGGGATTCACTAACGGATTCATCAAACGGATTCACCAACGGATTCGTCAACGAGGGTTCACCAACGGACTCATCCAAGGGATTCACTAACGGATTCATCAAACGGATTCACCAACGGATTCGTCAACAAGGGTTCACCAACGGACTCATCCAAGGGATCCACTAACGGATTCATCAAACGGATTCACCAACGGATTCGTCAACAAGGGTTCACCAACGGACTCATCCAAGGGATTCACTAACGGATTCATCAAACGGATTCACCAACGGATTCGTCAACAAGGGTTCACCAACGGACTCATCCAAGGGATTCACTAACGGATTCATCAAACGGATTCACCAACGGATTCGTCAACAAGGGTTCACCAACGGACTCATCCAAAGGATTCACTAACGGATTCATCAGAAGGTTCACTAACGGCCTCATTCAAAACATTCAGCCGGCAGGTTCACCTAACGGATCATGCCACCCCCCTCTATCAACAAATTCGCTCACACAGGGAGCGCACCACTATCTCTCACAATCTCAAATTCCCGCTTTCATCGAGTCCTTGCCTTTTTTGGTGATGTCCTCGGCGGGTTTTTTAACTTTCGTCGACGCGTTTGCTTTGCAATCCACGTCGCCGAGGGGCTCTGTAGACACCCCGCCTTGGACCTCTCACCCCGATTGCACATTTGATTTTGTGTTTCTCCCCATTTTTAGTGTTCCTCGTGAGTTCCTGTCACTTCCGTTAAGTTCCTGACTGACTTCGTTAAGTCCAGGGACTAAACTGAATAACAGGGCTGACTTTCTAGTCCATTCTGTCAAAATTGCCTTCTCTGAGTCGCGCGCCTCCGACAGGAGGAGCCAGGCGCGCGCGCCTCCCGCCCCCAAAGCAGGAAGCGCGCGCCTCTGGGCGTCAGTTACAGATTTCTGGCCAGGATTCCCTCCCTTGCTCAATTTACAGGATTTTGCCCGGGAAGGATTTCTTGGTGACTGAGTTTTGGCACCAAAAACACCCCTCTTTCACCTATAAAAACCTCTCTTTACCTCCATTTTCAAGGATCGAAAACTAGACAAAAAATCACTTTCTAAAGGTTCTCCAAGGATCTCATCAAGCAACGTTTGAAGTTCTTCAAATTGTAGGTAAAAGTCCATCTTTTCCTTTCTTTTTTACTTCATCTCCTCTCTCTCTTTTACTTTAATCAAATGTGCAATCACCCAAATCATTTTGGGACATGACTCTAATGATCACCTCATCTCATTGAGGTTGGTTAAGGAGTTATCTCCTACATTCTAAATCATATTTTAAACCCCCCATTTTTATGACTTAAAGAAGAAGAAGAAGAAGAACATTTTCATTTATGTAGATTTTGATCAAGCAAGACCAACTTAAGTTGGGCGAGATGGGTGTTTCGGTACTTCCCATCTCGTAATCTAACCCCCGGACCTCAAAACAAAGAATCTCTGTTTTCGTAACTAAAACTTAGGCTACAATCAATAGGTTTTCTTATGTTCCTCAAAACATAGGTGGCGACTCTAAAACAATCTAAAATCAAGTTAGACATCCTAGGATAACATCACGCGCCCGAGCCTAAGGCCGTGGTGTTCCCACCCGGGGTACACAATACCTCATAGGGAACTTTGAGGCCAATACTGGTGTGAAGTCCATGATTAATCAAGTGACATGTTGTACTAAGCGCTTCTGCCCAGAAACGTTCAGACAGCTCTGTATTGGAGAGCATGCACCACGCTCCCACAAGCAATGTATGATTCATTCGTTCTGCTACACCATTCTGTTGTGGCGTGCCTCTGCTGGTTAGATGTCTAGAAATCTCCACCTCTCTGCAAAACGAATCGAACTCAGTACTGCAAAACTCCAAACCATTATCTGTCTGGAGCTTCTTGATCTTCTTCTCTGTCTGGTTCTCCACTACCGTCTTCCAGTCCTTTAAATTCCTTAAAGCCCCATTCTTGTGATTCATGATAACCACCCAAGTCCTCCTCGAATAATCATCAACCATATACAAGAAATATCTGTGCCCCCTTAGCAATTCCTGACGTGAAGGTCCCCAACACTCTGAGTGGATGTAATCCAGAACGCCTTTAAGATCCTTGATCTTATGGCTATAAATAAAATCTCTTTTAGTCAACTCATGCATCTCTCGAGTGCTCATGTGACCGAGCCTGATGTGCCACAGCTTAGACATATCTCCCTCGTTCACCTCTTCTGATGCAGCCATAGTCGACTCTGCAAGCGTCTTTCCTTGGAGGAAATACAAGGAGCCCCGCTTAAGGCCTTTCAGCACCACTTCTGAACCGTTACAGACACTAACTGCTCCACCTTTACCTTTAAAACTGAACCCTTTGATGTCTAACTGATTAAGAGAAATCAGATTCTTCCTCATATGCGGAACGTGTCAAACCTCGTTCAAAGTGACAAACCTACCCATCATAAGTCCTGACCTTGATCGAACCAATACCGACAACCTTGCAGACTGCACTGTTGGCCATGCTTATATCACTGCCATCCATCTGCCTGTAATCAGTAAACCATTCTCTTCTAGGACTGATATGGTAAGAAGCTCCTGAATCAAGAATCCACGCATCAGATGCGCATGCTGATTCTGATGTTAATTACTAAAGCATAATCCTCTTCTGAACTGCTATCTCTGGCCATCATGGCCTCTGCTCTGACCGGTGCCTTGCCTTGCTTCTTTCTGGGACAATCGAATTTCCAATTCACCTTCTCTTTGCAGAAATTACAGATATCCCCAGGTTTCGGACCCTTCTTGTGTGAAGAATTCCCTTGATTGTTCTTCTTCCCACTAGAACCCATGTTACTGCTACTAGCAACCAAACCTGATGACTGGGTACCTGCCTCATTCCCACTCTCCTTTCGGCGCAATTCCCTCGCCTTGAGAGAAGTTTTCACTTCCTCTAGAGAGATCTCATCTTTACGGTTTATGCACGAATCGACATAATGTTCATAAGACATAGGTAAAGATACTAAAATTTGCAAGGCTGCATCCTTGTCTTCCACAACAACTCCTATATTACGCAGTTCAAGTAATGCAGAAGTAAATCTGTCAAGATGATCATTTATGGGCGTACCTTCGGTCATACGACAATCATACAGCTTCTTCTTCAGGTATAACTTGTTGGTCAATGAACGTGTCATGTACATATCTTCCAACTTTAACCAAAGATCGCTTCCGGAGTCTGTTCCTGCAACATTGGTTAGGATCTCATCATCCAACTGTCTGATGATCTTAGCATGGGCCTTCTGATCTAACTTCTTCAATGCTGCTTCCTCCTTGGCGGCTGCATGTCTGTCCTTCTCTGGCCCTTCTGTGGTGACTGCCTTACCCTTGGGACCCTTGCGATCCCTGATTGCGATCTCCAACGGTTCCTATAAATCCTTGTCTATCAACAAAGCCTTCATCTTGATCTTCCAGAGAGAAAAACTATTCTTCCCATTGAACTTGTAGATCGAATCTGCTCCTTGACCCATCTTCTCGTTCTCTGCATCGGAATCCCTGAATCTCTAACCACGAACCAAAGCTCTGGTGCCACTTGTTAGAGCAATTGAACAAGACTTGATGCGAAAAGAAAGCAATCACAAGAACACAGATTTACGTGGTTCACCAACTTGGCTACGTCTACGGGAAGGGGAGAGAATATTATTATCAATCTGGAGAATTCTTTACAAGATCACACTAATCTATGCTAGCACGAATTATTGATCACAATAATTCTTGACTGTGCTAAAAACCTAGATCTAGAATTATTGATCTCTCTATGAGCACTCTATGGATTTTCATCAAATCAATCTTGTTAGGATGATAGCCTCTATTTATACTAGTCATAACCTAACTCTGAAGACACTAGGAGTCCCAAAATACAACTCCCAAACGGAATTTAGTTGTTCCATATGTTTTCCTACTTCTTGTGAATGACAAACTTGCCACTGGGACGACTTGTGCTCTGGAGCACGACTTGTTCTCTGCACATCCACTAGTGCTCACAGGTCTTGTACTAGTGCAGCAACGTTCTTCCCACCTTCAGCACAAACTTGTGCTCTGGGGCACCATTGTGCTCAGTCTGATTCTCCTTTCTTTGTCTTCTCTTCTGCTCTGTCTAGGCATTACGAAACCCTCTGTTGTATAATCCCCTAATATGGCGTCCCACATTCATCAAAGGCATTATCCAACAGTTTTTATATCACATGCAATTAATGTCAAACCTAGGTAACCAAATAGTCGAAAACCAGATTTGGGAACCAATTGAAACATCGTGTAAAACTCAGGTAATTAAATTGCAATTTGCCCTTTCTTTAATCCTGTTTGATTTTCAAGTTCATGTATTTGCAGTCAGATTTTGTGTCACACCTTTCATCCGAGCTAGTGTTCTTTGCAATTGTAGTGCTATATAATTAATTCATTTTATTTCAACAGCTCCTCGCATGATATTTGAGATTTGCAGGTTTCAGGTTGCCCTCCCTCTTCTGATGACTTCAACAGTGACTTTGGCTTAACTGCAGTAGTAGTAATCTAGTTGTGGCTTAACTGCAGCGTTTCAGTAAAAAATACTTTTAGTACTCCTCCGTCCCATCACAAGTGAGACCAACTTGTGGGGCAAATAATTAAGAAAAAGCTAGTGAATGTGTGTGTAGAAAATGAAGAGAGAGAATGAGTTGGGTAAATACTAGTAGTGTTGGTTGAATAAAATGATAGGTGGAAAATGAAGAGAGAGAATGAGTGGGGTTTAAATTAAAACATTTCCATTTTGGGCAGTCTCACTTGTGGTGGGACGGACTGAAAAGGAAATTAGTCTCACTTGTGGTGGGACGGAGGGAGTATATGATTTCATTTAGTCTTGTACATTAGTTATATGAGCTGATTGCAATGAATATGAAAGTCAACATCAATTAAATATTAAATTTTTAATTTTTGTTTTGTGAAAAAAATGACTTTTATATATCAACTATAAGAGGATAATTGGTCTTATACACTAATTATAAAAGTTTGACTGAGTTTGATCATATTTGACCAAATAATATTAACATATAAGAGTAAAAAAAATTACTCTTATATGTTAATCATAAGAGGCGGACAGGTGTTATGTGTCGGTTATAAGATCGGAACTATGTTTCACAAATATAAGAGTCAATATTAATAAAAAAATATAATACAAAAAAGATTCTTATTTGAGAAAGTATCAAAAAAAAAATAACTTTTATACTCTTATACGTAATTTATAAGAGCATATTACTGTTTGACCGAATGTGAGAGTCAACATTAATAAAAATATTTTTTTTATTTAATTTTGTGAAAAAAATGATACTAATACTTCAACAACTATAAAAGGAGAATCGGTCATGTACATTAAGTATAGGAGAATTGGTTTTATACACTAATTATAAGAGTTTGACCGTGCTTTGACTTAATAATATTAGTTTTTTTTTATTAATAATAAAAAAACATAAAAAAAAACATGGCTCTTTTACTTTAATTATAAGAGGTGGACATGTCTTATGTGTCGTTTATGAGAGTTGACTGTTGTTTGACCGAATATGAAAGTCAACATTAACAAATATTAGTATTCTTAATTTATTTTGTGAAAAAATGACTCTATATTTCAATCATAAGAGAAAATTTGGTCTTATACATTAAGTATAGGAGTTTGGCCGAGATATGACCAAAATAATATTTTTTTTAAAATCTTGAAAATGAAAAAAAAAAAAAAAAAAAAAAAAACATGACTCTTATACTTTAGTTATTAGATTTGACTGAGATTTGACCAAATAATATTATGATTTTTTTCTTAAAAATGGAAAAAAAAGGTGAAAATATGACTCTTATACTTTTAGTGATCTGGATGAGCGGGTCGCTTACTGAGAGGATAGGGATCTAGCTGTGGCTACGAAGGCACGTGTCGTTCAATGAGAGGTTGACTACGCTGGCGGTTGCAGGCTTTCGGGGGTGAGGGAGATGATGGGACAGTTGGTGCTGTGGCGTCGTTTTGAGTACACAGGGCACGGAAAAAAGAGACAGAGGTGACGCTTGGGAAAGGACCCCTCATTAGTGCATTCCTTTATGCGTCGGGTCGCCGGTCAATTCGGGTCGGGCCATGGGTATGGCCCGTTTTAGGGGCTATGTAAGACCTTCCATCGCCTTCCATAACCCTCTTCTCACGATTCTAAAGAGTGCAGAGAGAAAAATACCTGAAGCTTTCTCCGGCGACAGTCCTTCGGCGTTTCCTCACTTTCCGATCAGTTTTTCACCGGTTATTCCTTTCCTACGAAGGTAAACTTCTTTAACCTTTATTTTTTCACAGTTTATTTTCGAGTTTTCCCCTTTTCTCTAGCGTTTTTGGGTAGTCACCGGAAAATTCAAATTTTCCGGCGACGGCGGGGGGTTCTTGGTTAGTAACAGCCTATTTCTTTAGCAATGTCGTTGGAGTTCTGCTATCATGAGCAGACCAATTTGGTGTACAACAGTGAGGACGGTGGTTGGAAAAAAATGAATTTGGGATCCATTCAGAAGTTTCTAGAGTCCCACCAAGTTAGGGACGACTTGAGGTTGCCCGTCGTCAACAACGAGAATTGGCTGAGTTCGACCACTCCCACGTTGCCCGTTTCACGAATTTTGGTCATCTCCTCAGACACTTAGCCACACATTACACCTTTGGGGGCAGATTCTCTTCTCCGTTTGTCGCAGCGCGCACCAGCTCAGGAGAGGGGTCTAGACCCCAAACGGGCCCTAGCTCGGCTTTTAATACGGGGTTTGGCCCCCATGCTAATCTTGCAGGTATGTCTCAGGAGGATTCGGCATCAAGTGCTGGGGGTGCTTCTCAGGACCAATTGCTCCTCGTAAACGTACCGGGCAACGATCTGGAAGTCGTATCTGATGAAGAGGTTCACGACGTCGATCCTATATCTACGTATCGACCTGATACAGGCACGAGTTCAAGGCCTTACCCTTTAGAAGGTGATGATGAAGATGTTTCAAGAGGTGAGGATAGTGGATGTGACGCGGAAGGTCATGTATATGTGGGTGAAGAGGATGAGGACGAGAGTGAGGTTGACAGACAGATCATTGAGGACATGGGCTACGACTATCTAGCGAAGGAACTTGCTCGGACAGCTGTGCGTTGTCCTCTCGTCAATTGGGGGCGGACCCTCTTCCTGATGACTTGCCGCGTGTTCTTCCTCACCAATATCCCACACCGGCTCAAATAAGAATCATCAATAAACTTTACTCGGTGTACAGAATAATCGAGCGGACTACAAGATAACGTACGTTCCAAAGGGAGTGTATCCATCGATTCTTTAATAAAAGACAGGAGCGAGTGGCTTTCTACGTCGGCCAATTCGAACAGGGCCTTAGGTTGCCTTTGGATCCTTTCATCAATCAGTTTTTGACGGAAACCTCATGGTTCCCATTCAGCTCGTAGCTAATGCAATAAGGTCGATTACCAGCTTCCTGGTCGTTTATCGTCACCTCGGCTTTGAGCCGTGCATGGGGGTTTTTAAGAATTTTTTTAGGATATCCCGAGTAAAGAGCAAAGGAGCTGATCCTCCCTTCAAAACTGTGTGCTTAGGAGCCGTCCCCCACGCTCCTCGTTTGTTGTATGCGTTCCCTGGGAAGCTCAACTCTTTCGCCAATCATATTGTAATGGTGGAAAGCCGGAATGGTTGGGAATTTGAGTGTTCCCAGGGTGTGCTTGGTCGGCTCTCTGAAGGGTGGGAACCTGAATGGAGCACGGATTTGGAGAAGGCGTTGTCTCGATTGGTCGGGCCCTACGAAGGAGACGACTGGGCCGTTAATTGGGAAGAGCTAGAGAATCGAACTTGCTACTTTGCTCGAGCTGGGTTGGTGGGTTGTTTCGAGGAAGGGGTGGAGCCTCTTGTCTCGATCGTTCCAGATAGGCGTTATCCTGGTTAGGTGATCCACGAGGGATGCTCGTTCGAAGTGGACTGCCTGTTTTATTCGGGCTCATCTGCCCGTGCTACAGATTTGAGCATTTTGGGGGTGAAGATCTAGACTCTGCTTTTAGTTGAACTTCTTTCGTGGATCTAATTAATTTTCCTTTTTGTCTTGCAGATATGAGCGGCCACGGGGAGCAATATGTAGCGGAGACCCAGAAGAAAAGGGTCAAGATGTCTTTTCGCCAGCTCGGCGGTTTAAATAAGAGCACCAATTCGTCGGTGGCCAAAGAGCATGGCAAGGCTCGCCAAGCTGAGCTGAGCAAGAAAGCACCGACCAACGTTCCCCTCACCAGTTTTGACGGGCAGAAGGCTAGGGATGCAGGAGGCGCGGCGAAGTCAAGTGGAGGCCCCTCTACGGTCCTTCCTCGTGCTGAAGTTCCTAAGAAACCTCAGGGACGGACTGAGGAGGAGGTGACGAAGAAAAGGAGCCGATCTCAGGATTCTGACAACGACGTTCCTCTGGCCAAGAAAGCGGCCTCTAAAGGTTTGGTCACTCGCGATGAGTTGGCTAATGCCACTACTGATGAGGAAGTTGACAAGCTCGCTGATCGGTTGGGGAACGTGGCCCTTTGAGGGGATTGAATCTTAATGCCCGTAAGGGAGTCAGGATGGGCCTTGGTCGTGCCGTCCTCCGCCGAGCTGCCGACCATGATCATCTGGAGAAGCTGAAGGAAGAGATGGCTCCTCCCTCCGTTCTTCGTGACCGTATAGGCCTGGTCATCTCTGAGGTATTGATTGAAGGTTTCATTCATCATTACTGTTTATTTCTTTGGGTCCTAACTCGTTGTTTTCTTTACAGCTATCCACTCTTGCTATCCGCTTGACTCAGACCGGCGAGGAATTGGAGGACCGTGATAAATTCAAGGCGGCAACCCTTATTGAGAGGGAGAAGGAGTTGGCTGCTCGCAACAAGGAGCTGGAGGGAAGAGAGGAAGAGATTGGTTGCCGCTGAGAGTTTGGCCAAAGAGAGTCAGACTGAGGCCCAGAAGGCGGAGGCGGCTTTAAAGGCGGAGAGGGAACGGGTGGACAAAGTTCAGGAGGAATTGGGCCTTTCTATGGGTCGTACTAGGGAGGCCCAGGCTCGCGTCAGTGGCTTGGAGGCAGAGATTGCCCAGCTCAAGGAACAACTCGCTAACTCCGGCTCATCAAGCAAAAAGGCCATCATTGATGAATACGAGAAATCGGAGGAGTACGAGGAGAAGTTGGTGGCCAAAGCTTTTCCGTACTGGAAGTCCGGTCACAGACATGGGTTGAGGGATGCTTTTGGTCGAGGGTTTCTTCCACAAGACCCCGAGACCTTGGCCGATTTGGTGGAGTTCTCTAATGTGCAATTTAACGACTTCGCCCGAAATGCCGATGCCATGATTTCCTTTAACGAAGACGAGCTGGAGCAGTTAGCAGGAGAGGATGAGACTGATAAGAAAGAGCCCTGGGTCGCCCCTGAGCTTCTGCCTATGAATGTTGATACCGTGCTGGTGCGGAGGGAATTTGAACGTGCTCGTGAAGAAGGTGAGGCCATGATAAACGAACTAACTAGGGATAACGATGGGGAAGACATTGTCTAATTTAGTATTTCTCGTTTTGTAAGCCATTGGGGCCGGCTGTTGGCCCCCATAGTAAATGAAGCCTCTTTCTAAGTCGTTATTATGTAGTGTTGATCATTTGCCTGAAGCCTAGTGTCGATTTGTTTGGAACGAGTTGTGTTGCCTGCACAGGGCAGGACTTAACCAATTTGCTTGCTTGGAGCAAGGCTTGAGCTCGTTTAGGACGAGTCGTGTGTTGCCTACTCGGAGCAGGACTTAACCAATGTGCTTGCTTGGAGCAAGGCTTGAGCTCGTTTGGAACGAGTAGTGTGTTGCCTGCTCGGAGCAGGACTTAACCAATTTGCTTGCTTGGAGCAAGGCTTGAGCTCGTTTGGAACGAGTAGTGTCTTGCCTGCTCGGAGCAGGACTTAACCAATGTGCTTGCTTGGAGCAAGGCTTGAGCTCGTTTGGAACGAGTAGTGTGTTGCCTGCTCGGAGCAGGACTTAACCAATGTGCTTGCTCATAGCAAGGCTTGAGCTCGTTTAAAACGAGTCGTGTGTTGCCTGCTCGGAGCAGGACTTAACCAATGTATGCAGATTGACATGACAAGGGATATTTTCATTAAGAGTGCCAGTAAAGGGCTATACTCTAAGTTACAGATCAATGAACATGCAAGTGCTCGAAAAGACCTACTTTGCTAAATCATCTAAACATGGAATCATTCTAGTTGCTAGTGATAGTATTTTCTGAGGTTGGTGGAGTGCCATGGATTCTTGAGCTCCCGACCTTCCGGGGTTGCTAGCATGTGTGTTCCTTCCCGCACTATTCTTGTCACGACAAAAGGTCATTCCCAGTTGGGAGAGAGTTTGTTCTGTTGGGCTTTTCTGCTCGTTGCCTCGATTCTGCGCAAGACCCAGTCACCGACCTGAAAAACCCCTTTCCTCACCTTTTGATCGTGGTATCTTTTGGTCATCTGCTTGTAGTTTATCGACCTGAGGTGGGCCTCAAGCCTCCTCTCATCCAGCAGGTCCAAGTCGGTCCTCCTCCTTGCTTCGTTCAATCCTTCATCGAAGAAAGATACCCGAGCTGTAGGAAGTGCAAGTTCGGCTGGAGCCATGGCCTCCGAACCGTAGGTCAGAGCAAAGGGGGTTTCTCCAGTGGGCCCTCTGGTTGTTGTTCGAATTGCCCAAAGAGCGAGGGGGAGCTCATCTACCCATTTCCCAGCTCGTCCCGTCAGATTTCGGTGAAGGGCGTGCATCAATAACTTGTTTGCGGCCTCAGCCTGGCCGTTCCCTTGGGGGTAAGATACTGATGACTTCGTGTGTTTGACCCCGAGGCGGGCACATTCAGTGGTGAACCGTTCTGAGAACTGCAACCCCATGTCTGAAACGATGTGTTTAGGCACTCCGAAACGGCACCATATATGATCATGAACGAAATTCAGCACGTTTTCCTCGGTTATTTCTGCCAATGCCTTGGCTTCTATCCACTTTGTAAAGTAGTCAACAGTCACCACAGCATACTTCAATTTCCCTCGGGCCAATGGGAAAGGTCCGATCATGTCTATCCCCCACATATGGAATGGCCAACAACCAACGACAGGAGTTTGCTCGGTGGCTGGGACTCGGGGAATGTCTGCATATCTCTGGCACCTATCACACTTTTTGACATATTCAACAGCCTCCCTTCTCATAGTGGGCCAGTAGTATCCCATCGTTATAATTTTCTCTGCCAGGGTTCTAGCACCTGGATGGCCCCCACATATTCCCTCGTGCACCTCCTCCATCAGGCTCAGAGTCTGCTCGGGGGGCACACATCTTAATAGCGGCTTGACAAACGACCTCCTGTATAACACACCTTCTACCACGGTGAACCGAGGGGCTTTCTTTCTCACCATCCTCGCCCTTGCTCCGTCCTCAGGGAGCTCTTCATTTTCAATGAAGTTCTTAAGGTCGTCAACCCAGTTGGGCTGTGTTTCGCTTTCTTCACCAATTTCCATTATTTGGACTCTCTCAATAGCTGGCTTTTCCAAAAACTCAATCCATTTGGGCTGATCTACCTCCTCGGTTTCCATTGTTGCCAATTTTGAGAGTAAGTCTGCTCGGGCGTTGTCCTTCCGAGCGACCTGGACGATCTGCCAAAATTCAAAAGTTTTCACCATCTCTAAGACCAAGTATTTATACTTTGAGAGGACAGGATTGATGGCCTCATACTGCCCCTTTAGCTAGTTTACAACGAGCTGGGAATCGGTGTGAGCCTGAAGTTTTGTGACTCCTATGTGCTTTGCCAGGTCGATTCCTGCTATCAGCGCTTCGTATTCGGCCTGATTGTTTGAGGTCGGGAATTTAAACCTCAGTATTTTCTCGATGCTCTCGCTATTGCCGGGTTCGAGCAGGATTACTCCTGCACCACAATTTTTTGCTGCCGATCCATCAGCGAAAAGTTACCAGCAATTGGACGGTACATTTGTACTTCCTGATTGTTTGGGGTCGACTTCTGGATATGGTTGATCACCGTCAAGGCTAAAGGTCGTCTCTACTATAAAGTCCGCTAGAGATTGAGCCTGAAGAGTTTTCCTCGGCTGGTAGGAGATATCGAACTCCGTCAATTCGATCGACCAGTTGAGTAACCGACCTGAACTGTCGGGCTTGTGCAGTATCTTTCTCAATGGAGCATTAATATAAACAACGATCGGGTGTGCGGAAAAGTATGCCCTCAACTTCCGAGCAGCAATCACCACAGCATACGCTAACTTTTCCGCGTTGAAGTAGCGGGCTTCCACATCATTCAGCGCTTTGCTAACGTAGAACACAGGCTTCATTCCCCTGTCATCCCTTGCTAAGACTGCTGCAACAGCTCGGTCCGTTGCGGCCAGATAAACGTACAAGGTCTCCCCAAGGACCGGGCTGCTAAGTATTGGCGGTTGACTCAAGTATACTTTTAGCTCTCGGAAAGCTTCTGAGCACTCATCCGTCCATTTGAATTCCTTGCCATCTTTGAGGGTTTTAAAGAATGGGAGAGATCGTTCAGCCGACTTGGCGATGAATCGACCTAGGGCTGATACCCGACCATTGAGCCTCTGAACTTCTTTGACTGAGGTTGGCTCCTTCATGCTTAAGAGCGCCGAGATCTTTTCTGGATTTGCTTCAATTCCTCGTTGAGAGACCATAAAGCCTAGGAATTTCCCCGCGGTTACACCGAACACGCACTTGCTCGGGTTTAACTTCATCTCGTTAGCTCGAATGGTTGAGAACGTTTCGAACAAGTCGGGGCAGTGGTCCCCTTCCTTGGTTTTGATTACCATGTCGTCCACATATACCTCCATATTTCTGCCAAGTCGGGGCAGTGGTCCCCTTCCTTGGTAGGTGGCTCCCGAGTTTTTTAGGCCAAAAGGCATCTTTTTGTAGCAGTAGGTCCCCTCGCTGGTCTGGAAGGCGGTCTTCTCAACATCTTGCTTGGCCATCTTTATCTGGTGGTAGCCTGAATAGACGTCTAGAAAACTTAGGGTCTTGTGACCGGCAATAGAATCAACGAGCTTGTCGATCCTTGGTAAGGGGAAGCAATCCTTAGGACAGGCCTTGTTGAGGTCGGTAAAATCTACGCACATCCTCCATCTGCCGTTGGCCTTCTTTACCATGACCACGTTTGCCAACCACGACGGGTAGTAGGCCTCCTTGATTATCCCAGCACGCAGTAACTTGTTTACCTCTTCTCTGATAGCCTGCTGCTTGTCGGATGAAAATGCTTTCCGCTTTGTTTGACAGGCTTAAACTCGGGGTCAACATTGAGCTCATGCATAGCTACCTCTTCCCTGATCCCTCTCATATCTTCCACTTGCCACGCGAAGATGTCAGTGCTGGCGCGCAAAAGATTAAGCAGTTTGGCTCGTTCTCCTGGAGTCAGTTGCTTCCCAATCTTAACTTTCTGCTCGGGGAAAGAGGCGTTGATTACGACCTCCTCTAGCTCATCGATGGGTTTTAGTTCGGGGCCTTCCCTAAATTGCAGGGTGTCCACGATGATGTCCGCTATTTTCTCAACTTCCTCCTCTACAATGCCCGGAGCTTCTTCCTTGATCTTGCTGCTTACTTCTTTTTTGAGATCGATGATTTCCCTGGCAATTTGCTCGTTGGTTTTCACTTCTGTTACGACTCCAATGTTCATGGCTTCTCTGGTTTTGACCGTCTTGGAGATGGTCACCTTCTCTCCGGGTGTTTCTAGCTCGTACTTCCTCTTTGCCTTCCTCGTTTCTACAACATACTCCAGAAATTCTCGGGCTCGTCCCCGGAGACACCCTATCCCTGCTAGTGTGGGGAACTTGACTCGTTGATGGGGCAGAGAGACAACCATACAGAGTCTCACTTGGCTGGGAATTCCCAGGATGGCGTGGTAATCGCTGCTGACATCAATGACCATAAATGTTACCAGCTCCTGCACTTTATAAGGGACGGTGCTGAGTTCATCTAGCAGTTCTACAGTGCCCTTCACATCAACCTTGTGGTTGGTGAAACCTTCTAAGCGACCAGCGTAGGGCACGAGCATACTATCAGATAACTCCATATCCCTGAAGCTTTTATAGAAGAGTACATCCCGGGTTGCTCCTGTGTCAACAAGGAGTCTGTCGGCAATGCAATTGTCAATTCGTCCCTCTAATACAATGGATTGTTCTCTGGCTGTTCGGCTGGCTGCGAGTTCGTTCGGGGAGAATGAGATGGTCTCTTCCTTGTTGCTCCACGCAGGCACAAAAGGGACTTTTTTCAGGTTGTAGATCTGGCTCTTCAGAGTTGTAATGGACAACGCCTCGTCGCTAATAACACCAATTTTCTTACGAGGAGCTCGCTCCTGGCAGTGCTCGTCGGTCTTTCCTTTGGCTTCTCGCTCTCTCTTACCATCCTTTTTTATGAATCGATCCAGTTCTCCCATATCAACCCTTTGTTGGATGGCCTTTTTGAGATCTAAACAACTCTCTATGTCATGGCCATAATCCCTGTGGAAAGAGCACCATTTTCCTGAAGCTCGCCTGGATTCCTCGTGTCCTTGCATGGGACGAGGCGGATCTAGCTCGACCACATTCATGATTTCTTTCCTTGTTCTAGTTAATGGAGTGAAGTCTACTTTGTCTTCCTTATGCTCAGTACCGCGGCTGTAATGTTCGGTCCTGCGAGTGCTGTTCTTCCCTCGTCGAGAGTGGTAATCCTCATCATAACCTTTCTTATCATCTACTGCTTTGGTCTCAGCTCGGGCCTTGCCCTTGTCCTTGTTCGGTTCCTTCTTTAGTGCCAGCTCAGCTAGATCAACTCGATAGGCTCGCTCGTACATGTCTCCGTTTGTCTCTGGGGGTCTTACGTCGAACTCGGACTTGAGTTTTGGGTCTCCCATTCCGGCGGTGAAGCAAACCATCACCATGTCGTCCGCGATACCCTCGATTTGCTCGGCGAGGCTCCTAAACCTTTGATAGAAACTCATGATCGTTTCATTATCTCCTTGTTTCGCATTGGCCAAATCAGTGGGCCGCTTCTTGTGATCACCTGCTGTGGAAAAGTTCTCAACAAATTTTTTCCTCAGCTCGTCCCAGCTGCCAATGCTGCCCGGGGTAGAGCTCGGAACCAAGCTAGCACGGGCCCGTTCAACGTACTGACCATTGCCTTGCATAGCACATCATCATCATGAGATACTAAGGCCATGATAGCCTCAAAAGTGTGAACGTGATCACGAGCGTCCTCCATTCCCGTGTATTTACTCAGCGAGGGGAGTTTCAAGGTAGGATGCGGGGGGCTCTCCAGAATCCATCGAGCAAATGGGGCCATGGTGCTTGCCAACTTGTTTTTCCCATCAGGTATTTGAGTAGTCCTTACCAACTCGTTCCAGACGAGCTACTGGCATGGGCCGGACCAACAAATTCCAGGTCGTCTGCACGAGGACAGATCAACTTAGTACGGCTAGTTCCTTTCAACTCCCCTTTGTCCCGATTTAAGGGGTCTTACTTTCTTTTTTAGTCTGTTTCAATTTAAGATTCTTACTTTATTTTATTACCTAAAATGAAAAATGAGACTCACTTATCATTCTCACAACAAAAACTCCTTACCCATTTTCTCTCTCTTACTTTACGTTTACACTCACAACATTTACTTTTTCCTAATCGCCGTCCATAGTCAAAGAGTCAAAGTAAGAACCTTATAGGGAGGGAGTAATCCTCTGTCCCGAAAAGCTTGTCCTATTTTGACTTTCTATGGTCGAACACAAATAAACTTTGATCAAACATTGGTGTCAATCTAATCTAATGATCACAATGATATTCTAAACATTGTAATGTATAAATCACTTGATGATTTATCAATTACAATTTTTAAAATTTTATAAAATAACTAGATTGACACTAATGTTTGGTCAAACTTCATTTATACTTATAGAAAGTCACAAACTTATTTTGGGGGTGGGGGGTGGGGGGAAGAGGGAGTATGCAGTAGTAATCTAACTTGAAAACAGTAACAAATGAGTTAAAACAAAATTAACAGTCTGCAATGCATTATCCAATTCCAACCAAAGTCAAATGGGTCTAAAACGTGTAGATGATAGACTAGTTCAATGTATATGCATCGCATACAATGTAAGCCTGTAAACCTGCTTCTTTACATCAATCATGTTTTGTTCTCCATTGAAACTAACAATCCCACTATTATTAACAAAGGCTCTCCACTTAAGTGTTAACAAAGACAACCTGAAAACAAAAAAAAATTAAGAAACCATGTCAATTTTGATAAGACAAAACTGCACAACACGAATATGGGAATAGTAAATTGATTGACAAGCAAAATAGGAGAGAGAAAGTGGGGTAGGGAATAGTAAATTGATTAGTGTTGAGTATAAAAGTAGGAGAGAGAATGAGTGGGGAAAATAAAGATTCTTTGCTATTTTGGGTAGTAACCATTAGTATGGGACGCTCAAAATAGAAATAAGTAACCAAAAGTTTGGGAAGGAGGGAGTATAAAACAACTTCATTTCCTAGGCTTATCTAAATAACACAAGTGTTGTAATGGACATGCAATATTCTTGTTTTCAGTCTCTAGAATGGAATATTATCATCTAACCAACGCAAACAATCTTGCTCTAATCCCCCGCCTCCCTTCTCTAGTCTTTCTTCCTCCCGCCTTTCAACAGAGGGGGAAGATGATCTGGTGCGAAGCACAAAGGTGGTAAAAATAGGATCCAGAATTCAATCCCCAAAAGGCTATTCATGCTACAGCAAGTAATAATTGTTCTAAGCATGAAGAAAAATAATGGACCAAAGCCAAAACAAACAAAGACCAACAACGAGGGCATCATTTAAACGCTTATGGGGGCACTTACTACTATACTATGGAAGAAGACCACTATCAAGTTCCTGGATGATTCTCTCAGGGGAAGAAGCTCATTCCTTACGCCCAATATTAATAGAAGCAAGAACAAAGGTAAAGGTAAAGAGCATACTACCTCAACGGGCAAGGCCCTTGAGCCCAAGTTTCCTCTGTGATTCTATTTCAAAGGTAGCACGGATGTTCGAGATCATGACCGGAACTGCACCCTTCTCATCGTATTCAAAAAACTCACCTCCTGCCAAATCTATCCCCACATACTCGGTACCACTAAGCTGCAAACAAAGACAGATATATATATATATATATATATATATATATATATATATATATATATCAAATATGCAGATGGAAATGCCATCTCAGATATTGGGGGGGAAAAACCAACTCCATATATATATATATCAAATATGCTGAAAGGATCATGATCAGCATGTAACTTGTTCAAAAAATGAGAGATATCACTCAGACATGTTAATATTTTCTACTTAGTTACTAAATAAGTATCAGTTAAGTAAATACTTACAGCCTTAGCCTTCCAGCCACCGGTAAAAGTGAAATCCAAAGGCTCGTAACCATCGCAATCAAATAGCATAATTGGGCTAAATTTGCCCGAGTCAGCGAGCTCCTTTTTGAGTGGCTGACCTCTGCCAGTTATCATCGTCACAGTTCCTACCATTCTGCAAAACTTACACTGAAATGGAGGAAAAAAATAAGCAAAAACATATCCACTTAAATTTCAAATCACAAATGAAAAGGATACTATAAATCAGCACCAATAACTTGTAAATCTCACCTTTTGGACAAGGTGAGTGGTAGACCTTGTGAAGGAAACGATCTCGTCCAAACTAACACAAGTTTCTTTTTGAGTCACCTCTTTGCAGTTTTCACATTTCAACTGCAATACAAAATTATATAGACGTCGTCAAGCATGCACACAATTCAACTTTACAAAGTCAATTTGATCATCTCTAGGCTCCAGAGGAACAATTTCACTCCACTTAAACATGTAAAAGCAGAAACTGCCACGAGATTAAAGGCTGTCCATTATTAAAGTGAAAAAAAAAAATAACTATACAACAGTCAATAATGTGTAACATTTTACAAGAGTGTAACTGAATAAAGATAAAAACGCTAATTATCAAGTTAACCATATACAGTATCCCTTTAAGAGTTTTGTATCGCAGCATACAGCCTTTTAGATGCCCTTTAACTAGTACACGGTAGGAGTCACCATCTATAATAAAAACTGCAAATCATCAAATCTCACATTCACAGACCAATGAACTGGGAGTTTACAAGAGCATCTTGTTAATGATAACATCGATGACTCCATTTAGTTTCAGACCCCGTACGTGAGCCAGAATCATTTTAAACTGAAGTTGAGTGTATATTTCTTACATTACTGGACTTTGCGGAATAAGTAAAATTTCAAATATCAATTAACATAGACATAACAAGTACCAAATAGCCACCATGTCCACCAACATCAAATCTCACATTTACTTGAATCATTTTACATGAACAATAATGCCAGAATCAATTTAAACTCAAATTGATACAACAACACACATTACACAAGGCTAATAAGAACAACATCAAATAGTGCAGATTTAGGGCAAATCGATGAACTGATTCAAATAAAATAGCGGAGAAGGACCGGAGAAGACGAGAAGTATACCTTGAACAAGTAGGTGAATTGACGGTCGTCACATCCACCTACAGGTTGAAGGTCTGTCAAGTTCTGCAAATCCGCGGTCACCGTTAACGCGTACTTCACCATTGATGATTCAGCTCTCTCTCTGCAGAATTTTTTCTCCTTCCTTCAGTCTCTCCTTCTCGAACCCTCCCTTTCTCCCTCCCTCTATGTAATGTATTGGACACGCTTTGTTTTCCGAATTTTAGTGTGCCGCGCACGGATGTGGAATCCGTTCATGGGTGGGTGGGCCCACCAAATTGATTAATACGCCCACTTTAGTAAGTTCTTCCACCACTCAAAATACTAATAAATACAGTATGTAATTTAGTAAATACACCCACTTACCTTCCTATCATACCCTTAATTAGGGCTGTAAATGAGCCGAGTCGAGCTTTAGGGTGTCGAGCTCGAGCTCGTTTAAAACTTATCAAGCTCGAGCCCACCTGTTTGCTCGAGCTCGAGTCGTATCAAGCTCGTGAGCTGCTGGCGAACAACTCGAGTCGATATCGAACTCGAGTTTTAACGAGCCGAGCTTAGGCTTTTTTTTTAAAGAAGAATATGTTCTTAACGAGCTTATCGAGCCGAGTTCGAGCAGTTTGAAAACAAAAATTCAAGTTTAATGAGCTTATCGAGCCGAACTCGAGCTTTTAACGAGCTAACCGAGTCGAACATGGTCGGCTCAATAACAAAACGAGCTTGACAATCGGTTCGAGCTCGACTCGAGCTACACCTCGAGCTCACTCGAGCTCGAGTCAGCTCGGTTCGTATAACAACCCTACCATTAATCAAGAAATACTATGGATTTTAAAACACCCACTTATTCGATATGTAATTCACTCAATTTCTACTCCAAATAAAACTAATCACACTCATTATTGGCTAATGACAACTTACATGAAGTTCTCCACTCCCTAACTGCATTACCATGACACTGTCTCAGACTGAGCCCATTTGAGAGCAAATTAGAAGGAGGCTCATAATAGTCATGGCATCAGGTTTCATTCCACGATTTTGTAACTCATGGAACAACATAATGGCGTTCTTTCGTAGAAAAAAATACGAAGATTAGTTTGAGACAGAGGGATTAATAATTTGTGAAAAAAAAATAGACACGGTGCTCTAGTATTAATCTTGAAAGACTTAGGTAACAAAAATTCAACCATCATAATAATAATTTGTTAAACTTTTTAATAACGTTTTGATGCTCTAGTATTAAAATCGAAACAACTTCTTGACCAACATTATTAATTATTAATGATACTGGTTTCTTTTTCTTTTCTTTTTTTCCTATTGTAAAAGGAGTTGAGTGTTTTTCTAATTATTAATTATTAACATGTTACTCTGAAAGAGATGGACTATATTTTTTCATTTTTTTAGATGTATATTACATTCAATACACAATGAATTGCAAGTTAATTATCTTTAATTAAAAAAATCATCGAAATATAATTTC
Organism: Campanula takesimana; assembly: GCA_026119855.1. NCBI lineage: Eukaryota > Viridiplantae > Streptophyta > Magnoliopsida > Asterales > Campanulaceae > Campanula > Campanula takesimana. Next base: position 20,866 of record JAOWBW010001927.1, on the reverse strand, counting down.
CAAAAGTCATAGTGTAATGGATGTTGGAAGAGATAGAAAAGGGTATTAAAAAGGGTTTAAGGTTTTGAGGGGTTTTATCTAAAATAAAATTAATAGAGAAAAAAAAGAAAAAAAAAAGAGCCAACAGGCTTTTCATCTTTCTAAACAAGCTGACTATTATAGATAAATGTTCTTTCAAAATTATTGTATTTTCTTCCATAAATGATCAAACTAATTGGTTGACAAAGGAAATGATCAAAATTAATACTCCCCCCAAACAAAAATTATCAATTTATCGTAGTTTGACCAAAAAATTGATTAGGGTAAATACATACATTAATTACAATATTTACTTTTAGGCATAGCGGGTTTCAATGAGTTAACGAACTCGCTGTATTTGAATTTTTTTCTTACCAAACTCACCCATTTTGGGCATATTGTCCCGATCGTGTACGTCCGGATCTGTAGGGGCCGTTCTTTAGCGCTATGAAGTATATAGGCGAGCCCCCCATAGCTCAGTTGGTAGCCGCTCCGAAGTAATTTATAAAGAACATGCTAAAACGGAAAACTGGTCAGTTAAATTGTTATCCCTACTTATTGATTGAGCACTTATTAAGAATTTGGTTATGTTGCTCTCAGTTATGTTTTTTTTTATATATAATTGAAATTTTAAGGGCTTTATTAAGAATTTGGTTATTTTGCTTTCAGTTATGTTGTTTTTTTATAATTGAAATTTTAAGGGCTTTCACTTAACTAATTTGATCAATTAATGAATTAGACTATATGAGGAGTCTTATTCATCATACCAGTTGTCTATCTCACTAAAGAGATGTAGTCAACTTTCATTTGTTTGAAGCAACATAGCCGAACATTCATAAGAACAATCTATTTCATATCGGGATTGAACCAAGACAATTACATTTTTACTTTTAAGTAGATCATGCATGATTAGCTTACTTAATTGATCACTTTAAGAATTATTTTTTCTCATGTTTTCAAATGGATTTTTAAAATAATTTGAAATGTGTTATAAATTAAGTATGGAGCTAATATCAAAGAACTCAAATATAAAAAATATACATTGAACTAATATTGATACCCCACTTTTTTAACAAAATAAAAGAACTCAAAGAAAGAAAGTGTATATTGAACTTATAACGATATCCCACTTTCTTAACGTAGTTAACTATAGAAATACTCCATCCGGCCACAAATATAAATTTGTGAGTAACGATAGGGGCACAAAATAAACTCACAAAATCTTGTTCACAAGATGAGGTGACGATATTTTATTGGTTGTATCGATAATGGACCCGCCACGCTCTACTTAAAAACACCAATTAAATTATTACACCTAGGATTTTGTGACTCTAGTATTATTATAAACAAAATAGTTGGGGGGTTTTCTGGCCACAAATATAAGCAACTCTAACGCATTTCAATACCATTTAATAACTTCATTCCATAAATATCCTTCGTGAATTGCATTAACTGTTTCAGATTAGTAATAAATGCACGTCAATAATTGAGGGTTTTTCAGCTATTTGTGCTCTTATCTGAAACCCTAGATTTCACAAAGGATTTAGATTAAGGTTTAAGATTTAAATAGGAGGGAATTGGGGTGAAGGTGATAGAAAGATATGCATGTTCCGACCAACGATAGTAACGGCATGGCACTAGAGCATTGTTGTTTCGTCGTATCCATCGTCTTTGTTTTTGCAAAACAAGTTAGCTCAAAGAATGAAGGAAGATATTGTTGGAATTAATGTTATATGAGGGGCCATTTTGATTTTTCAGATGGGTCAATTATAATTTTTCAGGGGGTCAACTATAATTTATAAGGGGTTAGATTAAAATTTTATAGGGTTAATTTAGCAAAACTGCAAAAGTCAGGGGGTCAGTTGACCCCTCCCGCTCCAACATAGATCCGCCTATGCTTGGCCCCTGAGATTCTCAATTGATTCGAGATATATCGGGAGTAGATCTCCCTTCCTTATCATGATACAAACTCCTACAAAATCAGGTCTACAACTTGGGAAGCAAGACACGAATTATATAAATATTTTGAGGTCTAATCTCTCTTCCCTAACTTTTTGTTTCTTTGAAGATTTTTTTTCTCTCTCAAAGACCATCCGACTTATTTTCACGTAGGAGGGTCTTCACCGGTGAAGATCCGACCTAGTTCACGTTTGTTCTTCTTTTTTCAGGTTACGCAAAATATTATAGATATCCACCCTTGGATTCGGCATAATTGATCACAGTTTTGGCTCGATCAAGTATTAAAGTAATTCAGTTGATTAGGGGCGGACGTAAAGCTCTATTTCAGCAGGTGCACAAATTACACTAAAATTTCAAATTTCAGTCGTCCATTATATAATTATAGTACAAAACATCAAATTACACTAAATCTCAAAATTCTAATAAATTTTTTATAAAATTAAATTTAAAAAGTAAAAAAAATAAAATAAGCGGTATGAATAGATTGGGGACAACTAGTTTAACAATTGGCCAAATTGACAAAGTCAGAACATGCCGGAGCTTGACTTGCACGGGCCTACGCTCTACCGGCGGTGGGTGAAACCCAAAGCGGGAAACCACATTTCACAACATAACTGGCGGGAAAATCCCCCAAACAGTTTTCAATAAAAAAAACCCCAAAAAGCCCAATTCCATAAAAGCCCTCATAAATATAAATTGAAAACTTTCACATTTGTTTCCTTTTTAACGAGTCGGCCGGCCCCTTTTCGTTTCCCCCAAATTTCGGTTCCCTCTCCTCACTTTCGTAATCTCGATCTCTTGCGTTTCAATAGCCATGGCGAAACATTCGAAATCGAAGCAGGAATCGTCGGAGGAATCCCTGTCCAATTCGTCGGAAGAAGAGCAAGTGAATGACCAGGCTAATGAGGTTGTTGAAGAAGAAGACGAGGAGGAACTCGAGGCCGTCGCGAGACCTGTTGATTCCGACGAGGATGACGACGCTGGCTCCGGCGATGAACAGGACGACAATGATGATAATAATAATGAGGTTAATTTTCACTAACTTTCCCTTGTTGAGACTTAGATCTGTGCACCGTTTGCTTGTTAGGGTTTACGCTTTGCTAGCTTAGATGATTTAACAGTCTGTAAGAATACTTTGACATTTTTGGTATTGTGAGCGGTAATGAGGTTGTTTGCTAGGGTTTTGAGTTCGAAGCTTACATAGTAGCTACTTGGCATGCACTAATCTGTTAACATTTCACGGGATGTATTTGTCTAATCTGGTCTGTTTGCTGACAAATCTGATATTGCAACAATACAATGATGTTTTGTTGCCCAGCAAAACTTGGTTTGCTGGAATAGTGGTTGGTCTTAATTTTGGTTGATAAAGACGTGAGCTTTAAGGTTACAATCAGTATCTATGTTTGTCCACTAATTATTTTCTTTTGAAGGTTAAATTTCACAGCTGTTGTGTAATTTGTTTCTGCTCTTTCTGTTTGTTGAAAAAGAGAGTAGAAAATAGAGTATACTTGATACTCCACATCTGAAGTTTCAAGCATGCTAACTTTAACCTTTGAGCCCTTAACTCATGGTTAAGTTGCCTATTGAGTTTGGGGTTATATTAGCTTTATTTGTTGCTTTCTGTTTGTTTCCCGAGCAATTGGACGAAAATAGAACAATAGCGAACTTGCTACCAGTTGCTATATTGGAAGTCGCATAGTTTTAATAACCAGTTAATACCTATAAACTCCTTCCATTCCTCTTATATTATCCCTTCATGTTCTGGGATCTCCCATTTGGGTCTCATATTGAATCCATTTTGTTCTTAGTTAACTCATTGGATACCAAAAAAAGTTTGATACAACAGAATGACGTCCAAAATTGCAATTATTGCCAAGGGTAGTGTCTGTTGCATAAAGTTTTGACTTTTCATTCTTTAAGTGGAACTGAGTGAGTAGTGGATTGTGAGCTTTTGCATGATCTCTGTATGCATAATTATCTATGTTCATCTCCAAAATATAATGGTCTACTTTTTTTTATTCTTCTGGTATTTGAATCCCAGCATTTACTAACTTCTTCTGTGATATTTGAATTGAGCTAACTGAATACATCAAATGATATTTGTTGTAGAAGTTATTTTAAAGGATGGTATGTGCCTGATTAATATTTGTCTCATTAAGTTTGATCTACTTGAGTGGAACAGAGAAAATATTTTTTACTTGAACAACATTAGTTACTCAAATTAACCGTGGGGTTCTCATTACTTGCAGGATGAGGCTAACAACGAAATTAGTAGCCGTGAGAAGGCCAGGCTAAAGGAAATGCAGAGATTAAAGAAACATAAGGTTCAAGAAATTTTGGATCAGCAAAATGCTACTATCGATGCTGATATGGTGAGTTCCTCAAAATCACTTGAGACTACTTCTGAATATACTTACCTGGTTTTCAGTTAATAATTTGTTAGTTTTATTTGATACCATGGCCAGCAAGTAACAGTGATTTTACTGTGACAGAACAACGGAAAGGGAAGACTGAAGTTCCTGTTGCAGCAGACGGAGCTATTTGCTCATTTTGCCAAAAGTGATCAGTCTGCATCACAGAAGAAGGCAAAAGGAAGGTAAATATATTCTATATTGTTTTGAGTAGTTATGGTCCATTAATACCGTCACAGCCCAACCACCATGATGACTGCCATAATTGGGGGGGGGGGATTTACTTAAAAACAATTCTTACAATCTGCTAAACAAACAAAGTTATTCAGATATGGTTGAATGATTTATGTCTAACAGATTATCATTTAAACCCCCCACAAAATCATGACGGGATCTGTAGAGAAAAAATAGAAAGCGGAGAGTAAATAACTGTTGGGCAAGGCAGGGGGGGGAGGGGACGAGGTGGGTATTTGCACAGGCAAAGTACAGAGATAAAAATAAGAAATCCGGAGAGAGAGAGAGAGAGAGGTCGATTTTCAGTGGGAGAGAAAGTGAAGCAATGACAGCGGCGCACGCCTGGGTAAGACGCGGCAGTAGTGGAAGGTGTCAACTCTGAAAAACAAGGGATCGTCGTCCATGGGATGGGGTAAAGGGGTGGCGGTGAGCAGGTGTAGGAAGAGGGTGGGGGCGGTGGCAGGGTGGAGTGGGTAGGCTGCAATGATCAAGCGGAGGAGGAGAAGGGGGTGGCGTCCATGGTATGGGGTAAAAAACGTAAGGCAGCTGCAGTTAGGGTTTAGTTGTTTGATTTTAAGAAATAGGGTTGTGGTGGGCTGCACGAGTCATGACTAGTACTTAATTTTTTTTTTCTGTTTTTTCTTTGTCCTATGTATAAATATACATGTCTTTTTTGGAAAATATTGGTTTATAATTTACTCCCTCCGTTACATTTTGTTTGGCCACTTTTGACTTTTGATGGTCAGTACAAGTAAACTTTGACCAAACATTAACATCAATCTATTTATCTTAATAAATTTTAAAAATTGTTATTGATAAATCACTAAGTGCTATAACAATAACTATTTTTGAAGTTTCATTGAGATGATTAAATTGACATTAGTGTTTGGTCATAATTAACTTGTGTTGACATCGAAATGAGACGGATGGAGTATAAGACAACAATTAGTAAAATAATCATTTAGATATTTAAAGATAATTCAAAAGTCATTATTTTATTTCACTAATTATTCATGCATGATAATTAAAAGACATTCAATTGAAAGTTGGCATTGGATTTTAAATCACTTTAAATGCTTTTTGTAAAAGAAAATAGATAAATACACAATTTGTGTTGTGGGTCTGGTGAAAAGTTTGTGACGAAGGTTGATGGTGGAGGTTAAGACGGGTGGATAAGGAGCTTGACGGTCGTGATGGAGGTTGATGGTAGTGGTGGCTATGGAGATGGAGATGATGATGTTAATGGGGTTATAGATCTAGCTAAATGTTTTACATGTAGGGATATATTTGATTTTTCGATCAACTTTGTTAGTTTCATTGAATACCCTGTAATTTCGTCAAAAATCTAACACCTCGTTAGTTTTTTTTTTTTTTTTCATTGGATTGCAACGAATTGATAAACTTGGGAGTTGGATTGGTACTTTCGCAATCACAGGTTTGGGATTGCATAAGTGCCACAGACACAGGTTACAATTTGCAATTGACCCATATAATTGTACAAACTTTTTCTTTAGCTGGAGAAAGATTCATTGCTATATCTTTCATACAACATGCTGTTCTGTAAGTGAATATGCAATCAAGGTTTGATTATTGATTCATCTAAATTTATGATTTAGGGGTCGTCACGCATCAAAGGTAACTGAAGAGGAAGAAGATGAAGAGTATCTCAAGGAGGAAGAAGACGGTCTCTCGGGCGCAGGACACACACGGCTGCTTGTACAGCCCTCATGTAAGATCTATATCTGTACTTTCTTAACGTTGTGTTATGGCTTCGTGGGTGTTCAAAGGTGTACACACTTTATTGATAACCAAATTTATCTGGTCACGCGTCCGTGCATAATAATCCCTTTGACATATTCCTGTGATATTGTTCAATTTTCTGTCTAGGTCTTCAATATAGTTTTCATTTTTAAGTTTTTTTAGACTGCTTTAGATATTTCTGTTTTACTTTCATTAAGCTTTTCCGGTCAAACATTTTGAATAACCGCCATTCATAGATTTTTTGCGAAATATAAGTTTAACGATAATGTTTGTCATTAACTTCAGTTCAGTGGATTTGTTGCCACTAAATTTTTGAACTCTGTTCTTCTGTACCCATGAGAGTGACTGAAGGATTCTAAGCAAAATATAACCAGGTGCTCCTTTTTGTTTTCAAGATCTGTTATGTTACGTGCATTAATATGTGGAGATAGTTTTAAGTGGTTGATTATGTTTTCAGTTTGGGTGTGGTTCAGTTATAGAATTTATTTGTTGTTTTTTTATCATTTAGGTATCCAAGGAAAGATGAGAGATTATCAGCTTGCTGGGTTTGAATTGGATGATAAGACTATATGAAAATGGTATCAATGGTATTCTCGCAGATGAGATGGTATGTTTATATCGCCATCCTTACCCTACCGTTTGTCTTTTTTGAAAGCTTTAAATATTAATTTTATCGATTGTGATGATTTTCTTGTTGGTGTTCAGGGGCTTGGTAAGACCTTGCAAACCATCTCCTTACTTGGCTATCTGCATGAATTTAGAGGAATAACTGGGCCACATATGGTTGTTGCTCCTAAATCTACACTCGGTAACTGGATGAATGAGATTAAACGCTTTTGCCCAATCCTGCGTGCTGTTAAGTTCCTTGGAAATCCTGAAGAGAGGGTATGCTATTAAGTCTCAGCCTGTTTAAGCAACTTTTTTTCCTTGGTTATTGCCATAACTAGATTCCAAGAAATTCCTGATTGAGTAATGCCTAATTTTGCAGAAATATATACGTGAAGAGCTTCTTGTCGCGGGAAAGTTTGATGTGTGTGTCACAAGCTTTGAAATGGCCATCAAAGAAAAGACTACGTTTCGCCGCTTTAGCTGGCGTTATATTATAATCGATGAAGCTCATCGCATCAAAAATGAGAATTCACTTCTTTCGAAGACCATGAGGATTTACAATACTAATTATCGCCTTCTTATCACGGGTACACCGCTTCAGGTATGTTCATCATGACTTTCCCTTTTCCTTACCTTTTTCATGATGAATGTTTATGATAGTCCTCCTGTCAGCTCATTAGTTCAATATTTGACCTAAACTAGGGAAAAAAAGATGTTGATGCCTGTGTACTTCCAGAGACTGATTGTATTTTGAGTCCTTTGGACTTTTATAGTGTTTGATTACCTGCGCTTACGCTGCTTGTACAGTTGTACCCACACCGCAAACATTACCATCACCTTCAACCTACAAACTCTTTTGCTGTATTTTGTAAACGTATTTTATTCACTGTCTACAATGATATAGGAATATGCAAGGTTATTGCTATTAATCTCTTGAAAATTACTGATGATTTTTTCATTTCATTTATGTGTAGAACAATCTTCATGAGCTATGGTCTCTGCTGAACTTTTTACTTCCTGAGATCTTCAGCTCGGCTGAGACTTTCGACGAATGGTTTCAAATATCTGGTGAAAATGATCAGCAGGAGGTTGTACAACAGCTTCATAAGGTATGTTAGCCAGTTCCAATTTAGCTAAAATTATCCGTTTCATTTAATCTAATCAACTACTAATCTTGTTATTACTATGTCTAGGTTTTGCGACCATTTCTTCTCCGAAGGTTGAAATCTGATGTTGAGAAAGGTTTACCTCCCAAGAAAGAAACAATACTCAAGGTTGGGATGTCCCAAATGCAGAAGCAATATTACAAAGCTTTATTACAGAAAGATCTTGAGGTCGTAAACGCTGGTGGAGAGCGCAAACGTCTTCTAAATATAGCAATGCAACTGCGTAAATGTTGTAACCACCCATACCTCTTCCAAGGTGCTGAACCTGGCCCACCTTACACCACTGGAGATCATCTTGTAACAAGTGCTGGTAATTTCTCTATGCATTTATTGTCCGTCAGCGTGCTTAGACCTTTATAACCCAGGGTTTACTGATTTATATTTCTTAATCCATGAATTTATGACAGGCAAGATGGTTCTTTTGGATAAATTGCTTCCGAAGCTGAAGGAGCGTGACTCAAGGGTCTTAATATTTTCACAGGTACCTTATCATTCTCTTTTCTTTGTTATCATTGCCATCACTATTAGATGTTGCATACTCCCTCCGTCCCACTTTAATTTACAAAAAGTGGGTTGGGCACAATAATTAAGGAAAAAGTGAAAAAAGATTATGTTTTGTGAGTATAGGTAGTAGAGTAGGAAAGTTGTTGTGAGTATGGATAGTGGGTCTCATTATTTAAAATGTACTTAAATATTTTCATTTTGGGATATTGTAGATTAAAATGGGACAACCAAAATGGCAATGAGTATTGTGGTTCCGTAGTGTTGTTTTCTAGGAAGCCTGATAATTTATTTTTACATAGTTTTTTAGATTCAGTTTATTATTGAAATGGATCTTAGGCTTAGCATGTTTCGTTGTATATAAAGCCTGATTTACTTCTGAATGTTGTCATTTAATTTTGAAGCATGAATATTTTATTTGCTTGTGGATTATAACTAGATGACAAGACTCCTGGATATTCTGGAAGATTACTGTATGTTCCGTGGTTATCTTTATTGTCGAATTGATGGAAATACTGGTGGTGATGATCGTGATGCTTCGATTGAGGCCTTCAATAAGCCAGGAAGTGAGAAGTTTGTCTTCTTACTGTCGACTAGAGCTGGAGGGCTCGGCATCAATCTTGCTACTGCAGATGTTGTCATTCTCTATGATAGTGACTGGTAAGAATTTATAACGTTTATGAGTTTGACTCATTCCTTGGGATGATATATGGTAACGTAAATTTGATGGATATTTGTCATTTTTTGTAGGAACCCACAGGTTGATTTACAGGCCCAGGACCGTGCTCATAGGATTGGGCAGAAGAAAGAAGTTCAAGTGTTCCGTTTTTGCACTGAGGTCTGCCTAACACTGTTTGAAATAAATTGAAAGCTAGTTAAATTAGCATTCACTATTTCGTTTCTGATTTCTCATTGACTATGCACAGTACACCATTGAAGAGAAGGTGATTGAGAGGGCATACAAAAAGCTCGCACTTGATGCATTAGTTATTCAACAAGGACGCCTGGCAGAGCAGAAAAGTAAGCAGCCTCTCTTTGGCATATAAAGGTATATAATTTGCCTGAGTGAGTCCTGAACAGTTTATGGTGCTTTATTGCAGCTGTTAACAAAGATGAGCTACTGCAAATGGTGAGGTTTGGTGCTGAAATGGTTTTTAGTTCAAAGGATAGCACTATTACGGATGAGGATATAGATAGAATCATCGCTAAAGGAGAGGAGGCAACTGCTGAGCTTGATGCCAAGATGAAGAAATTTACTGAAGATGCCATCAAATTTAAGATGGATGACAGTACGTGCATTTTAAATGTTTAGAGATTATGATTGATGCTTAAATATGTGCTTGTACTGTTTTTAACATAGTCTTCCCTTGGGCAGCTGCTGATCTGTATGATTTTGATGACGATAAGGTACCACACGTAGTTCATAACCTTTTGATATAATATTTATATTAATAATGTACTTTTCTTTTCTACTACCTCCCTCCCAAAAGTACATTTTTTTTAAAAAAAATTTGCTCTTGATGAAGAGCGAATTTGACCATTTTTTGGACATTAATTTTGAGACGGAGGGAGTATTATATTTCAACTCACTCTTAATTTTGATTTATTGTTATAGGAGGAAAACAAGGTTGATTTTAAGAAGATTGTCAGTGATAATTGGGTGGAGCCATCTAAACGAGAGAGGAAACGCAAGTAAGTATTCCATTTTAATTTCAACTCTTCTAAAATTCACCCGTGCGAAGTTGGAGTATAATTTTTGTTGTCATTGTTTTCAGTTACTCAGAATCTGAATACTTCAAACAAACAATGCGTCAAAGTGGTCCAGCAAGGCCAAAAGAGCCTAGAATTCCTCGCATGCCACAGCTGTAAGAATAGTGCTAAAATTCATTATGTCTTGACATCTTGCCGTAATACTTTCTTTTTTTGATCAATGTCATATTGGGATCTGACCTGTACCTGCTGCCTCTAATTTAGGCACGACTTCCAGTTCTTCAACACACAGAGGCTTAGTGAGTTGTATGAGAAAGAAGTGCGCTACCTCATGGTGCGTATACTTTCATGTTCTTGCAACTTCCAATTAAGTGATGATCACCCAATTTCACTGCATTAAAACCCATTATGTTGTGCACGTTTATTGTCTATACTTTGGAATTTAATTGTTGGGCGATTTATTGAATTTCAGCTAACAAATCAGAAGAATCAGGTAAAAGACACCATCGATGTTGATGAACAACCTGAAGGTACGTTAAGACCTTTCATTGAATGATTTCCCTCATTACGTGTGAACATTTTTAGTGGTTTCTTGATTGTCCTTTTGTTATGTAGAGGTGGGAGATCCCTTGACTGCTGAAGAGCAGGAAGAGAAGGAAAAACTATTGGAAGAAGTAAGAGTAAATATTTTGTTCTTGATTTTTTTTAATGTGCCTCTATGTGCCACTCTCACTGAACTTACTATTCATGATTGCAGGGTTTCTCAACTTGGAGTAGAAAAGACTTCAATACTTTTATAAGGGCTTGTGAGAAGTATGGCCGGGCTGATGTGAAAAATATAGCGTTGGAAATGGAAGGGAAATCAGAGGAGGAAGTTGAAAGATATGCTAGAGTCTTCAAGGAAAGATACAAGGAGTTGAATGGTAAGTGAAAATACTGCCTTTTTTTTTTTTGGCTTGCTTGAGCAGTGGTATTGTTTTGTTGCCTTGTTAAGAAAGAAGTTTAGTTGTATTATCCCAATAAACATTGTATACTAAGTTGTGGGAATAATGTTATTACTGTATTATACTGCGTCGAAGCATACACTTTTGCGTCTCTTTGACCCTCCAAAAGAAAACAAATATAGAGTTTTCCGTTTTTGGCGGTTGCAAAACTTGTAGGATTTCAAACTTAAGCTGCAAATAGGTCTTAGATTCTTTTCAGTTGTTCAAATGATGAATTAAGGTTCCTATTTTTACTGAAGTATACTGCTCCCAAGAATGAGTCTTAGTTTCCATTTTATTTCCGGCTAAAGGGTCCCATTTTTTTGATTTAGCTGAGTATGTCCATTCTTTTTCTAATTTTCTTTGAAAGCGTGATGTTTCCCTGGCATGTGTCTTTGAAAATTAGATGTAAGTTTGGACTTTACTCGATGTAAAAAAAATATGATATTGCAATGGGAGTCTTTTATGCTATGAATGTAGTAAGAGACCAGAAGTTAACAATCAGAAATTTGAGTTTTCCATCTGTTTTACATTGGTGGTTGAAATTGTTTGATTCGTGCATCTACTTATCATGAACCATCTTTTGTAACTTAATTGGTGAAGAGCCTTACTCTATACCTCAATAATGGTGTTTTTACTGAGGGAATGTTATCTACTAAACGGTTTGGTCCTAATCCTAACCTCTGGAGTTTAAATAATTAGAACAATTTGGATTATGTGAAGTTTAAATATGGACATATTAATGGCGGTCCATGGTCCTGATTGATTCTGTATCCCATCTAGATGAATCTGAGTATAACTGTATAAGTGGTCTCTGGCGAAGCAATCTGAAAGCCAAGGGGGTCTCGACCCCCTTCAATTTTGAAACTTGTCAACTTTTATGCCCCCCAAATTTTTAGAAAATGACTTTTTACTACTATTAAATTGATGAATTTATGCATTTTGACCCCCCCCCCCTCCCCTCTGATGTTGAGAAAAGTTTGCACTACATTATTATTTTTGACCCCATTGTATGATAAATTTGATGTCAAATATAATGTTATGCCAAAAGCAACCTTGAACCCCCTTACTGATTTTTTTTGGCTTCGCCACTGTCTTTAAGCTGAAAGCTGATTTATGCGACTCCAGTTTGATAATCTTTTGTCTTTCTTTTTTCCTTTTCCAGATTATGATCGAATCATAAAAAATATAGAAAGAGGGGAGGCTAGACTTTCCCGCAGAGATGAAATAATGAAAGCTATTGGGAAGAAATTAGATCGCTACAAGAATCCCTGGCTGGAGTTGAAAATTCAGTATGGTCAAAACAAAGGGAAGCTGTACAATGAAGAATGTGATCGGTTCATGGTGAGGATAGCATAGCATACTCAGTTAGCCCCCCTGTCCCAAAATGATAGTCCTGTTTGACTTTTCAAACATTTTAAGGTTACATTGTAAGTCTTGGAAACACAGTGATTTTGAAGCCTTAATTTTGGAAATGAGACTAACTTTCTGAGACAAGCAAAAAGGGGAATGGGACTATCATTTTGAGACAGAGGGAGGGGTGGAATTGTTTGGTGAAATGCAACTAATTTCTAATTTCAATGTGCACAGATTTGCATGGTTCACAAACTTGGGTATGGCAACTGGGATGAGTTGAAGGCGGCTTTTAGGACATCACCATTGTTCCGCTTTGATTGGTTTGTCAAGTCTCGTACCACTCAGGAACTTGCAAGGAGATGCGATACTCTCATTCGGTTAGTGGAGAGAGAAAACCAAGAATTTGATGAGAGGGAAAGGCAAGCGCGTAAAGAGAAGAAGCTAGCCAAGGTTGACTCTCTCTCTCTCTCTCTATAAATATATATATACACTCCCTCCATGCCACTTAAATTTCAAAATAGCCATTTTGGGTGTCCCACTTTATTATCACTATTTTATTTTTTATTTTTATTTTTCTTCTCTTTTCATTTTTTTAAAAAGAAAAATTCCGACCTTTTATTTTTTCCCCTCACAATGACATATAAGGATTCATTTTAGTGGACCCCAAATTATTTTGGGGCTAGGGATTTGTTTTTGTTGTTCTAATGGAATCTGCTTGACATATTCACAACAATTACCAACTTACTATTCCCTACCCCGCTTCCTCTCTCATATCCAAATTTCACAAAACATCACATTTTCCACTTTTTTCTTAATTGCTGTGCACAACATCAAAATTATAGATTAAGGTGGCCGGAGGGAGTATACACACACACACACACACACACACACACACACATATATATATATATATATATATATAATATATATATATATATATATATATATCCCTCTCCATCTCACACATTTTTGACATATTCTATGTTAATTTTCTGAAATATCTGTTCAATTTTGTAGAATTCGACACCATCAAAACGTGCATTGGCAAGACAGGCTAATGAGAGTCCACCTTCTAACCAAAAAAAGCGAAAGCAAGCATCAATGGATGATTATGTTAGCTCGGTAAAAACCAACTCCATTACTTTTACTTTTATCTTTGTTCCTAAATACATAGCTAGTGACTACACTAAACTGACGGGTCAATCTTACAGGGAAGGAAGAGGAAGTGATGATGAAAATCACGCCTGGCATTTTTTTTTGAAGACGCATTTGGAATGTCATTAAACCAAAATTATTGTATCTTTTTTTGTAATTGGATGTAAACCTATTTCCCCCTTTAGTAGGTGGGCTTATGTCCCTGCTCCCGTAGACTAATAGAGGAGCATAGAAGAAGCAGATGTATGTAGTAGTAGTTGGGAGTTGATTTGACCAAGATTTAATCTCGGCCATCTATTTCCTTTTAACTGTCATGAAGTCGTACTGTACTACTGACTTTGTTTAATGTACTTATGACTTGTATTTCTGTTTAGACCGATCAAAGCGGAGCAATAGTGATGTCCTATAGTTGATCACTTAGTTTTATGTCAAGGAAATAGTCCCTCTTTTTGTATGAACTTTTTTGTAACTATAGTTCATCACTTCAAGTCTCGTACCACTCAGTAACTTTTATGTCTAGGAGATGGATGGACATGTTCAAAACGCTATTCATTATTCATATAAGTGGGCAAAAAGTAATTGGATTTTTTGTAACTAGAGAAATATTTGAAGGATAAGTTGTCTAAAACACTATTCATCTTTTGTGAGATGGAGGGAGTATTATTTATAAATCATAATAGTATATTAATAACTTTTTTTTTATTAAGATTATTAAAAATAGTAAAGTTTAATAAACAATGAGAAAAAAGAAAATAACTTTTTTAAAACTGAGGAAAATCTTATTGACCAATTTTTTCAACAAGGCTCCCAAAAAGAATGATAATGATTGTTTTACCAATTGGGGCCCTTCCTTCACCACCCCGTGAGAGTAAACTCTAGAAAACAAATCAAAAGAGGGCTTGACCCAATTTAGTACTCTGTCCCAGAAAGATAGTTCAATTTTGATTTTCAATGGTGAGCAGAAATGAATTTTGACTAACCATCGGAGAAGATCTAATTATTCTAGTGAAATTATAAAATTTGTAATTGATACTCCGTCCCTAAGGTTCTTGGTTTGACTTTACACAGAAAAGAAAAGTAAGAACTTTAGTCTGGGACGGAGGGAGTAAATCATTAAGTGATTTATCAATAACAATTTTTAGAATTTTATTGTGATCATAAATTGACATCAATATCAATATTTGATCAAAGTTTATTTTTGTTGACTATAAAAAGTCAAAATAAGTCTATCTTTCCGGAACAGAGGGAGTATGAATTTCTTTGAGCCACTCCCAACAACAACAAGAAAGAGCATTCTAGTCAAACATTTTACCACCGACCCTAGTCAACGTTGGCTCATTCAAAATTCAAAATTCACAAACATTAATATTTACTACCCATATAACCCCTCCTCTATCCTACATTCGGAGTGTCATTTTTTGTTTTAGGAAATTTTCATTTAAAGAGTCGATTATTTTTTTAACAAGTTTCAAAGTAATTGTTATTGTGTTACAAACTCCTATTAAATAATCTATCAAATTTATTATTATATGTAAAACTTCATTGCAATATTTAAAATATTTGCATTATACATGATGTAAAAATTTATTAGTATGTAGAACTTTATTGGACATATAAAAATGTTCTACATTACTTACACTACAAATGTTTTACATTTTGTGATGAACTTTAGTACTCACTCTGTCCCTAAATGAGTGTCCATTTTCAAGAAATATTTGTCCCAAAATGAGTGTCTTTTTTTTAGCATAACTTTGTCCCTAAATGTTTTTTTCGATTTTTTTTCACCGGTCTCTTTATACGTGCAAAACTAAATGTTTGGAAATGAGATTACAAGATTATATATGAATCTTTGCCACCAAAGTGTACAAAAAGTTGACATTTTTAGATGTCCCTTAAACTGAAATTTAGACACTCATTTAGGGACATAAGTATAAGTAGTACAATTTAGTAGCAAATTTTTACGGCTCTGCAGAGTAAAATCTTCATTTCATTTTGAGTAGGCAGAAAACAAGACTAGAAGATAACTCATGCACAAGAGAGGGGATGGACTTAACTACTCTTTCTGTGTCAGGACTCAGGAGGTTAGTGTGAAATGGCTGTCAATTCGATGTAACTTTAACCAATAATTTAAATAAAAAATAATGATTTTAATAAAATTTTAAAAATTGTTATTGAAAAATATTATTAATCATATGATGCAATTACAAATTTTTAAATTTTTATTAAAATTTTTATGTTTTTAAAATTATTGGTCAAAATTATATCAAGTTGACCATTAGTTCACACTAACTTGAGACGGAGGAGGAAGTTTTATGATAGTACAAAGGATGCAACAATGCACCAAATGATACACCCAAAACCAAAACCCACAACAAATAAATAGACAAGGTTGACTCTGTTGGCTTCCATCAATTGTCATCCAAAAAAAGACTCATTTCGCCACAAAATGTGAACATTAAGCACCAAATTGCTAAAATTAGAACATTAAGACCTAAATTACAACTCATGAAACTTTGGGGCACTAATGTGCTATTTGCCCTATTACAAAGGATGCAACAATGCACCAAATGATACACCCAAAACCAAAACCCACAACAAATAAATAGACAAACAATTACATTGAAGAAAAAATTTCCAAATTTTTCCTCCCATTTTCGAAATTTTCAATCTTTCCCCACTATCATCATCACCCTCTACATATCCCTAAATACAAACACTCACATAGTATATGTTTCATCCAAAACCCACCCGTCCGTTCTTTTTACAACACTTTCAAACCCCTTTTCTTTCCCATGTCCCCCTTCTACATTCACGACGGCCAAATTTAGATACCAGAAAATCTTATTACCTTGGCCATGGACATGGAAATCACCATCAACGCGAAAAATCTGACCTTGAAAAGGATTTTTGTTAGTTTATTCGTTAGTGGCGTCAAAGCTTCCCATTGCAGTTGTTGTTCTCTTTCTCTCCCTCCAGTTCTCCCCCCACATTTTCGCCTCTGCCACTGCACGTTCTCTGTCAAGATCACGGTTTCTTGGAGTCTCTCTACCTCTCCCATCACTTGATGGGCTATCCCTTTGTGAATCAGGATCGTCCGTCCCCCATTTCCTCCCGGACCCACCACCACTACCTTCACCATTCCCCAAATCCGCACGACTATTTAAAGATTCTCTCTTTCTGTAATCGGGAGAGTTTTTATGGGTGGAAGGGGAGCCATTTGGGCTATCTAGCCCATCTGCCATGGTCCTTCTCTCGTCTCTATGCCTAGGAGTAGTGGGACCCACTCTGTTACTTTGAGGTGGGGGAGCATTAGGGTCGTAGGTTTGGGAGGCCAAATATGTCAGTGCAGTCACGACATCACCAATTAGGGGCCTCGTGGCAGCTTGTTCTTGTAAACACATGGCTGCGACAGCAAGTGCTTGGTAAAGTCCTCGCATTGGATACCGGCCTTGCAAAAGGGGATCAGCCATTTTGGGGAATTTCCTTCGATCCTTGAATAGTGGCCTTGCCTACAAAATCCACAAGAAATGGTATAAAAACCAACAACAAAGCACTCTCTACGTTAAACTCATTACATTTCAAGCCAAAGTGTTCTAACTCAAGCTGCATCAGGTATACCTTTCTATACAGAAGGTCACGGGTTCAAACCCTACCGATAGTAGATTTCACACTCCAAGTGTCAATATGGTAATATATTAATTCATTGATTAATGAAAAAATGGATTAATTGCATCTTTTTTTTTAAAAAAAAAAAACTCATCACACTCCAAAACCAGTAACTCCATTCTGTACAAAATATGCGGCAAAGCATTAGTTAGTAAAATGGGTTTGAGGATCCTCAGATTGCGGTGGTTTTAGGCAAACAAGGGTGGTAGACCTTAAACTAATGAAATTTGGAATTAAAGCCAACGCCAAAAATTGGAAGTGAGGCCACGTATCATCAATCATATGCATAAGCTAAGAGTAATGGCAAAATTGATACTCCCTCCATCCCAAAACGAGAAATTTAAGAAATTCAATTTTGGGACAAATTTTCCTAAAACTGGTCATTCATTTTGGGACATAGGGAGTAGTACTAGAGGAAAACAAATGTTGAAATCAATAAGATGAAAGAACCTCAGTAACAACTTACCCACGCTACAAGATTATGCTCTCCATGGGCCCGCATGTTGTCAATGGCTTTGCGTCCAGTGATGAGTTCAAGAAACACGACCCCGAAACTATAAACATCCGATTTCAACGTGAGTTGACCCGGTCATAGCATATTCAGGAGCACAATATCCATATGTTCCCATCACCCTCGTGGAAACATGAGTTTTATCCCCAACTGGACCGAGTTTAGCGAGCCCGAAATCAGATAACTTGGGGTGGAAACCTTCATCAAGAAGGATGTTGGATGATTTTAAGTCCCTATAAATCACTGGAGGGTTTGCTTGGTCATGCAAATACTCCAATCCTTTAGCTGCACCGGCTGCAATCTTCATCCTTGTGTTCCAGTCCAATGATTCTTTATCTGCTGGAAGATCTGTAGTATCACATTGATAGGACAGATAGGTCAGTCTACAGAATGTAACTAGTACTCCCTCCGTCCCAAAATGATCTTCTCATTTGTCATTTCTCATTGTTCCAAAAAGTTCTAATCTCTACAATTTGGGATTAAAAGTGCATAAATAAAACATGGCTAGTGAAGCAAGCGCTAACATTCTTAAGAAGTTTGAATAGTCAAATGAGAAAATCATTACGGAGGGAGTATATCAAATCTACCAGTTGATAAATGATTAAACATTACGTATAATAATGATATTTCAAAGATCAAAACAAGCTTCTGGAACTTAGTTAAATACATATACCTAAGGCAAGAACAAAAGCGTAAAATGGGTGCAAATAATCAGGGAAAAATTAAGGAAATGAACAAATCAGGCTTCTTGTGGCATGCACAACTTTAAGGGAATATCATGATACAAACTTTGCCTAGTATCCCCGCTCAACCCCCAACATGTAACTTATCAAGTGCTACCTCCGTCCCAAAAAAATTCGAAAAAGTAGTATACTATACTCATTACCCATTTTAATTAAACTCACCCAATCCACGGTTGCCAACTATTGTATCCTTATATGTGTTTGAAATAGCATGATGTGAATATCAAGGTAATTTATGTAAATGCACTTCTGCAAATTCTCAAAAGTCAACGTCCTAAATTTCCTTGAAAAAGTAAAAAAGGGCACTCATTCTGGGAGGGAGAAATGTTTATGAACAAATGAAATAAATTACAGAGACCAGCTATGCTAACTATTCCTAAGGCAAGAAAAAGGGTTGAATTTCCATCAGGTCGGGGCAATCGACTAGGTGACTGATGCAGCATTAAGGTTCCACCAATACCAGAAGGTTGAATCCTAGAAGTATAGACAGAAAAGCTGTCAAGTGAAGTGGTCGATTTTTTTTCAAATATTCCGGATCGTGAAGATTACAGAAATATATCCATATCACATGTTCTTCGAATAATCTATTTCCCTAAGTTCACTCTTAAGGGATCGCTGGAGTTTTAGAGCAAACTATACAAACAGATATCAGCAGTCTCCAAAGAAAAAAGGCGCACTGATACTATTAATCATGACATCCACAAGTTTAGTATTGCCATAAGTACCAAGCATACCCGAAGAACAATTTGCGAAAGCTAATTAAGTACAATTATTGGAATCCAATTATGGCTATATAATGGATAGAAACGAAGTCTAACCATGCAAATGATCCTCTAATGATCCCAACGGCATAAACTCGTAGACAAGGAGTCGCTGGTCTCCATCTGCACAATAACCAATCAAGTTGACTAGATTTGGATGATGTAAGAGGCTAAGCATGAGAACCTCCACCAAAAATTCTCTGTTTCCCTGAAGCCCATTTCTATCAAGCTGTTTCACAGCAACTACCTGTAAACACAATCATATCCAACCAGTTAGAAAAGCAAATTGGACGTCTTCAACTCTAATCAAGATAACCAAACCTAGATATAGTACTCACTCCGTCCCTAAATGAATGTCCAAATTTCATTTTTAAGAGTCATTCTCAAAATCTCTACTTCTTCTACAATTTAGTGGCTAAGATTCATATATATTATTGTAATCCTCTTTCTAAACATTTAGTTTTGCAAGTATAAAGAGACTAGTGAAAAAACAATTTGGTAAAAAAAAACATTTCGGGACAAAATTCTCTTCAAATGGACATTCATTTAGGGACAGAAGTAGTACTACATATGTTTGCTATTGAACCAGAGCCAGAAATATTTCAAAAGGGGAGTAAAAATCATTTTCATCAATTAAAAGAAGGGGGGGGGGGGGGGGGGAGTAAAAAAATAGTGTCGGTTTTTTATTACATAAAAGGGGTGTAAAATTTCATTATTGCACTAAAGATATCCGATTATAAAGATTTTTGACAAAATTTATACTAGTGATGTTTTTGGGTTTTAAAATCAAATGGTAGCTCCGCCTCTGTATTGAACCCCAATGGCATTGCAGCAAGTATACCTGTCCTGTACTTTCCAAACGACCCTTATAAACACGTCCAAATCCACCTTCACCAAGCAAAGATTCTGGCTTAAAATTCTTGGTTGCGGCAGCAAGTTCTCGAAAAGTAAACGTCTGTGCAGCAATATTAGCTGTAGATCCATCCTTTGCAACTGGTGGTTCCTTCTTATGATCCGAACCACCACGAGACCTTGATTTGTCTATGATAATATACAATTAAAGACACTTGAAATGTCAAAAATTAGGAGAAACAACTTAAACACCGCTGATCAACAAATTGGGGGAATATTACTTTTTATAATACTACCTTTGTCCCGAAAAGATCTTCTCATTTGCCATTTCATTGTCCCAGAAAGTTCTTCCCATTTCTACAATTTGGGCTTAGATGTGCATAAACACAACATGGCTAGTGAAGCAAGTGTTCATATCATTAAAAAGTTTGAATATTCAAATGAGAAGATCATTTTGGGACGGAGGGAGT
>JAOWBW010001926.1:0-160024 GCA_026119855.1 Campanula takesimana | reverse complement strand
CAAGAATGCGGGCGGTACGTATCAAAGGATGGTAGGAATCGTCTTTGATGATCAATTAGGCCGGAACCTGGAGGCTTACATCGACGATATGGTTATCAAGACCAAGAGACCTCTCACGACCTTGATGTGACAGAAACCTTCACCAGCCTCCGGAGAAAACAATATGAAACTTACCCATCCAAATGCGCCTTTGGAGTAAAGGCAGGGAAGTTTTTGGGCTTCATGGTGAACCAGAGAGGGATAGAGGCAAACCGGAGAAGATCATGGCGTTAATAAACATGCAACCCCCCAGATGTGTTAAGGAGGTACAGAAGCTGAATGCCGCATCACGGCCCTGGGGAGGTTCATCGCCAAGTCAGCAGAAAAATGCCTACATTTCTTAAAACTTTGAAAGGAGGAAAAAAATGAGGGTTTGAATGGAACGAGGACTGCCGGAATGCTTTTGAGCAAATAAAAGCTTACCTGGGAAAGCCGCCGCTGTTGAGCAGCCCCGTTTTGGGTGAAGAACTCTACGTTTTCATGGCCGCCAACAGATCACGTTGTGGCTGCGGTTTTGGTAAGGAAGAGGACGACCTTTAGAAGCCCGTGTACTATGTCTCCAAGGCACTATCCGCGGTAGAAGGGCGCTACGATGAACATTGAAAAGCTGGCTTTCGCCTTGCTTATAGCCGCTCGGAAAGCTGCGGGCATACTTCACGCCCACACCAATCACGGTTTATTCGGATACCCCGCTGAAGAAAGTGCTCCATAAGCCCGAATCCTCGGGAAGAATGCTGTCATGGTCTATAGAACTGACTGAGTTCCAAATTATTACTCCCGCGAAAGCCACCAGCATGGGCACAAGCACTGAGCGGCTTTGTGGCAGAAACTACGTTTGCAAGTAAAGGAAAGCGAAGCGGACAAAGTCAGCCCGATAAAGCAAAGAAAAAAAGAGGAAGAAGGCCATGGATGATGGGGAAAGACCGGAGAATTGTTGGTCGTTAAATGTTGACGGATCCTCGGGAAAAACTGTTAGTGGCGCGGAATCCTAGTGATCGCCCCAGAAGGTCAAAGGTTTTAAGCGAGCCTTGAGGTTTAAGTTCGCCGTTTCCAGCAACCAAGCCGAGTACGAGGCATTGATAGCGGGCTTGGAGTTGACCCGGGACATGAAGGTCTCTAATTTGATCGTGAAGAGCGACTCACAGCTAGTGGTAAATCAGTGCAAAGGGAATATGAACAAAATCACCCGGTGCTGCTCAAATACAAAGGAACTTGCAGTAAACCTGTTGAGGAATTCGAGTACACGAGATGACCCAGGTTTAAACGGGCTGAAAACTCCGAGGCGGACTTGCTTTCTCTGATCTTCGAGAATCAGAAATGAAGACATCGCAAAGCTTGTGGGGAATGTTGTTGGGTTTCGTAGTAAACATGCGCAGCGGAATTTAGCATTTAAAATTTTGAAACCCAAAGCCCATAGATCTGTTCATATGATTAAATCAAATACAACATGAGAATAAAGGAATAAACTAACCCTTGATGGCTATCAAATTCTCTTGGTCTTTGGTGGAGGTTTGAAGACTTGATCACGATCACAAAGCTTGAACACGAACTTTGAAGATGATATTTTCACCCTTTAGCGGTATCCACACTTCGAACGAATATCAAAGGAGCTTCTTTGATCTTGGTTGCTAGACCAAATTGTGGAAACACTTTTCACAATCAAAAGAACTATACGGAATTTATTTTGTGCATTATTTTGTTCTTCAACCAAGAATGTCTTGGAACAAAATAAACCCTCTCTCAAAATTTTTGAGACTCACAAAATCATTAGCATTGAGTGCTGGCCGAATTTGGTCTTTATACATAAGTATGACCTATTCAATAGGAAACTTGTGTCAAAATCCGTCCAAAATTCGTTTCCTAATCAAATTAGGAATCTGCCACCCGATAGTACTGTGCGGCCGCCCAAAAATCTCTGTGCGGTCGCAAACTATCTGAACAAAACTGGTACAAAAATGGGCTAAGTGTGCGGCCGCCCAGTCCATACTGTGCCGGTCGCCCACTTCCCAGAATGTCCAGAATTTCCAAAATTCCAATATAGTCCTTTTAAAGATTCGTTCTATTGTGTGTGACCCTCTAGGATTATGCTAAGTTGGCAATGGGTTCAAACATGAAAACCATAAGATATGATTAGGTTCTAGCAAACCGTCATACCTACCAATTAGTATAACTAGATACAAGTTCGCATTCCTCTTAGAATATGTCATAATCCTTTTGTCTACGATGTCAGAACACAAGTCATGGTCAAAGAGTCAACTTGTTTTGTTCAATACTTTCTCGATCCGAATATGTGATAATCCAAATGACATTGATCCAATCAATTCATTTGAGTCCGGCCGAACATTTCATCAACATCATTCCTACGAGAGGCCAAGCTTGACATCTCTCCGAGGAGGGACAAATCCATTTAGCTTATATTCTCCCTACGTGAATCCGATTATGCCAATCATACCTTTATAAACTACTCGGTTAAAAGTAGCGTTTGAATATGTCAAACATAATGTCATCAAGTGGAAGACTATAATAACTTCATGTCTAAGGATTCAAATGACATAACTAATACGAGATATATGTATGACATAAGACCATGACATAAATCTCATAGAGCGGGTCATGTCCAGTACCTTGTTCCAAACAAGTACCCATAAATCTAACATGATCATCCCATGATCATTTAGCCATATACTAGTGCTAACAAGTACTAGGGACGGAGATTATATAAGTAAACATGAACAAAAAATAATAATCAAAACATCTCTTTATTGATATGAAATAAATGATAACAATTACAACGTTTATTAAACGTGCCTAGGGCACCACTACCAACAATCTCCCACTTTCCCTAGGCCCAATCTCCCATGTATCTAATACCCATGGACCTAACATGACCATCATGTTTAGCTTGTGGAAGTCCCTTTGTTAGCGGGTCCGCAACATTGTCATCAGTAGGTACTCTGCATATATTTACGTCTCCCCTATCAACGATCTCTCGAATGATATGAAAACGCCTAAGTATGTGTTTAGATTTCTGATGTGCTCTTGGTTCCTTTGCTTGAGCAATAGCACCATTATTATCGCAATAAAGGTCTATGGATTAGCAATACTAGGAAATCACTTCAAGTTCAGTTATGAACTTCTTAATCCAAACAGCTTCCTTTGCAGCATCCGATGCAGCAATATACTCTCAGCTTCTGTTGTAGAATCAGCGGTTGTACTTTGCTTGGAACTCTTCCAGCTTACAGCTCCACCATTTAACATAAACACAAAAACCCGATTGCGATCGGCTATCATCTTTGTCGGTTTGGAAGCTTGCATCTGTGTAAGCATTTACAACGAGATCATCTTCCATTCCTCCATAGACCAAAAACGAGTCTTTAGTTCTTCTTAAGTACTTAAGAATCGCTTTTACGGCTATCCAGTGATTTTCGCCAGGGTCGGATTGGTATCTACTTTTCATGCTCAAAGCATAAGACACATCCGGCCTAGTACAAATCATGGCATACATGATGGACCCAATTGCCGAAGCATATGGAACATCATTCATTTTTCTCAGCTCATCTTTTGTCTTAGGACATTGAGTCTTGCTTAGAGAAACTCCATGTAACACGGGCAAGGTGCCTCTCTTAGAATTTTCCATACGGAATCTTCTAATGACCTTGTCAATGTATGTACTTTTGCTTAAACCAAGTAGCCTCCTTGATCTATCTCTATAGATCTTAATGCCAAGAATATATGCGGCTTCACCCATATCTTTCATTGCGAAGCACTTTCCTAACCAAGTCTTCACAGACTGAAGTGTAGGAATGTCGTTTCTAATGAGCAATATGTCATCCACGTATAAAACAAGGAAAAGCACTATGCTCCCACTAAGATTCTTGTATACACAAGGCTCATCTTCGTTCTTGATGAAACCAAAACTATTTGACCGATTCATCAAAACGGAGATTCCAACTCCTAGAAGCTTGCTTCAATCCATAGATGGATCTCTGCAATTTGCATACCTTAGAATTTTGCTCAAAACCTTCTGGCTGTGTCATATACACATCCTCTGTAGTTTTCCATTCAGGAAAGCGGTTTTGACGTCCATCTGCCATATTTCATAGTCATGATATGCGGCAATGGCAAGCAAAATTCTTATAGACTTGATCATTGCTACGGGTGAAAAGGTCTCATCATAGTCAATACCATGAACTTGCCTATAACCCTTCGCTACAAGCCTAGTTTTGTAAGTATGCACCTTCCCATCCATGTCAGTCTTCTTCTTGAAGACCCATTTGCATCCTATGGTTTTTACACCTTCGGGCGCATCAATCAAATTCCAAACTTGATTGTCTTGCATGGATTGCAAATCGGATTCCATGGCTCTAAGCCACTTGTCCGAATCAGGAGAAGACATCGCCTCTTGGTAGTTGACGGTTCATCATTCTCAATGATTTCTACCTCATTACTATCCGTTACGAGAAATCCATATCTCTCGGGCTCGGATCGTAACCTACTAGATCTGCGAGATGCTTGTGTACTTTGAACAGGTTCCACAACTCCTTGTGTTTCTTGTTCTTGTTCCACTATTGTTCAATGTTATTTTCTGGTCTCGAATTTCTTCAAGATTTATTCTACTCCCACTGATTTCTTTGGAGAGAAATTTTTCTCTAGAAAGACACCAGTTCGGGCAACAAACACTTTGTTTTCCTCTCGGTTGTAAAAGTAATATCCTTTAGTTTCCTTAGGATATCCCACGAAAATACATTTATCAGATTTGTGTGCAAGTTTGTCTGAGATAAGTCTTTTGACAAAAACTTCACAACCCCAAATCTTCATGAAAGATAGACAAGGCTTCTTTCCGCTCCACATCTCATATGGAGTCTTTTGAACCGATTTAGTTGGAACACGATTTAGTGTGAAAGCAGCGGTTTCTAGAGCGTAACCCCAAAAGGATATTGGAAGATCAACTTGACTCATCATTGATCGAACCATGTCTAACAAAGTCCGATTCCTCCTCTCGGACACACCATTCCATTGTGGTGTTCCAGGTGGAGTCAATTGTGAAACTATTCCACAATTCTTTAGATGATCATCAAATTCTTGGCTCAAGTATTCACCACCTCGATCTGATCGAAGTGCCTTTATACTTTTGCCAAGTTGTTTTTCTACTTCATTTTGAAATATTCTAAATATCTCAAATGCTTCACTTTTATGTTTCATTAGGTAAACATACCCAAATCTACTATAATCATCAGTGAAGGTTATGAAGTATTGAAATCCTCCCCTAGCATTGCTACTTAATGGTCGCATACATCGGAATGTATCAATCCCAATAAGTCGCTTGCCCTTTCACCCAACTTGGTAAAATGTGTCTTAGTCATTTTTTCAAGAAGACACGACTCACAAGTATCATATGACTCGAGGTCACATGAACCTAAAAGTCCGTCCCCATGGAGTTTTGAGATACGCTTCTCATTAATATGACCAAGACGGCAATGCCACAAATAAGTATGATTTACATCATTAGGTTTAGATTTCTTATTTACATGATAGACATTATTTTCATTCTTGACATCCAAGATATAAAGGCCATTAAATAAATTAGCAATACCATAAAGCACATCATTTAAATAAATAGAAAATTTCTTATTCTCAATAAGAAACTTAAAACCTTCATTATCCAAACAAGAAATTGAAATAATATTTCTGCTTAAATCCGGAACATAATAACAATTGTTCAAAACAAGAATTAATCCGGAAGGTAAAGTGACTTCATAAGTCCCTACGGCTAATGCAGCAACTCTTGCTCCATTCCCCACACGTAGATCTACTTCACCTTCTTTAAGCAGTCCTCCTATTCCTTAGTCCCTGCACATTTAGACAAATGTGAGAACCACATCCGGTATCCAATACCCAAGAATCAGTGGTAGAAAGGAGAATATCTATCATATAGATACCTGAAGTCGACGCAGCCTTGCTGCTCTTCTTCTTCTTTTGCTCTTCCAAGAAAGCCTTGCAATTACGTTTCCAATGACCAATTCTTGACAATGGAAACAGATTGCATCCTTTTGTGAATCGGGTTTTGCCTCAGAAGCCTTGGCAATCTTTACCTTGCTTATCTTGGGTTTGACAACTTTTGCCTTACCCTTGCCTTTGCACCAGGCTTCTTCCCATCATGAACCAAGAGCACGGGAGAACTTTTCTCCACAATTTTCATCTCTGCAGTTTTGAGCATCCCATGCAACTCAGGGAGATTCTTATCCATTCCATGCATGTTATAATTCATTACAAACTGATTATAACTTTTAGGCAATGAATTAAGAATGAGATCCGTGGCTAGCTCCAATGGGATTGGATAGCCAAGTTTCTCAAGGTGCTCTACATAACCTTTCATTTTAAGAAAGTGAGGACTCACTTGTTGCCCTTCATTCATTTTACTAGTAGTGAATGCAACAATGGTCTTGTACCTCTCTTGCCTAGCTTGCTCTTGAAACATGGTTCTCAACTCCACGCCAATCTCATAGGCTTCCAATGTTCCAAACTTTGTTGGAGTTTTGAACACATAGCAGCAAGCATGAGACAACTTACATCTCTTGAATCATTACGATGTTTCTTGTAATTGTCTCTTTCTACCCTAGGGGCAGTAGGTGGTGGTTCAGCGGGGAGAGGCCCATCGAGAATGTACAACTTATCTTCTTGCCTAAGAACGATTCTTATGCTACGGATCCAATCCATAAAGTTGGTACCATTCTCTTTGAGCTTATCCTTCTCAAGGATCGATCGCAACGACATTGATTGAGTGTTATTAGTCATTATCTACAAATATGCAAAATTTCCAAAATTTAATAAGTACCGATTTTCATTAAAGAGATAATTAATGTATTTTAAAACAAAATACTCCAACCAAATTATACAACCTTCTTTATACATCCAATGTATAGTATAATTTAAATGAGTTGAGATCCCGCTTTAATCTAATTTTGAGTACGCTTTGGCGCACCGCTCAAAATTAAATCAATTAGGTAGACAACTCTTGTCAATCACATCTCATATGACTCTCAGTTCTTTTCATGAGATTCTTTAAGAAATCCAGTTTCAAAAAGCATGTTAAATCTCATCTTTGCCTTAAGCCCAAAACTGTTTTGACGCTTAATTAGTCCAACCATTTTAAACGCATAGGAAACTCTTATTCACTCATCTTGCTCAAACATGAATAAAATCAATGCACCTCGCTTTGGCGAGCCCACATAAAATTACTCATGCATAAACAAGTGTTTTAATCATGGCATGGCAAAAGGACTTAAACTTTCTTTGAAGGTTCATCACATATAGCATATAACACATTTATGAGCACATAATATAAACATGTTACACATCAAGTTTAGCCACTAAATTAATCTCCATTAATTTAAGCATGGTATTTATGTATCATTAGTTTCTCTATAATTATGAGGATGAGACTATTTCAACTTCGGTTATTATATCCAATCAAGACAACAAGAAGTGTGATCGAACTAAGCCATTAGGCAACCACAATCCCGTACTAATTCAAGAAACCAAGAAAGTAGTCCATGTGGCCGAAACTAAGCAATAGATGGTCTCGATGAACGTAGGCCAATTGCATTCACAATTCCACATGGATCTCCAAACTTTGAATCAAGAACTTTGTTTCTCAATTTTAGCAATTATGAACTCTTCATAATTCTAACTTCGTTTTATCTTTGAAACTTTGATTGCGATCAATTTTGGGAAACACAATCTCGATGAACGCAGATTAGCCATCCAAAACTTAAACCAATCTAGGAATCACAAGACTAAAACAAATAGGAAAATCAAACCCCAAAATCCACACACAAACCAACTACCCAAAACCATTTCAGATCAGCAAGTCTGGACTGGTTCTGTTACTGGTTTTGTTGAATTTTCGAAGAATTCCAGATTCTGTTTTTCAACCAAAATCAGACCTTCTGATCCCCTTGTGCGGCCGCCCAAAAACCCCTGTGCGGTCGCCCAAAAATGTGCGGCCGCCCAAGGCGTTTTGTGCGGTCGCCCGTGCCATCAGAATGTGCAGAATTTTCAAAGTTCGAAAATTTTGTCTCAAAATTGTTTTTCCCCGATTATTAAAACTTTGATCCAATCAAAAATTAATAATCAACAATTCTGAATCCACCATAATTTATTTATTGCGATTGAATTGTGCGATTAAAGTTGCAAAACAATAAACCACATAAAATCACATAACACATAAACATCACGTATTCCATTATTCATATCATGCAAGGCACATAAACAATTTATATACACATAACATGATCTAGGTATTGATATAATCAACATGAACGGGGCTCTGATACCACTGTTGGGTTTCGTAGTAACATGCGCAGTGGAATTTAGCATTTAAAATTTTGAAACCCAAAGCCCATAGATCCGTTCATATGATTAAATCAAATACAACATGAGAATAAAGGAATAAACTAACCCTTGATGGCTATCAAATTCTCTTGGTCTTTGGTGGAGGTTTGAAGACTTGATCACGATCACAAAGCTTGAACACGAACTTTGAAGATGATGATTTTCACCCTCTAGCGGTATCCACACTTCGAACGAATATCAAAGGAGCTTCTTTGATCTTGGTTGCTAGACCAAATTGTGAAACACTTTTTCACAATCAAAAGAACTATACGGAATTTATTTTGTGTATTATTTTGTTCTTCAACCAAGAATGTCTTGGAATAAAATAATGTTTAAAAGTTTCCTTTTTAAAATTTTGTAATGTAAATAGGAACACCTAAAATGGCAATTTTTGTAAGGTAAATAGGGACGGAGGGAGTATATCGCTATCGTATTGCTGCTCTACAAGTACACCTACCCAATCTAATTGGCTACACATATCTTTTACGGTGCTGTATTATTTAGTTATGTGAACCAAATTTATATATATTAAAAGTCGAGGCGGAGGGCTACGGATTCACCACGTGGACATATTTTGATTAATACTTGCTTTTGGTGAAGCCACATTATCACCATTCTTAATTACAAGTGTCTCTTGATATTCTTATTATTAGCTAATAATATTAGTTAATACTAATAGTTATTATATAGGTTACCTATTACTATTAATAGTATTAGTTAACTATAATAGTTAATATATAAGTTAACTATTACTATTAATAGTATTAGTTAACTATAATAGTTACTATATAAGTTAACCATCACTATGAATAGTATTAGTTAACATTAATAGTTATTATATAAGTTAACTATTCCTATTTATAGTATTAGTTAACAATAATAGTTATTATATAATAGTTATTATATAGGTTAACTTTTACTATTTATAATAATAGTTAATTATAATAATTATTATATACTCCCTCCGTCCCAGCTCACTTGACACTTATTTCCATTTTGCTCCGTCCCAGTTCACTTGACACTTCCCAAAATAGCCTATTTTTATAATTTTATATTCACTCTACACCTCCACTCATTCTCTCTCTTCATTTTCCACTACTCATTTTATTCAACTAACACTACTATTTACCCCACTCATTCTCTCTCTTCATTTCTACCACACATTTTCCTTATTTTATTTTTTTCCTTAGTTATTGTGCCCACCTCTTGGGTGTCAAGTGAGGTGGGACGGAGTGAGTATATATTAACCTTTATTATTAATAGTATTAGTTAATCCTAATAGCTATTATATAAGTTAATTATTATTTAAAAAAAAAAAAAATTATTACGATTACTAAAATTAGTAAATCATAATAGTTACTCTCATTATTCCAAATTGACTGTCATGTTTTGCCCTAAAATAAATGTTTTTTTTTTATTTTACCTTCAAATAATTTTTTACCTAAAACTTATTTTCATAGATCATTACATTTTCGGCAAACAAAAATTTTGAGAGTGAATAATAAATATTTTTATGATTTTTCTATTAAAATAAATCTTTTTAAAATGACATTGGTTAACCATTAGCATACTATTAGACTATTAGTTACTAATTCCTCCGTCCCACCCGAATTAGGATTTTTGGGTTGGGCACGGGGATTAAGGAAAAAGTGTTAGTGGAGTAGGCGTTGTGAGTATGAAAAGTAAAGTAGGAGAGAGAAAATGGGGTAGAGAATAATGAGTGGAAAGTTGTTGTGAGTGTGAATGTGGGTCTCATTAAATAAAACATTTTCATTTTTGGTTATCCTAATTCGATTGGGACACCCAAAATGGAAATTTGTCCTAATTCGAGTGGGACTGAGGGAGTATATTAGAAAAAATAACTATTATATAATAACATTCTACTATTGTAATAGATAGGCATATTCTATTATTCAGTACTATTAAAGTACTATACTAATATACAATACATGCAAATAGAGCAGAGAAGAAGATAGGTGAAGAGTCTACATTAATTTAAAATTATTACATCAATTATTATAAGTGTGTTATATTATACGTTTGTATAATTATACTAACTTTAAAAATATTACATTAATTATTATGAGTGTATTAATACTATAAATTTGCATCAATATGAAATTTTTATATGGATTTATTTGTGAAAAAATAACTATATGCATTCATTTAAGTGCAACTGTTACTGGAATATGAAAAGTCTCAATATAACTTAATACAGTAATAATTATTATGATAAAGTAACTTTAACTTGTAGGATATAAGAAATGAAAGTTATAATCAAAATATAAAGCCACATTATAAAGTTTATGTTAAGGCAACTTTTTAGTAATCCAGTAAACAAAAGAAAGTAACAAAAAATAATAATCTTAGCTTTAAATCCAAAAGTTAGAAAACGATTTACTCTTTAATTTATCCTCTTAAACTAAATTAAAAATCACAATGTAATTGATTATTTACTTTTTACACGTCCTTTCTTTTAGTTGTATTTTATGGTATTTTATTCTAATCATAATCAAATTTACTTGACTAACTAAAATAAAAAATAAATTGTAATAAATGCGCACGGGTTTTTTTCCTAGTTGATTTGAATAATATGCCGGACTAGCTAAATATGCCCGAATTACAAACATCAAAATTATTAATGAATGTCAACTATGTTCGTACCCAAAATCTTGTGTAATTTTTTTTCAATATGTAACATTACTTTAAGAAATTGAAATATAATTGAAATAAACCGATTAAACTTTTTAGCTTTAGTTTTACTAGTGACAATTGTCATTTTTTCGAATTAGTGATAATTGTCTTTATTAACCTTAGTACTCCTTGAGTGAAATCAAATCAAGTAACCTATTGGTAGTACAGTATGTTCTTAGAAGGAGTATTAATGAAGCAAACAGATTATACCTTTTTACTTGCATTAAATAAGGAGTAAGTTCCTTGTAAAACACGTTTTACACTAGGCTTAGTGTAAAACGTGTTTTATTAATAACGGCAAGTAGGGTTTAAGAGACGCGGTGGCATAAGTGTAAATATTTGAAACTTATGAAATCTCAGGAGACATATTTTAAAACTGCAGGAGGCATATTATGAAACTGAAGGAGGCATATTTTTGAAACTCCACATCAGGCACTTTGTAAAACCATAACAGGCATTTTTTTTCAAAGAGACACTTCTAAATTTTAAAACATGCATTTTTATAAGTGCCTGTTGAGTTTTTTTTTTTTACTAAAAATCTCAAGAGGGATATTTTGAAACTGGAGGAGACATGTTTTAAAACTGGAGTTTGAAACTGGAGCAAGCATGTTTTAAAACTGGAGGAGGCATATTTTTATACTGCAGGAGACACATTTTTAAACTAGAGCAGACATTTTTTTCTTTACAAAAGACAATGTTAAAAGTTCAAAAAAATCTCAGGAGGCATGTTTTGAAACTGGAGGAGACATGTTTTGAACTGCAGGAGGCACATTTTTTAACTAGAGCAGGCACTTATTTTTTCTAAAAAAAAAACACTGTTAAAAGTTCAAAAAAAGTGACTCCTCTAGAGTTAAAACATGCATGCTCTAAAAAAAGTGTCTCCTCTAGAGTTAAAATATGCTTGCTGTGAAGTATTGAAAAATGTCACCTCTTGTTTTAAAATGTGCCTGCTGAGATTTTCATGAGTTCCACTTATTTTCAAAATTGTCACCGCGTCTTTTAATCCATTTTAAGCCGTTATTTAAAAAACACGTTTTACACACAGTTAGTGTAAAACAGGTTTTACAAGATTTTGTGTTAAAATAAATGTCTTCCTAGTCCTTATTTAAATCAAATCATAATTAATAGTTGACTTTATTTGAGTGGGTATCAAATCACGTAACCTGGAAAAGAGTTTTATAATTTCACTTGAAATAAAAGTCTTAGTCAACTTAATTATAGTTGAATTGGAGTAATAATTAAAAAATAATAATGATACTAATAAAAATTAAAAAATTGTTATTTTATCTCGGTCAATAGTAAATGTAACAACTATTTTTAAATTTTTATTATCATCATTACTTTTCTTTTAATTATTAGTCAAACTATAATTAAGTTGACAAAAATTATATTTCAAGTGAGACGGAAGGAGTATGCAATAATAGCATTGGTAAGTCAATTGTGATATTTATTTTGAGATGAATGAATTACTAGTTATTAAGTTATGAATGATTCAAACATTCCAGAGTCCCAAAACTGAAATAAAATTTGATCTTTTTATTTTTAATTTTATTTTTAATTTTAATTTTAATTTAATTCTAGAATATAGTGTTATTTTTCAAAAAAAATGAGTAATTATTTTGAGTGGCGCAATTTAAACAAGGTGTAACAAGTAAAGTAATATTTCCTCGGACCCGGAACCGCTTCACTCATTTTAGCTCCACCCCTCCACCAAACGACTCCGATCAAGGCCACATAGGCGAGCTCATCATCTGTGCGGCTAAGATGATTTCAAATTTTTTTGGGTCCTACCGAGCTCGAAAATATCTCATCCGTCGAACACAGAATCCAATGAAGTGGCTCTAATCGGAGCCATTGGGGTGGAGCTAACCGCTCGGTGAAGCGGTTCGAAATCCTATTTCCTCTATCCAATTTTAAACTTCAAAGTCAAAGCTAAAATGTTTTATTTTATCGCAATTTGATTAAGAGTTTGTAGAAAAATTGATTATCCTAATGGATAACTAAAATTTATTACTAAGACTAAAACTAATGGTGAATTGATAAAGTTTTAGAATGTCATTATGATAGTTCTTTTTTTTTTGTAATATTACGTCAAAGTATAATTGAATTGACAAATTTCGCATTGACTTTGAAGTTTAAAATGGGAGGGATGGAGTATTCGCTTAAAAAAAACACTTCTAGCTTCAACAAGAATAGGAGTTACTCTCTCCGTCTCGGTTTAAGGTTGTTAGTTTGACTTTACACGCTTATTAAGAAACTAAGGCAAATTTGAGTAAAAAATAGTAGTGTGTGGAGGATATAATTGTCCATTTATAAAGCAAGTGGGTGAAAAGTAAATGGGTAAATGATGTTTTTTTTGTCATATACTCCCTCCGTCTCACTCGAATTAGGACAAATTTCCAATTTGGGTGTCCCATTCGAATTAGGATAACCAAAAAATAGAAATGTTTTCTTTAAAGGGACCCACATTCACACTCACAACAAATTTCCACTCATTATTCTCTACCCCACTTTCTCTCTCTTACTTATGAGGACAAGGATATCGAAAACACTATTTATCTTTCGGCATTTGAGGAATAAAACAACTAAAAACTTTAAAATGAGATATACAAAAAAAAAAAAAAAAAAAAAACTCGGAGGGAGTACTTTCTTTGCTTGTAATCCTTTCTAGCTAAAGCAGCATTTTTCAAATCGAAGTTTCGGTTCCAGAAGTAGCCTGAATTGACACCAAAGGCTGCTTATAATAAATGGCAAAAACTCGCGTGCGACCGTTGTGCGACGGGTTTGCCCACTGGTTGACCCACCAACCCGCTCCGCTACCCGCCCGCTCCAAACCCCTTCCTCCTCTCAAATTGCGACACGTGTCGTGGATAAAAAAAAAACCTTCAATAACTTTGAAATCATATATCTTGAGATTTTGAAGTCGAAAAAAAAATCTAAAAATACCGTTGTGTTCGTCCGTCGAGACGAATAAAACTAGATAGGTCATGATATAGTTTCATTTTTTAAAAAAAAACATACTTTTTAACACACACAAAATTGAGCTACTCGTCGTAAAAAAATGTAACACATTTTTATGAAGAAAGTAACAGTTTGGTCTTAAGAAAGTAACACTTTATTATAAGATGTAACGGTAGTTTCGTAAATAATATAAATAGTTTTTGTATTTAGAAAAAGTAATAATTGAAGTGTAGCACTGTTAGTGTTGGTACCCTAGGCACGTTTGTTAAACGTTGTAATTGTTATCATTTTATTCATATTAATAAAAGATGTTTTGATTATTATTATTATTATTGTTCATGTTTACTTATAATAATCTATGTCCCTAGTATTTGTTAAGCACTAGCATAAAGGCTAAATGATCATGAGATGATCATGTTAGATTTATGGGTACTTGTTTGGAACAAGGTACTGGACATGATCCGCTCTATGAGATTTATATCATGGTCTATGTCGTATATAGATCTCATATTAGTTATGTAATTTGAATCCTTAGACATGAAGTTATTATAGTCTTCCACTTGATGAACATTATGTTTGACATATTCAAACGCTACCTTTAACCAGGAAGTTATAAATGATATGATTGGCATAATCGGATTCATGTAGGGAAGAATAATAAGATATGTTTGATTTATCCCTTTTCGGAGAGATGTCAAGCTTGGGCACCTCGTAGAATGATGTTGATGAAATGTTTGGCCAAACTCAAGTGAATTGATTGGATCAATGTCATTTGGATTATCAACATATTCGGGATCGAGAAAGTATTGAACGATACAAGTTGACTTGTTGACCATGACTTGTGTTCAATGACATCGTGGACAAAGGGATTGTGACATGTTCTATAAAGGAATGCGAACTTGTATATAGTTACACTATTTGGTAGGTATGACGGTTTGCTAGAACATAATCATATCTTATGGGTTTATGTTTAAGCCCATTGCTCGTAGTGTAATCCTATAGGGTCACACACGAATAGAACGAATCCTAAAGGACTGAATTGAAATTATGGAAAAAGGCATTTTTCTGGTCTGGCACGACCATGCCATTCAGCACGGCCGTGCCGAATATAAAGCACGACCGTGCAAATAATCGGCAGCCGGGATGGCAGGCGCGCACCAATTGGCACGACCGTGCCAATTATAGGGCACGACCGTGCCAGAGCTGCTTGGACAGAAAGTTTGCGGCATTAATTAGGTGACGGGATTTAGGTTTCCTAGGTCCTTAAGGGTTAAGGACTAGGACCTATATAAACATCTTTTCACTAGCCATGAAGCATATGAAACCTAGTGGTTTTGAGAAACAATATTCTTGATCAAAGATTTAGAATCCAAGATTAAGAATTAATAATTTCATATAGTTCTTACAATTGTGAAAGCGTGTTTCACAATTCGGTCTAGCAACTAAGATTAAGTGTTCTTGATATTCGTTCGTGGTGTGGATACCGATAGAGGGTGACGCTTATGATCTTCAAAGTTCGTGTTCCTGATTTTGTTCGTGATCAAGCTTTCTAGTCTCCACCAAGAATCAAGGTTGCAAAATCAAAGACATCAAGGGTTAGCATTCTAGTATTCATTATGCATGTATTTGACTTAATCATATGAATGAATATATGGGCTTTGGGTTTCATGAAATTTTAAATGCTTAATTCCGCTGCGCATGTTACTAGGAAACCCAACAAGCACAATGCATATATGATTGTAATATAATATATAGATGAATGCAACCGTTTTATAGAGTAAATGTTAATTTTTTTTCTTTAAAAAAAGAGTGAAAAACCATGTATATAAGTGGTTTTGTATTTCAATTGAATGTAAAACCATAAAAAAGTGTTACAATTGTGAAAAAAAGTTTACAATCATTTATTATAAAATGTAACATTAGTTTAGTTGTCTATCTTATGTTACCTTTAATCTATTTCAGCAAAATTGTTTTACATTTTTAGAAAAAAAAAGTGTTACATATGAGAAAAAAAGTGTTACATTTCTTTATAAAAAGTGTTACTTTTGCTGGGGAGCAAAAAATGGCAGGAAAAAAAGTTGGAAGGCAAAAAAAAAAAATGGCTTGGCCCGGCTTGGCTGACTCAGCGGTGAGCCGTCTCACGCCGTGAGACAGTCTCACAAGAAGTCCAACTCATAATAAATTAATTTAAAAAAAATGAGCATGCAAATTATACCTCTCCAGAATATAGACAAACAGTTATTATAATTTCACCGTAAAAAGCAAAATCTGTCACTACTACTACCATAATGCTTGTTTTTAGGATTGCTAGGAGATTTTCTAAATTATGTCTAGGTCCAAGTCACGTGTCATACATTGTTGAAAATATTTTTCAAATATTGACTAGACATATTAGACCAATATTAGCGCCAAATGCTTGAGCCAAAATTTGATAGTGCTAACAAAATTCTGGGTAAACTTTGGAGGAAACATCCAATTCACATGCAAATAATTTTTCAAATCGAGTATTTGTTAATATTCAACTTTCTCCTAAATTTACGCCATGTTTTAAAGACATCATTCATTTATAGCACGAAAGTCTTTTCGTGGTGTTATCAATAAACTCTTTAAGAGTATAGTTTCATTTGTGTTTTCATAAAATTGCACTATCATATTTATGTTATTTCAAAACTATTGTCTTGCAAAAAAAAAAAAAAAAAAAAAAAAAAAAAAACTATTGTCTAAATTCTTTTTCTTCCCATATAGTACTCCGATGAGAGTAGGTCTTATGGAAAACGTGTTTTACTTTAATGATAGGAAAAACATGTTTTTGCAAAGACGCTGACGCTTGTTTTTAAAAACAAGCGGTGACATTTTTATAAATAACTGGCAAGCATCGTAAATTTCAGTGTTATATTACAAAGTGTCAGTCATTTGGATTGACGTTTATAAACATTGTCACTGACACTTTTAATAAGTGTCAATGTTTGTGTTAAAAAGTGTCAGTCATTACACTGGCAATTATAAACATTGATACTGATATTAGGTTTTAGGAGAGAAAGACGAAGTTAATTCATACATGGTAGAGAAGAATAATATGAAAGACTCAATTTATTAATGATAATAGGTTACATATTTATAGGAGTACAAAGAACATTCTAGAGTTCTAGTCTTACTTGTTGTACAAGATACAATCTCCTAATTGATATATACAATATCTAGGTTAAGTAAACAATATCTAAAAGATATTTACAAAATATATACTTGGAATATATTAATATTCCTTATACGCTCCCGCAAGATGGACGATCCTTGGATAAGTCCAATCTTGGAAAAACATGAGGTGAACCGGGTGTGAGGAAGTTGTTGATGCGGAGGAGTTCCCGGATGTGGTTGATGATGCCGTGATGGTCTTGGCAATGGTTGAAGCACGTGATGTCACCTTGGTCGTCACCATTGTAGGGGTTACACCCCTCACGTGAGAAATGATTTTAACGTCGTAATGACGGGGTGGGGTTTTTATGTCACAATGATGGGTTTATCGTTTTGGTACCTTGAGAGTTTGTACGTCAGAAAGACGGGGTTTTGAGTTAGGTGATTCGGCGGATGTAGGGTTGGAGGTGCAGTAGGTCAAGAGGTGGGTGAGCCACGAGTTCGGCAGGGGGTTTTTGCCGGGGAAGGGGATGTTTGAATAAGGGGTAAGGGTGGAGGAGGGAGGAAATTGGGGTTGTTTAGGAGGAGAGAATGACGGTAATTGGGTTGAGCCGTGGTGGGGTGTATAGTAGTTGTAGGGGTGGGTTCCGGTCGGGTGAGGAGAGTCGTTCGACCGGGTGTTTGGTAGGGGATGCGGTAGGCAGAGTGGTGAGGGATGCGGTAGGGTGTGCGGTAGATGGTGGGGTGTGGGTGCGGTTGGATGAATATGTGCGGTGGAGAAAAGATGAAGGGGGAAGGTGGGAGAGGTTCGACCGGGTGAGAAGGGTGGTCCGGTCGGGTGTTGAAGCCGGGATGCGGTTTGGTGGGTGCGGTTTGGGTGCGGTTTGATGGGTACGGTTTGGTGGTGTAGAAGTGGTGCGGTTGGTTGAAGGGTAGTGATTGAGTGAGGCGGCTAGGGTTTGCCGCAAGAGGTTGGGTTCGGCGGGGGGGGTTTTCCCGGGGTGAACTGGGGAAAGGAAGAGGGGCTGGTCTGGGGCGATGGTGGGGGGGGGAGATGGTTAGGGTTTGAGGGTTGGTGTCGGCTAGGGTTGACCAACAAAAATTTTATGGTTTCGGCAATTGGGGGGGGGGGGTTGCCGAGGGGTGTATGGATGGTAATGGGAGGGTGAGGCGGCTATAGGCTGCCGCTAGTGGTGGTGGGTGGCTTTGGTTTGGGACAAAAATAATAAAAAATAAGATGGGAGAGAGGGGGGGGATGTTGGAGTGAGGGGTGATGGGGTAGTGGGGGAGGCAATTTGGGGTGTAGGTATGTGAAGGCGAGTTTGTGGATGTCGACATGAGGGTTTTTGTCGAGGGTTTGAGGGAATGAAAACAACAACAAAAAATTGAGAGGGGTTTCGGCTAGTAAGGGGGGGGGGGTAGCCGAGGGTGATGAGTGGTGGTGGGTTGACATGGTGGAGCGGAGGTGAGAGGTGAGGTTATTTTAGGTGAGGCTAGGAGTGTTTGCCTCTAGGGTTTTGGTGGGAGATGAAGATGGGGTTTTGAAGGTGGTGGAGGAAGTATATGGTGAAGGTGGGTGATGGTGGTGGGAGATTTGTTGAGAGAGGGACAGAAGAGGTGGTGGTTGCCGCTCAATGATGGTGGCGGCTAGGGTTTTAGTGAGAGAGAGAGAGAGAGGAAGAGGCGGCATAGTGGGTTGTTGCCGCTAGGGTTTTGTAGTGGTGGGAGATTTGTTGAGAGAGGGACAGAAGAGGTGGTGGTTGCCGCTCAATGATGGTGGCGGCTAGGGTTTTAGTGAGAGAGAGAGAGAGGAAGAGGCGGCATAGTGGGTTATTGCCGCTAGGGTTTTGTAGTGGTGGCGGAAGCATGGTTGGTGGGGCGGCTAGGGTTTTGCCGCTAGGGTTTTGGTGGAGAAGTCCCTCTATGGATCTTTTTGCTCTGATACCATATTAGGTTTTAGGAGAGAAAGACGAAGTCAATTCATACATGGTAGAGAAGAATAATATGAAAGACTCAATTTATTAATAATAATAGGTTACATATTTATAGGAGTACAAAGAACATTCTAGAGTTTTAGTCTTACTTGTTGTACAAGATACAATCTCCTAATTGATATATACAATATCTAGGTTAAGTAAACAATATCTAAAAGATATTTACAAAATATATACTTGGAATATATTAATATTCCTTATAACTGACACTTATCAAAAGTGTCGGTGGTAGTGTCAATAAGTGTCAGTGTACATGGCTGACACTTTTTAACACTAACACTGACACTTACGATAAGCGTCAATTATTTACATAAATGTCACTGCGTGTTTTAAAAACAATTTTTCATTTATTACAAAAATGTCACCGCGCCATTTTTCAAAAAAAGTTTTATGCTAACTTGTCTATTTATGACAATTAATAAAATATAGTCGAGTATTAACATTGAAATAAAAGTCTTTCATTTATTCAAACTAGTTGTACCTTTACGTGCCGACATGCTCAATTCGTCCTGAATCCAAGTAGGTAGCTCTTTGACTCCCTGGAAATATACGGATGGATATGAGCGAGTCTTCCTAGGACCCAAATTTACTATTCTAGAAAATAAACTCGTGCTCCGCACGGGAGCTAGAAAACCTAATGACATTATGGTGAATGTAAATTGTCTCATTTTTTTTTTTTTTTTAAAAGATCATGTTATTGCTATTTGATAATGAAATTTAAATAATTTATTTGAAGGTTAAACTGGATTTGTTAGTTATACTCCTTCCATCCCAATTTTTTTTTTTAATAATTTTCGTTTTGAATTTCTCCTAAGTTTAATTACTGATGAAAGTAAATTTCTCTCCTAAATTGCTGAATATTTATAGGAATGCTGGCATGTTTTTGTAAAATATTTAATATATACACTTAGTCACATATGTGAGAAGCTATGAAAAGTTATGAAATGAAGACTCGTTGCTTACTACTTAGCCCTAACTACATATATACTCCTTTCGTCCGAATTGATATGTTAGATACAATAGCTATTGTAGTTTTCTCTAAATCTTTGTAATTAACTAAATCTTAGTAATTAACTGCAACAATTTTACATACTCTATTAAATTAACAAATTCAACATAACTGATGTCCTAACATTGTAATTGGATGTGGTGCCAATTTCATTATCCAATAGTAAATTTCTTTTCCTGGAACTATTCGTCCGTTGTGATATACGCATTGATGAATCTGTAAACAAAATAAAAGTTTGAGGATATGCAAAATTGCATATGTGTTTAGTGTGTATATATATATATATACATGTGTGTGTGTGTGCCGCTTGTGTGTATAGGTTAACTACCCAAATTTCTCAAATTTTATTACGAATATTATTCTTAAACTCTGCAAGAGACTTTAGTTATATGGAAAAAACCTGACTTCAAACCTGATTGGCCGAAAAAAGTTTCTCGTCCATCTTTCGACATGCTTGTTCCTTCCTTTTCTTTCGCTTGTAAATTTGAACTTCCTTTTTTATTTTTATTTTACTCATCAAATAAGCACGCTTCATAGCACGATTTTTTTTAACAATTTCTCTTGAAGGAATACCTACAAAAATTAATATAACAACAAATACAATAGTTAGTA
This sequence comes from Campanula takesimana, assembly GCA_026119855.1. Lineage (NCBI taxonomy): Eukaryota > Viridiplantae > Streptophyta > Magnoliopsida > Asterales > Campanulaceae > Campanula > Campanula takesimana. The sequence goes on along the minus strand of JAOWBW010001926.1, from coordinate 139,189 downwards.
TATAATGCATGAAATATTAAAATAGAATATTATATTACCGATATGGAGGGTTGATAAATCATTGCGTCGTCTTCTTCCCATTGGCTTCATTTATGTATAGAAAAGTATGAACAATGAAATTATCCTTGCATCTAAAATGAGAAGGGTGTCTTTTTGGTAGAGTTGAGAGCTTAAAAGTACTATTTGATAAATAAATGTTTGGTTTTTATATTTTTGTAGTAGTCTTTAAAGTTGAAGAGTCTTATAACTTATGAGATCATGAATGCAAGTCATATTAATAATATGTAAGTTAGCGACTTTTTATATGTTAGCATAAATGCAAGTCATATTAATAAAATGTAAGTTAGAGACTTTTAGATTTTAGCATTATTTATTACAATGGTTCACCTTATCTTTTCATTTTCTATGATTTCAAGTTCACTTGATACTTTAAACTTTAAGAATTCCATCATAATTCAATGGTTTTGAATAATATGTTTTCTCTTGGAATACATGAAAGGATCAAAGCCATTGAATTATGAAAATTTGAATAGTCAAAAACTAAAAAGTCACTTCTTAATGAATTGTTCTTTAATGCATCCAAACCCTACCTAGTCTAATACTCTATATATAAGAGTATATGTCTACCTAGTGTAATACTCTATATATAAGAGTACATATTCTATTAGTTATGAATCTCTTCTTATCTTCTTATAGAATCACTAAATTACCTACTATCATACATATGGATATTAGCTATTATTTTTACCTAGGTAGGAGAATGCGAAAAGCCTACATGATTCCAAAAGTCATATTACATGGCATCCTCTAAATCAAGATAAACCTATTTTTGGCTTACGTGTCATTCTCAAGGTAAGTTTCACAAACTTTAAAATACTATAGTATAGATTTATCTTATTTTCATTTTTTGTGGTAGAAAATGAAAATAGAGAATGAGTGGGGTAAATAGTACTCCCTCTGTCCCTAAATGAGTGTCCATTTTCAAAAAATCTTTGTCCCAAAATGAGTGTCTTTTTTTAACACAACTTTGTCTCTAAATATTTTTTTCGAAATTTTTTCACCGGTCTCTTTATACGTTCGAAACTAAATGTTTGGAAAGTAGATTATAAGATTATATATGAATCTTTACCATCAAATTATACAAAGAGTTCAGATTTTTAGATGTCTCTTAAAATGAAATTTGAACACTCATTTAGGGACAGAGGTAGTAGTATTTGTTGAAATGAGTGGTGGAAAATGAAGAGAGAGAATGAGTGGGGTTAAGGGTGGGTTGGTTGAATAAAAATAAATTAAAACATTTTCATTTTAGGCAATTTCACTTGTGGTGAGGCGGACTGAAAAGAAAATTATTCTCACTTGTGCTGGGATGAAGAGAGTATATTTTATTATATCTTGTCTTTAAGTAATTGCCACTCCTTGTGAAGTTACTTAATCATCCTTATCAATTAAAATACTCTTTTCTATCTTTAAATAAATATTAAGAATTATTTTTTAAATCAATTTAATTAAATATTTATGTGCAAATTGGTAACATGTGTTTGTTTCACGTTTGCAATCCCCAACCTGAGAGTTGAATTGTGCCAATCAGGCACCTAAGTTTATCAATATTTCATATATTAAAAAAAAATTGTCTTCATAAGATATTAAAAATAGCCATTGAAAGTGTTTATATCGGTGCATCAATAACTATTTTTAAAATAACATGATGAATTGATGATAACAAATTTTCATGACTATTTGGTCAAAGTTCAACTAATTTGACCAAAATTGATAAGCTGCAATATATTCTCACCGTCCCAGCACAAGTAAGACTAGAGGAGTGGGCACGATAATTAAAAAAAATATGTGTGGTAGAAAATAAAAAAAGAGAATGAGTGGGGTAAATAGTAGTGTTGGTTGAATAAATTGAGTGATGGAAAATGAAGAGAGAGAATGAGTGAGGTTAAATGGTGGGGTAGGTAATATAAACATATTAAAGCATTTTCATTTTGGGCCATCTCATTTGTGGTGGGACAGATTAAAAGGGGGAAAAATCTCACTTCTATTAGGACGGAACGGAGATAGCATATTTTAAGAGGGAATGAATGCCATGTTATTGCTTAAACTTAAATTCACGGAATTATATTGTGAAATCATGATATAATTATGTGCGTGTGTATGTGCATGTATGAGTGTATATATATACTCCCTTCCCTCCCTCCTTCATTCATAATGACTAGGGGTAGGGGTGGAAGTGGTTCGGTTTGAACCGCGGTTCGGGATCGAACCGAACCAAACCGTGTAGCTTGGTTCGGTTTTTGAATATGAACGGTTCAGCTCGGTCTGAAAAATTAGTAAACTACGCGGTTCGGTTTGGTTTGCGGTTTGATCCTTTAAACCAAACCGAGGCAAACCGTTACAAACCGAACCAGGGAGCTAAACCACTAAACCACCATCAAACCATTATAAAGACCGTTCGATTCTGTTTCTTGTTCAAATCTACCATTGATTTTGTAAAACCCTACATTATCCCTCAATACTTCAAGCACCTGTTTTAATTTCTATCACCACGGCTCGACTTTTCTCTCTCTCTCTCTATTCCCTCTACTCTCAGACTCTCGATGGTCGACATACGAAGATCATTCCCTTCCCATCGTTCTCCGTCTCATGTCTGATTGTCTGCCTCTCCTTTTCTTGGACGTCTCCAACTTATGTCTCGCTGTTTCCTTGATTTCCGGTAAGTCAATTGAGATCTGAAGATCAACCATGAAAGAAGATCTAAAGATCGAAATCTGAGTGTATATATCCTTTCTCTTTCATCTAATTTATCAAATTTTTAGTTATACATCGTTTGGTCTTAGATGATGTATGTGCTCTGGGTTAACTTAGTTAAATTTTGTGAATTTTTGTTAACTTGGTTCAAAGAAACATAACTAATATTAGTTATAATCCGGAGGTTTATATTGATTGATTGAGATTTTTCCAAACCGTGGTTCAAACCGAACCAAACCGAACTATGGTAGTTTAGCTCAGCTCGGTTTGGAACTTTGAATGGTTTAGCTCGGTTTGGGATTTCTCCAAACCGATACTTAGCGATTCGACCTCTAAATTTCCTCAAACCGAGCTAAACCGAACCACTTCCACCCATAACTAGGGGTGGCAATTGGATGTTTCTGGGCTTATCCACATTAGTTAAAAACACCCACGTATCCGGATCTTTTTAACTAATGTGGATAAACCCAAAAACACCCAATTGCCACCTCTAATAATGACAAACTGTCTTTATTACTTTTCAAAAATAAGAATTTTATAATATTTTTTAATTTAATGCGATTCACTTGTCATACTCATAATATATTTTCACTCACTATTCTTTACATTACTTTTCATGCTCACGACACATATTCTACTACTACTTTTATAAAATAGTATATGCCGACAATTGTTTAGATGCAAATTTTTTAGCCTATATAGTATTAGCTTAAACGGTTTATAAATTATAACTAAGAGGATGCTAACATCAGCAATATCACGCGACAATTATACATAAAACAAAAAACAATATGTTTAAAATGTTGTAGCCTTTACGCTAATTTACGTTGATATGGCTGATAAACAACAATCAAATAGTGTCCCCCAAAAGGGGTTAAATTAATGTCCATTCATGAGTTTGACTTAATATAATTGTTCATTTTTATTTTTTTTTAAAGTTTGGTACCAAACCAGGGAATTTACATCATATTGATCAACCACCTAATCTATTACATAAATCCTTAATTTATTACAATTCTCTATGAGAGTCTATTACAAATCAGAAACTGGCACTAACTACCTATGGGAGTTTCACCCATGGAAACCCTACAAACTTGGCATGTTACCAAGGATTCTCCGCAGAGTAAACAACCAAAATGACCCGCGTACTATATGGATTACACCAATTTGACCTCCGTACTATCTAAACTACCAAACTAACCTGCGTACTATCTATAAATTAACCAAATCAACTTAAATCGTTGATAGATGTTATTGAGCGTTAGTAATGTAATGGATATGACAATAAAAAAAATTCAAATTGCCCCCTAACCAAACAGATTTCTAACTTACTTAACTAAGTACTATAATTGGCTAATTATAATAAATATAAAGTGCTAAACTTGAAATATTCATTTAGACATTAACACACACACCACATCAAAATGTTGGAAACCTCAAAGATTTTTCTCAACCTTCTTCTCAGGTTGCCTCACGCCCGCCCACTGACTTAGTACTCTCACACCACCGGCCGACCACCTTCTCATCCAACATAACCCTCCCAATTCCCAGCTTCTCCACCAACAGACCCGTCCCTTTATCCCACTCCCACCCCTTCTTTCCAATCTCCGGCGACTACAAAAACCTCCCATTGCAAGATCTGGTCGCCTACACCTTCCCTGCCGCAACTCCCTTCTGACCAAACCCTAGTGAAGTACGCCTCCAAAACCGTTGAATCAGTCAACAAAACCACCCTCTTTCTTTCCCTCCACCCTCTCCTGCAAAGTCGGATCCCTTCCCACGCCGCCCCCTTCTGTCTCAAATGCCAATTCGTCCGCAATTTAATCCGTGGCAGAGGCTTCATATAGTTTTCCAGATCTTAACCGTATGAGAGGATTTGTCGATCTGAAATTAAATATGTAAATCTAGGTAATTTTATATCTAAATCTGAGGGAAAAAATATCAAAATTGTTGATTACAACTATTGTGAAGATGAGTGTTATTTGCGATTGTTTTGATTTGTGATATTATGTTTTGTAATTATGGTTGTTATCTTGATCTTAGTTTGCTGTGAATGACGGTGATGATAGTGGTAATGAAGTAGTGGTGTTGGCAAAATTTGGAAATATTACTTGATGATGGCTGCCATGTGATGGTGCGGCTTGATAGGGTAGTGATTACAATAATTAGAAATAATTGGGGTTATAAAATTAACATTTTGTTTGGTTTGTATTGATGGTGTTGGTTCCAGGTGGTAGTGATTGTTTAGTTTTGTAGAAGCTGGTGGTGGGAGGTGATGGTAGTTGCCTAGTTGGTAGAGAAGAAAGTAACTAGATATTTCAGTACTCATTTTAGAAATTTGTTTGGTTAAGGGTCAATCTGAAAATTTTAATTGTTATACCCATTAAGTTATTAACGCTCGTTAATATTTGTTAACATCTATTAACGATTTAGGTCGATTTGGTTATTTTATAAATAGTACGCATGTTAGTTTGGTAGTTTAGATAGTACAGAGGTCCAATTGATGGTTTTCATATAGTACGCGGGTCATTTTGGTTATTTACTCATTCTCCGCACCTCCCCCATGTTCATCATTTTTATGTTTTTCTTTTTTTTTTTTCATTTTTTTATTATGACTAGTAAAGGACAATATCCAACCAAATCTTGTGGTGAACAAATCCGAAGGACAATAATTTGAGGAAACTAGTACAAAATTATTAATACAACTAGGCAAGTTGGGACTGTATTTGGAAGTAAGCATTAATAACGACCGAGTAATAAGGTGAAGATGAAGACTGTCTTCTAGCCAGACGCGTACCGGACCACGACTAGTTATTATCGTGTTTGACCCTTTGTGTTGTGGACACGTAACCGTGAATTTGGATTTGTTTTGCAATTTTTAGCTCATGTGAGCTTCAATTGTCTCTCTCTTTTTTAAAGGATGAAATGTTTTTGAGTTTGGTGAGACCCACTAATTTTATATCGATCTCATACACACAAAAATAAAATAAAATTATACGGTTGAATTGAAATCGTTCGTTGGAGCGTTGAAGCAAAAAAAAAATGTTGCAGTTGTCGTATATCTCTCACTGTGATTTAACAAGTATTTGACACTGTCACATTTTTCTTTATTCAATTAGTTTGGTCGTGGTTAAGTAGATATTCTATTAATCTCACTGACTATCCAATCGAATTTGACTGCACATTTGAAGCGAGAAGAGCAACATCATCAATGTTCTCTAGTCATAGGCGTCACTGACCCCGACTAGTTATTATCGAGTTTGACCATTTGTTGTGGACATAGAAGCGTTATAGAGGTAAGGGCGTTCTAGTTTAACAGTTACTTGCGATACAATAAGTTCTTCTTTGTTCATTTATTTTGGTCACATTCAATAGATATTCTAATGATTGCGCTAAGTATCCAATTGAATTTGACCATACGTTTTGTATTAATAATTGTAATCATATCACACTGTCGTGAGATGAATGGAACAGCTTCGATTCAGTTGATACAATTTTGGTTAATTTTAGTGTCCATCCCTATAGTTTAATAAGTTCAACGACTCTTTAAAAGTTTTACTTATCCCCTTTTGTTAACTTTATATGAATGAAATGACTACTATAATTCTAAATATATTTCTAAATATTAAATTATTCACTTTAAAAATTAGGATAACATAGTCATTTCATGAAATAACTTAGATTAAAACAATAAGTTAAAGGAAATCAAATTTTGAGGAAGTAAAACTGATTTAAACCGAGATGGGAGGAAAATTAACCTAACACTAGTACAATGAAACACACCCGTGACCTTATGCATCTGGATCTGGGGTCTTTGAAATTGGATTGTACGGAAGTCATTTTTTAGTATAGTTTTGATCATTTGATTTTTTATTAAAGGTATAATCATATTGCGACCCCCACCTCACCCTCCATCATGAAGCCACCCATTTGTGAGAGATTAAAGGGTAATACCATTGAACACTCCGACTGCACTAGCCCCACCCCACCTCTAAATTTAGCCCATTTCACAACATTCCATTTGTTGGAATAGAGTTCAACAGAGTTTACTAGCGATCAGAATATAAGAAATCAGCAAAAGGGGGAAGCAGGTACTGCACGGTCGATTCCGGGGATAACACTCGAACGTGTGACTCGGCCATGTATAGGATCAACCTTGGCCGTGCAAGGAGAGGTGCTCTGGACGATCTTTTTGACTTTATGGGAAAATAGAGCACAGCCGCTCCTGTGATAGTACTCGACCTTGTTGCTCAGCCATGTATGGTACAGCGCACGGCCGTACAACCGCTGGACGGGAAAAAGATGATTTTCAGGATTTCTTTTCTGTCTAGGGTTAGGACTCATTCTAGGTTGTGTATATAAGCAGGGGTTCCGCCTCAAAACTCATTGTAACTTTATATTAACATATTATAGTGCAAGATCCTAGCTCGGTAGTGCCCCCAGACGCAGTGAAAAATATTGACGAACTGGGTAAACAATTTCTTTGTGTTCTTTTGTTTTCTCGCTCTAATTATTCATTCTTTCTTATTGGGTTTGCTATAATTGTTCTTGCGATCTGTTTGGTTTGGAGAGTCAATACTACAACAACTGGCATCAGAGTTGCTGGTTGGACGATCCTAGGGTTTCAAGCTGTTAAGAATAGGCAAGGATAAACAAGCAGTGGAGAAGTTCGATGGATCTGACTACGCGTTTTGGAGGATGCAGATAGAGGATCTCTTGTACGGTAAGGATCTCTATAAACCTCTATTAGGAGTCAAACCGGAAGGAGAAAAACAGGAAGATTGAGACATCCTGGACAGGAAAACCCAAGATGTGATCAGATATACTTTGTCAAAGTGGATCGCTAAAACCACCACGAAAGCTAAAACCACAAGGGAGCTACTTGATTATCTTACTGAGAGATTTAATAAACCGTATGCGGTTAACAAGGTTGACCTGATACGCATGATGAGGAATCTCAAGATGCAAGAGGATGGATCATTAGCTACACACATCGATGAGTATAAGGATGTTATAGACTCATTGGTTGCGTTGGAGATTACGTTTGGTGATGAGGTTCATGCTTTGATATTGCTAGCATCCTTACCAGGAAGTTGGAGTGGGACGGTGACAACGTCGAGTGCTTCAGCGGGTAAAAATAAATTGAAGTTTGATGATGTCAATGATTTCCTTCTAAGCGAGGAAAATTGTATGAAGAAGTTAGGGATACCGTCTACTTCGGGATCGGCTTTGGCTACGACTAGCAAGGGGAAGCCCGGTTCTAGCAATAAAGGGAGAACAGAAGCGAGGGAAAACGTAATTGGTGGTAAGGGTAAGCCTATGAAGAACAAAGATAAACCAAGGGTCGCTAAGGGATCTGTTGAATGTTATCATTGCAAGGAGTTAGGACTGTTGGTAGTGGTGCCCTAGGCACGTTTAATAAACGTTGTAATTGTTATCATTTATTTCATATCAATAAAGAAATGTTTTGATTATTATTGTTGTTCATGTTTACTTATAATAATCCCCGTCCCTAGTACTTATTAAGCACTAGTATAAAGGCTAAATGATCATGGGATGATCATGTTAGATTTATGGGTACTTGTTTGGAACAAGGTACTGGACATGAGCCGCTGTATGAGATTTATGTCATGGTCTATGTCGTACATATATCTCATATTAGTTATGTCATTTGAATCCTTAGACATGAAGTTATTATAGTCTTCCACTTGATGAACATTGTGTTTGACATATTCAAACGCTACCTTAACACGGTAGTTATAAAGGGTATGATTGGCATAATCGGATTCCCGTTGGGAAGAATAATAAGCTAAATGGATTTGTCCCTCCACGGAGAGATGCCAAGCTTGGGCCCCTCGAAGGAATGATGTTGATGAAATGTTCGGCCGGACTCAAATGGATTGATTGGATCAATAGCATTTGAATTATCAACATATTCGGAATCGAGAAAGTATTGAACAAAACAAGTTGACTGTTTGACCATGACTTGTATTCAGTGACATCGTGGACAAAGGGATTGTGACATATTCTAAAGGAATGCGAACTTGTATCTAGTTATACTATTTGGGTAGGTATGACGGTTTGCTAGAACCTAATCATATCTTATGGGATCATGTTTGAGCCCATTGCCAACTTAGTATAATCCTAGAGGGTCACACACAATAGAACGAATCTTAAATAAAAGGACTATATTGGCATTTAGGGTCGGAGGACTTCCAAGGAATTTCTGGAAAGTTCTGGGCCTCCTGGTCAACCAAGCGGGCGCTTGGATTGCACCAGGCGGGCGCCTGAACAAGCTAGAAAAGAATTGGACTTTCTGTCCAAATGAGCGGGCGCTCGGGGGGTACCAGGCGGGCGCCCGGTATGCCGGTTTGAAATTTCCTAATTCGATTAGGAATGGTTTTTGACACAAGTTACCTATTTGGAATAGGTCTTAATTGTGTATAAAAACACCAATTCGGCCAGACCATATAAAAAAAATGCTTTTGTGAGTCTCAAAGAGTTTGAGAGAGATTTTATTTTGTTCTAAGATATCATTGATTGAAGAACAAAATAATTTACAAAATAAATTCCATATAGTTCTTCATTGTATTGTGAAAGTGTGTTTCATAATATTGGTCTAGCAACCAAGATCAAAGAAGTTCCTTTGATATTCGTTCGAAGTTTGGATACCACTAGAGGGTGAAAATCATCATCTTCAAAGTTCGTGTTCAAGCTTTGTGATCGTGATCAAGTCTTCAAATCTCCACCAAAGACCAAGAGAAAATTTGATAGCCATCAAGGGTTAGTTTTTCCTTTATTCATCATGTTGTATTTGATTTAATCATATGAACGGATCCATGGCTTTTGGTTTCTTAAAATTTTAATTGCTAAATTCCGCTGCGCATGTTACTTGGAAACCCAACAAGGACACCACAAGAGGGATTGTCCCAGGCGAGGGGATAAATCGGCTAATGTGGCAACTGAGGGTAAAGATGTACTGATTCTGAGTGTTAGTAGTCCGCTAGAATCATGGGTGCTGGATTCGGGGGCATCATTCCATTCATGCGGGCACTCAGATGAGATGGAGAATTATACTTCCGGTGATTTCGAGAAGGTCTATCTGGCGGATGGCGAGCCTTAAGAAATCAAATGGAAGGGGGATGTCAGAATAGGAGCATCGAATGGTAAGGTTTTACATCTACATGGGGTCAGACACATTCCGGGTTTGGAAAAAAACATGTTATCAGTTGGGCAGTTGGATGAAAAAGGTTACACGGTAACTTTTGGCTGCAAGAACTGGGTTATTACCTAGGGAGATTCTGAAGTCACTCGAGTTAATAAGGAGCGAACATTGTACTTGGCGAACAACCCCAAGGATAGTATCGCGGTAGTGTCAGATATGGGTGATACGGATTTGTGGCACTGTCGATTGGGTCACATGAGTGAGAAGGGGATGCGGGTACTTTGCTAAAAAGACTACCGGGTTTGAAGACAATTTATGTAGGGATTTGCGAAGACTGTGTGTTTGGCAAACAATTGATGATGTTGGTCCCAAAGGGCAACAAGGGTATGAAAAATAGCTAGAGGAGGGGTGAATAGCTGTTTTGAAATTCTTTTCGAACCCTTGAAAACTCAATTGCAAATGCGCACTTAGTCAAATAAGAGTTATGAAATGCGCCTAAGAGAGTGAATGAAATGCACAGCGGAATTTAAGATTGTGAAGTAGGCACAAATAAGTTAAAGGTGGCGCACACACACTCTAGAGATTTTGGCTCAAAGTGAGTGAAAGATGAAACTAAGGCAAATGGGAAACAAACACAACAATATTCAATCCATTCAATCTACAATGATTAAACAAGCAAATAGTGAGATAAGATATAAACTTGAAAGTAAATGACAAGAAATAAATACACGCTATTTGGAGAGGTTCGATCGGGAAATGATCTACGTCCTCTACCAAGATGGTTAGTCTTGGATTTCTAATGGAGATCATATAATATGAGATTGATTACAGATTACAACCTGTGAGTATGATCAACTCAAGATCTATTATCTATGAAAGAATAAATCCTAGATAAAACCGGTGTATCTCTTTAAGAAAGATCTAAATGATCAAACTCAAAGAGGTGCATGTGTGATTTTAGATTCAAAGCTCTTTAGATCTGTATGATTTAGAGCTCAAGAAATCTAATGTGTTTTTGCTTGAGGATCTGGGCTAAGTATGAAGGTATGAAGGTGTTCTTGAGAAATCTGGGAATTCAATGAACAATCTTCAATCAATACTTGAGAGCGAAAATTCAGAGCAACTTAGCAACTCCACATGTTTGAAGTTATGAGGTATTTATAGGTGAGCTCTCAAAACTAGCCGTTGGGGATCCCTTTTGGATAAGGATAAGAACAGATGTACTGGAGCTCGTTGATAGGAGCACGTGTCCTTTTATAGCCGTTAGACACATAACATCAATATGACCGTTGTGGACAGATGTCCTCAAATCTGGGTGCATACGAGTTATTTATCCACCGTTGGATCTTTGGCATAGTTTGAATTTCGTCAAGTCTTCATATCTTCAGAAAATCATCCAAGTGTTGAAATACAAGCATTGAGGCGCATAGAGCCTAGCAAAGGCGCACAACATTGCGCGCGTGCATAGGCGCAGATGTTAAAGGCGCGTAGGCGCGTAGCTCATTCTTGTGATTTTCTTCAATCTTGATATGTTGGCCCTATTCCTAAGCCTATTCTATTCAAATGGACTATCCAAAAAAATGAAGTACAAATACTTCTTATATATGGGTCTACTAAAGTCCATGAAATAAAACTTAGGTGATGGATCAATCAAATCTATACAATACAAACTGAGATATAAGTGGGCATACCCAACAGATGAGTAATTTATCGAGGACAAGTAGGGCTTTGTGTTGTGTTTTGACGCATCATGTGCAGCGGAATAAACATAAGATCAAACACCCATGAGCCCGAATCCGTGCATGTTGATTAAATTAAATACAAGATGAAAGAAACTAACCCTTGAAGATCGCATCCATGAACACAGACTTTAAGGTGCTAACGCAAACACCCTCTATCGGTATCCACACGTCGAACGGATATCAAGAACACCTTCTTGATCTGGATTGCTAGACCCAAGGCTTGATGAAGAAACGATTTCTTCGTAGGAATTATTTTGCTCCATTGATCATTGTATTTTGATGATTCTCAATCTCAAAATAAATTATCATACCTCTCTATAATTTATTGTTTCTAAAACAATGGTTTGAGATTTCTAAAATCACCATTAGAGGCTGTCAAACCCAGTTGTATATCATATATAAGGGTTTGACCTAATTCCTTTTGGGATCGGGATTCCTTTTCGCAAAAGAAAACTGAACAAATTGCACAGTTACGGGATGGGAGCCGTACGGCTGTGAGACAGCCGTACGGTGGATGTTTCTTCAAATCCCATATTTTTCGCCTTTCCAATCTGTTCTATTGTGTGTGACCCAATAGGATTATACTAAGTTGGCAACGAGTCCGAACCAGTCAGAACCCGTAAGTCATAAGCGGACTCTAGCAAGCCATTATGACTACCCAATTAGTACAACTTTGAAAGTCCAAAGTTACCTTATAGAACATATCATAATCCCTTTGTCACGCGATATCATATTGGACATAAGTCATGGTTCTCGTCAACTTATTGTTGGGTTTCCAAGTAACATGCGCAGCGGAATATAGCAATTAAAATTTTAAGAAAACCCAAAGCCATGGATCCGTTCATATGATTAAATCAAATACAACAAGATGAATAGAGGAATAACTAACCCTTGATGGCTATGAATTTTCTCTTTGGTCTTGGTGGAGATATTGAAGCTTTATCACGAACAAATCACGAACTTTGTAAGATGATAAAATTCACCCTCTAGCGGTATCCACACTTTGAACGAATATCAAAGGAGCTTCTTTGATCTTGGTTGCTAGACCAATATTATGAAACACACTTTCACAATATAATAAAGAACTATATGGAATTTATTTGTGAATTATTTTGTTCCTCAATCAATGATATCTTAGAACAAAATAAAATCTCTCTCAAACTCTTTGAGACTCACAAAATCACTTGTTCATATGGTCTGGCCGAATTGGGGTTTTTATACACAATTAAGACCTATTCCAAATAGGAATCTTGTGCCAAAAACCACTCCTAATCAAATTAGGAAATTTCCAATCGGCAGCACCAGGCGCCCGCCTGGTACCACCCAGGCGCCCGCTTGTTTGGGCAGAAAGTCCAGTTCCTTTCCGGCTTGAACAGGCGCCCGCCTGGTGCAACCCAAGCGCCCGCTTGGTTGACCAGGAGGCCCAGAACTTTTCCAGAAATTCCTTGGAGGTCCTTCGACCCTAAATTCCAATATAGTCCTTTTATTTAAGATTCGTTCTATTGTGTGTGACCCTCTAGGATTATACTAAGTTGGCAATGGGCTCAAACATGATTCCATAAGATATGATTAGGTTCTAGCAAACCGTCATACCTACCCAAATAGTATAACTAGATACAAGTTCGCATTCCTTTAGAATATGTCATAACCCCTTTGTCCACGATGTCATTGAACACAAGTCATGGTCAAACAGTCAACTTGTTTTGTTCAATACTTTCTCGATTCCGAATATGTTGATAATCCAAATGACATTGATCCAATCAATTCATTTGAGTCCGGCCGAACATTTCATCAACATCATTCCTACGAGAGGCCCAAGCTTGACATCTCTCCGTGGAGGGACAAATCCATTTGGCTTATTATTCTTCCCAACGGGAATCCGATTATGCCAATCATACCCTTTATAACTACCGTGTTAAGGTAGCGTTTGAATATGTCAAACACAACGTTCATCAAGTGGAAGACTATAATAACTTCATGTCTAAGGATTCAAATGACATAACTAATATGAGATATATGTTCGACACAGACCATGACATAAATCTCATACAGCGGGTCATGTCCAGTACCTTGTTCCAAACAAGTACCCATAAATCTAACACGATCATCCCATGATCATTTAGCCTTTATACTAGTGCTTAATAAGTACTAGGGACGGGGATTATTATAAGTAAACATGAACAACAATAATAATCAAAACATCTCTTTATTGATATGATAACAATTACAACGTTTACTAAACGTGCCTAGGGCACCACTACCAACACTTATGTTGTCCAATGCTTTCTCGATCCCGAGTAGATTGATATAAGTAAATGACATTGAACATATCAATTCATTTGGGCATGGCCATGCACTATCATCAATCTCACTCATCGAGTGGCCAAGCAGATATCTCTCTTGAGAGAGGGACAAATCCCATCTTGACTTATTATTCTTCCCTACATGAATCCGATTATGCCAATCGTAGCCTTTATAAGTACCCGGTTAAAGGTAGCGTTTGAGTACGTCAAACATAATGTTCATCATGTGGAAGACCATGATAATCTCAGGTCTAAGGAATCAAATTATATAACTATTATGAGATTTAATTATGACATTTGACCATGACATAAATCTCACAACGGGTCTATCCAGTACCTTGTTCTCCAACAAGTACCCACGAGTTTAATCCGCATCTTATGCACCATAATCATCACATGATTATCCATTAAACTCATGCTATCCCTTCATAAGTGGTAGGGACAATGATTATTATAATAAACATGCAAACGATATAATAATCGCGTTTGTTATCTCTATAACAATGAAGCTATGATATAACGCATAGACCTTTCTCAAGGGCCTAGGGCATAATATCCAACACTTTGAGGGAAACAAAGTTAGAATTGGTTCACACGGATTTGTGGGGACCTACTCCGGTAACTTCTCTGGGTGGTGCGTCATATTACATGTCCTTCATTGATAATTCTACAAGGAAGGTCTGTGCTTACTTCTTGAAACACAAAGACGAGGAATTTGAGGTGTTCAAGAAGTGGAAGGCCGTTGTAGAGATACAGACGGTACTCAAAGTTAAATGCTTGAGATCTGATAGGGGAGTATGAGCTCGGGGAATTCAAGGAATATTGTGATGTGAATGGGATTCGTATGGTAAAGACCCCTAAGGGGACACCTCAACATAACGGGGTTGAAGAAAGGATGAGCAAGATATTGAACGAGCGGGCTAGAAGTATGAGGCCTTTGGGGGATGCCCAAAAACAAACTCGTGCGGGCTGGATCGAAAGTGGACAATATCATACTAATGCAGAGAGTGTTGGTGGTGGTCGCGGTCTATATAAATGGTATCAGAGCCATGGTTCGAATAGGCCCGACGGGGGTGGACCGTGTGTGCGATTATAAGGTCGGATTTCCCTTGTGTGACATTGCAAATGGAGTCTTGCAATCAAAAGGCATCCTGATGGTAGTTATGAGGCGAGGTGACCCGCGGACCATAGGGGCAGTTGGTACAATCTTTCGTTGGATATGGGCTAGAGGAAACACTGCGGGCCATAAGGGTGTGGTCCTTGGTTTGAGGGGAGGATTGTTGGGGTGCAACCCAAAGTCCTACATCAGCCATTGAGGAAATAATTGCCATGTATATAAGAGTACTCACCCACTTCATTAGTATAAAGCCTTTTGGGGATGTCTAAAAACAAATCTGTGCTGACTAAACCTTAAGCGGACAATATCATAATAATGCGGAGAGTGGTGGTGGTGGTCGCCGTCCCCGCATCATTTTTCCAAACAAAAGAAAAAAAACATTTCCACCAAGTATTTTCATGGAAACCTCTTCTTCCCCAATCACATGCTTACTTTCTTTGACCAACCTTTCCCTCTTTTAACCTCACCATATTATATTACCGGGTATGGCGAGAGGGGACAAACCCCATATCAAAAGGTGCCGTCTTTCTTCCACAATCTCAAGCTTTGAATTCCATTTCTCTTAACAAACAATACAAACTCCTCGTGCCCTTTGACATTAAACAACTTTATACTAGTGTTACACATTCAATCAAACCAAACACCCCATTTCCTGACTCCTCTCTTTTTCCAATTCCAGTCAAAGATTTTATCCTTATTCCAACTATCTCAGTTTCTAACTAGAGTAATTTTCACGGCCATCAAATTATACTCTTTCCGTCTCATTTTAAACCTCAAAAATTTCCATTTTGAATGTCTAATTTTAAAATTCAAAACCTAAAAAGGTTTTTTTTTTTTTTTTTTTTTAATACTTCTTTGTCTTGTTTATGTGCCCTACATGTCGTACTCACAACAATTATCCATTAAGTATTCTCTACCCCACTTTCTCTCAACTACCGAAACATCTACCCTCATAATAGATCACATTTTTCTTAATTCATGAATCCAAAAAAAATTTGAAGTTTAAATTGGGTTAATTCATGAACCCAAAAGTTTTTTTAAGTTTAAATTGGTACAAAGAGTATATTCAAACCCTACTCTGTAAATTCTTCCATCTGTTGAAAAGTCCACCCTCAAACCGTATTTATTGCTCCACTTGAAACCCATTAATTCCCCATAAATTTGCTACCAACATTTCATCACACATATAAATACAGACTACTAGTTGTATAGGAGGGTCATAGTCATCTCTTTATTGCATCCTTCTTATCAAGCGGAGTAGTATTAAATACCCTTTTCGATTTTGGTGTGTTCTTTTGTGTTCTTCATCAGAAACATTGTTTTGAGCAAGTCAATCTTCAAAGCTTGTTTCTTTTTTTGCAGGTGAGTTTGTTTTCTTGATGTTGTTTGTGATAATTGCTTGTGGGTTCTTTAGTGATTGATTTAATCATAACCCTTTTCTTGATTTCATTCATTTATCAAGTACTCCTTGTTTTAGTAGTTGATTTCTTTTAATTTCCATTCTGGGGTTTGTAATTAAATGATTAATACTTGGTCAAATTTGGGGCAAATTGTTAATTTTGCTTGTGATAAGTTTAGAAATTTTGGTCATGCTCAAGGGTTGGTTCTCTTTTTTGCTGAATAATTTCTTAATAACCAACCAAAAGAAACAAATTTAATTAATTTCAAAGAAATACTCCCACCGTCCCAAAATGATCTTCTCATTTGCCATTTCTCTTTATCCCAAAAAGTTCTTTCACATTTCTAAAATTTGGCATTAAAAGTGCATAAACCAAACATGGCTAGTGAAGCAAGTGTTCATATTCTTAAAAAGTTTGAATAGTCAAATGTGAAAATCATTTTGGGCCAGAGGAAGTACAAAACAAATTTGATGATATTTCTTGCTTATAAAATCATGAAATGTTGTTTACATAAGGGTATGGATAATTGTGTTTGGGGGAGGGGGGGGGGGGGTAAATTCACTTGGTATGGTCTATCATGTTTTCTTTTAGGCCTTATGCTAAACTTATTTTCTGTTAAATCATGTTTTGCAGGTTGGGGTTTTAAAGTTGTATCATGGGATTATCCCTATCGCTGCTCTCTTCTGCTTGGGAAGAAATCTTTAATCTCATCCTTTTCGCTTTCCCCGTCGATTTTAATCTCATTTCTCATCAACAAGAATTGATCTTGAGAACTGATAGTTTCAAAAAGACAGATTTTGACAAAACCAATTCCAACGAATCGGGAAATTTAAGCAGAAGCAATTCAATAATCATGAATTGTGAACCGTTAAAGGTCATGCTGGAAACTTCTCTTTCTTTCAAGAACTTGATTCAAGATATAAAGAAATCAGAATCAACAAACTCGATTGTTAAACCAGAAAATGTAGTTCCCCCTTCAATCCGCCTTCCCCAGCCCGAATTTTTGTTTTCACCAAGACCCGTTAGCGAGCTCGATGCTGCAGCTACTAAGGTTCAAAAAGTGTATAAGAGTTACCGTACTAGAAGAAATCTTGCTGATTGTGCTGTTGTTGTTGAGGAGCTCTGGTTAGTCTCATAACATGTTCAAATTACTTTTAGATATTAAAAAAAAAAAAAAAAAAAAAAAAAAACTCCGTCCCCAAATGAATATCCAAAGAAATTCAAAGTTGCTCTTGGTCAAGAGTAAATTTGAAGATTTTTTGAACACATTTTGGGACGGAGGGAGTATCAAACAATTCTTGTATTTTACCTGATTGAATTGGTTAATTGATAATGTTATAGGTGGAAGGCGTTAGATTTTGCTGCCCTCAAGCGTAGCTCAGTGTCGTTTTTCAATGTTGAGAAACCGGAAACTGCAGTTTCTCGATGGGCTAGGGCTAGAACTAGAGCTGCAAAAGTGGGAAAAGGATTGTGCCAGGATGAGAAGGCTCAAAAATTAGCCCTACAACATTGGCTAGAAGCTGTAAGTCAATATCTTTTTGTTTTACTTTGCTAATCTTTTACATAAAAGCATGACCGTCTAGAATTGTTTGAACTTTAACTTTGCTAACCATCTTTATTTTTTGTTTTGGCAGATTGATCCACGCCATCGGTATGGACATAATTTACATATGTACTATGATCTCTGGTTTGAAAGTGAAAGCAGTCAGCCTTTCTTCTACTGGTTAGTTGCCTTTATAAGTAAATCGAGCGTATGAAACAAAAAAAATGTCTTTAAATAGAGATTGTGAGTTTGTGACATGAAGTTTCACTAACATTATTTCATTTTATTTATTTTTTTACGAAATGAAGGTTGGATATTGGAGATGGGAAGGAAGTAAACCTTGAAAAGTGCCCTCGTGCAGTTCTACATCGTCAATGCATCAAATATCTTGGACCGGTAAGCTTTAGCTCCCAACTGTGAATGCTTACTGACTTATGTCCACCGGATTGAATTAAATGTGAAGAATGAGAATCTAACTTGCATTTTGTATATTTTTTCAGAAAGAAAGGGAGGCATATGAAGTAATCGTTGAAAACGGGAAGCTTGTTTATAAAGAAAGTGGCTTACTTTTGGAGACAACCGAGGGTTCTAAATGGATATTTGTTCTCAGCACATTGAGGAATTTGTATGTGGGGCAGAAAAAGAAAGGGGTTTTCCAGCACTCCAGCTTCCTAGCTGGCGGTGCCACCACAGCAGCTGGAAGATTAGTCGCCCATGACGGTGTTCTTGAGGTAAAACATCCGCCTACACTCAGTACTTGATGCTATTAGCTAGCCTATTATTTTGATATACAACTTCAATCCCGTTTCAATTTTTTTAAAAAAAAAATGACCAGAAGAGTCAATTTGTTTCCACTTTGACCAAAAAAATTGATTATCCTAATCGAAGTCTAAAAATTGTTATTGAGAGTATTCTTGATGGTGCATCACTAACAAGTTTTAGACTCAATAAGATAATCAATTTTTTTGTACATTCCTAGTCAAAGCGCTATCAAGTTAAACTTTTTGGTCAAAATTTTGTAATTTGAAACAGGAGGGAGGGAGGGAGTATGCTTTTACTTGTAGTTTTAGGATCTAACTCACCATTTTTTTGCAGGCTATATGGCCATACAGCGGTCACTACCACCCAACAGAAGAGAACTTCAGAGAATTCATCAGCTTCCTCGAGGAGAACCATGTAGACCTCACTAATGTCAAGGTAAAAAATTCTTTTTTCCTTACAATTTGTTTGGTACATCTCCTTATGAAGTCAAAGATATTGACTTTCTTCAACTTAATGAAACGGGTGCTAACTATTTCTTGTTTTCTTGATACAGAGGTGCTCCATTGATGAAGACGAAGTCAGCTTCTCATTCAAGTTAAGTGCTGACGAATCAAAGCCAGAGCTAGCAGAGACTATTAGTACAACAACTGAAGCAGACAGTACAAGCACATCTGATGCGGATGTCACATCAAGAAAACCAACTATTTCAATCGAGCCTCCGCCCCCATCATTCAACTTTGCTAGGCACTTATCATGCAAATGGACATCAGGAACAGGACCACGTATTGGCATTGTCAGGGACTATCCAACTGAGTTACAATCCCGAGCACTTGAGCAAGTCAACTTGTCTCCTCGAGTGGCTTCTACGCCATATGCTAACTACGGTCCGATACCATCTCCACGGCCTAGCCCAAAGGTTCGGCTCTCTCCTAGGCTTTCATATATGGGAATCCCTAGTCCTAGGACCCCTATTGCCTCTGCTAACTGAGATAAGAGAAGGAAGTTAGGAATTAACTTCATATTTGTTCATTGTTTCATTTTAATTTATTTAGAAATAAGTTCTGCATCTTGTATATGGCTCAATGAGCTGCATGATATGGAAATGACCCAACATTTTTGGCGGTTGGGTTTGATGATTCTTTTATCTCTTGTAATCAGATTTAAACTCATTATTCAGTTTTGCTCATTTGAATTAGTATGAATGACTTGTTAATACAGGCAAGTGAAAGTATACTATTATCAATGTATCTCGCTATATTCCTCATATGCTTGCTACTAAATATTCCCTCCGTCCCAAAATGATCTTCACATTTGACTATCCAAACTTTTTAAGGATAGGAACATTTGCTTCACTAGCCATATTGTGTTTATGAACAATTAAGTCTAAATTGTAGAAATGAGAAGAACTTATTGGGACAATGAAAAATGGCAAATGAGAAGATCATTTTGGGACGGAGGGAGTACTTTACTTACCCACATTTGGAGGCTCTGTGGCGAATCTAAGATTCAATTGGAAAGGGGTCGAAATTTATGATATAATGTTAGTTTTTCTTAAATTAAAGGGGGTTAAAATTTCAATAATTATAAATTTTAGGGCAAATTGTATTTTAGGCCCTAAAGTTTGGGGGGTGTTCCTATGATGGGCTCTAAAGTATTTCAGTTAGCATTTTGGGCCCCAAAGTTGTCATTTTTTGTCGAGTTAGGGTTTTTAACCAATTTTGTTACAAAACCCCGTTAAATAGGCACGTGCCACGCACATGCCACCTAACGGAGGATAATTTTGACATTTGCTCCTAACTGTTAAGGGGTCAATTGTAAGAGCCATAAAATGGGGGACCAAAATTAAAAAACAATCTCTTCTAAAATTTGCACCCAACCCCATCCCTGACCGCCACCGTCCCCCACCATCATCACCAATATACTCCACCATACCCATCACCCACCACACCGTTCTTCCCCCTCCCTCTAATTCTAAAGTTTTCGTCTGATCCTTCTCATCCTCAGTCCGACTTCCGATTCCACCTCATTCTCTGTCTCCTTCTGCTTCCGCCGCATCGGTCATCTACCAGGAAGATCCCTCCCTCACTTCTGATTACAATATCCACCACCCCCACCGTCCTTCTTCCAACCACCCAACTGCGACTCCACATATCTGACTGCGCCTTCCTCTCTTCTTCTCTCACATATCCGGCGACTCCATAACCGCCAGAGGTAAGATCCGATAACTGTGTTTCCACCGGAGCTCAAATCCGAAAATTCCATAGCCACCGAAGCTCGGATTTGATAAATCGAGTCACCAGCGCATAGATCCAATGATGATCTTTCCCCTATCGCTCTCTTAACAGGTCCGGCATCCTACAGTGTCCGTTCGAAAATAAAAAATCTGGGAGGTGTGTGTGTGTGTGTGTGTTTTCTTTGTGCATCTGTAAAGGGTTTTTAGCTTTTTGGGTTGTTGATTTTTAGTTTTCTTTAATGGATTGTGGTAGAAAATGGTGGTTGTTGTGAGGTGGTTGTGGTCGGAGGTGATGGTGGTTATGGTGGGCTGATGGTGGGTGGTTAGTGACAATGATGGGCTGATGGTGGGGAGGGGGTTGCTTAATTAATGGATGGTTAATCTCTTTTAAAAAACCATGAATAATTAGCTAATTATATGTATAATAATATTGATATATAATAATTAATAAGAATAAATAAAATCAAATTTTAAATAAATTTTAAATATTTATTTTTTAAAAATATACTATCCATTAATATTGAAAATGTTGTTAATAATTATCTTAATTTTCTTTATATAAAAATAAATAAAATCAAATTCTAAATACATTTTAATTACTTTACTATACTTTTTTGTTCTTTTTTTTTTTTTGAAAGCAACTTTTTAGACTTGTTTTTGTTACTTCATATTTGAAAATTTTGTACCTGTCTGCAAATGTCAAAATTATCCTCCGTTAGGTGGCATGTGCGTAGCACGTGCCAATTTAACGGGTTTTTGTAACAAATTGGTTAAAAACCCTAACTCGACAAAAAATGACAACTTTGGGGCCCAAAATGCTAACTGAAATACTTTAGAGCCCATCATAAGAACACCCCCCCAAACTTGTGGGCCTAAAATGCAATTTGCCCTAAATTTTAAAGGTAAAATGTTATTTTCTGAACTTAAAGGAGATAAAAATGACAAAGCTCCAAAATCAAGGGGCCGGACCCCTTTAGCTATGCGTAGCCTCGACATTTTTTGGAAATTAAACGGATTGGAAGATGGTGTTGTCACACGGCATGGCGGTCCGAATTCCTGACCATTCATTTTGACTTGGATTTTTTTGTTGTGTCCGCGTGAGGAAATACTATGTAGTATTCCCCTAAGGCCGGCCCTAAGTTATTTTGATGAAATAATGAAATCTCCAAATTACATTTCGCCCTGTCTATCAAAGTGTTTTTGCCAACTCAGCTCCACGAAACATATCACGTTTACTAACTGGGAAAATCGCAATTCGATTACCCATGTTTTACAAATGTTGCAATGTGACTATCAACATTTACTTTTTAGCCAAATGACTTAGATATGGAACATATTATCCAATTTCTATTGATTAATGCACGTATATACTAGTTATGACAATATGGTACGTACTTTCTAAGTTTGTATTAAATAATGTAATATACAATTTTCTTTCTTAGCGGCGTTAAAATATTGACAAAATTGTCATGACAAACTTTTGTCCACAAAATTAACGAATGTTTCTTTAAATCTGACAACCACCACCAACTATCATATCCTTTCCGATCTGCAACCGCCACAACACAACTCCGGCAAAGTCCTTCCTTGAAATCGCCCATTTCTCTATTAAATCACATCCACAATTTTTAAACCCATATAAACTATCTTTAATCACAGAAATAAAAGGCAATAAATCTGCAAAATAGAAAATTTCTCCTTTTTTGTCATCTCTCCATTTTGAAATATGCAAAAATTTGTAAAAGTGAGTTGATAATCTAATATCTCCCAAAAAAATGGGAATTGAATCTTAAAAATACTGTGAAATAGCTTGGGTTTGAGTGGGGAAGGTATTCAGGTGTGTGGGGGTGGGAGGAGTAAAGACGGATTGGGGAGAAGAACAGAAGGGGTGGTGGCTGTTAATGAAGTAGGACTTTGGGTCGTGGCGGACGGAGTGAATTGGGGATCGGTTGTGAGTGGTAGAGGTTAGAGGAAAGGGAGCGAAAGGAGAGAGGAGAAGATGGGTTGTTATGGGGGAGGAGAGGGAGGAAGAGAGAAAGGATAGGGCCTTAATGGGGTGGGGGAGAGAGATGAGAAGACGGGCATGTGATAAGGGGTAGAAAGAGAGAGGGAAAGAACACGGTCGAGGGGGAGGGAATTGAGCGGCGGTTGGATTTGGTGGTGGTGTGGGGGTGGGTGGGAAATAGTGTAAGAAAGTATGGAGTAATAAGGGAGGGGAAGGGGAAATAAGGAGGGGCGGTGGTGGTTTAATGACTTAGTTTTTTTTTTAGTTTACATAACTAACTATTTTTTTGCCTCATCTCATTAATTATTTGATAAGTTTTAGCTTTCCGTTAATTAAAATTCAACCGTTAATAAAAATTCAACGCTATCCACATTGATTTAACTGAAAATAATTGTCAAAGTATAGTATGTTGAACAATGTTTTGATTTTAGACATCGGTACACTGCACGGTTCATTAAATTTTCCTTTCAATTTTTTGCAACTCCATTCCCTAAACTAGTAGTTCGTTGCAATTCAGTTAAATAATGCATGCAATTTCTGATTGGCGTTAAAAAAAAAAGCATTCATGTGCCTCACACATTTTTTGAAGGGGCAAATATGATGTTTCACATGTAACGCTAACTATCATTAAAAATTATCCCCTAAGCCTAATAAAAACTTCTTTCATTAAAAAAAAAAGAAAAAAGAATGAGTTAAAATTGACATTCTTTATGTATATTTAATATATATCAACAATAACACCACTATCTCTCCAACATCTTTCCTCCATTATTAGTGACCATTGACTTCACCCTGACATTCGTTCACAGAATAATACTAGGGGTACAAAAAATCATAAAATCTTACTCACAAAATCCTATGTGTCATGATTTTATTGATATTTTTAAGTAGAGTGTGGCCGGTCAATTATCGATGCAACCAATAAAATATCGCCACCTCATTTTGTGAGCAAGATTTTATGAACTTTTTTTGTGCCCCTAGCATTGCTCTTCGTTCACAAGCCCAAAAATTATCAAAACAAAATACTCGACATCTCAAAAATCATATCCAAACAAAATTACTAAAAAACATTAGACACCACAAACAACATAAAAAAACAAAAACATTAGGACAACATATTTCTCAAAAGAACCCCTTTTGCTTAGTTCTTCCCCCTCACCCTCCTTTATGTACTCCATGTTCTCTCTCTATAGTCTTTTCAATAATCAAAATTAGGGTTAGGATTTACTAGCAAAGACACAAAGGGGATAACTGTTGGTGTTATGCCCTAGGCATGTTGTTTGTAAAACAAATGTTATTATTTATAAAGATATTGAATGTTTGATTATTATGTCTTTTGCATGTTTATTATAATAATCTCCGTCCCTGATAATTATGATTAATTATTAGTATAAGTTTAATAGATAATCATATGATGATTATGGTGTATGGGATACAATTAGACTTATGGGTATTTGTTGGAGAACAAATACTGGACTGACCCCTATGAGGTTTATGTCATGGTCACAATGTCATAATTAAGTCTCATATAGTTATATCACTGGAATCTTTAGACCTGAGGTTATCACAGTCTTCCACATGATGAACATTACGTTTGACATATTCAAACGTTATCCCTAACCGGATAGCTATAAAGAATATGATTGGCATAATCGGAATCATGTAGGGAAGAGTAATAAGCCAAGATGGGATTTGTTCCTCATCAAGAGAGATGTCAAGCTTTGGCCACTCGATGAATGGTATTGATGAAATGCATGGCCGTACTAAAATAAGATTTGTATTATCAATACATTCGGGATCGAGAAAGCATTGAACAAATGTAAGTTGACCATTGACCATGGCTTACGTTCAATAGACATCGTGTAACAAAGAGATTGTGTTATGTTCTATTTTAGGAAACTTTGGAGTTCAAAGTTATACTAATTGGGTAGTCATAATGGCTTGCTAGAGTCCGCTTATGACTTACGAGGTTTGACTGGTTCGGACTCGTTGCCAATTTAGTATAATCCTATTGGGTCACACACGCAGAACGGATAATTAAAAGGAGCCAAAAACGAAGTAAAACGGGTCCTCCCTAAAGGATCCGTACGGATGAATCTGGATGCTTCCAGAAACATCCGTACGGATGGTTTTGCCCGGCAAAATCAGTTTTTAGAAAAACTCTTGTTGAACAAGAAAACCTAAGTCCTAAAGGGTTTCTGAAACCCCTTGAATATAAATACAAACTGGCGGGAATTGTTCCCTAGTTGTTGATTTGATCAATTCCAAAGTCTTTCTTAGAGAGAGAAATCACACATTATATTCTTGGGTTATTGTGATTGATTAATCTCAATTATCAAGTCACAATAATAATTAGGAGCTTTGAATAATCGTTCTTCAACATCGTTGATCAATCCGAAGACCTAGCAGTCAAGTTCAAGAAGGCGTTCTTGAAATCTGTTCGTTGTGTGGATCACCGATAGAGGGCGTTTGTCTTAACGCTTAATCCAAGTTTTACATAACGATCTACAATGGTTAGTTTCTTTCATCTTGTTATTATGAATTATTGTTCATAGCGGATCTAGGCTATTGTGTTTCATTCATGTCTATCTTCCGCTACGCATGATTGCACGAAACCCAACAGTGGTATCAGATCCCCGTTGATGATCAATAATTCTAATATTATCATGATATAATTATTTAATGTTATTATTTAATTAGTATGATCATGAGATAGATGAATTTATGTGATGGATTTTATATGAGATATAAAATATGCATGCTAGTTGATGTGGTTGTAATATTGATTTGATTAATATGTATGATTGCATGCTTAGATTATCATGTTGTAATTGGATTATTTTATTGATGATCTTGATCTAATTTGTATGTGGAATAAATTGGTTATTGAATATATGAATTAGATGTGTTAAAATTCGTAATCTTCAATTTCATGTTTCTGTAATCTGATTATGTATAAACACGATATTAAGATTGATCGAATTTCTGAAATCTGAAAATCTGGAAAAACTGGGATTCTACCTAAGAATCCGTACGGATGGTTTGGGAGCCTCCAAACTAATCCATACGGATGGTTTGGTTCATTCCCAGATTTCATAGTGACTTCTCATGTTCAGATTGTTCTGCAAATTGTTTGCAGAATTCGAACCTGGAAACAAAAACTGGTTTCAGACGGCTGATTTTCGAAACCGTGTTTCCTGAAACAGTTTTCTGCGAAGAATTCAAAGTAACTGCAGAAATCAGAGTTCTAAAGAGTTTAGAACTGCAGTAATCTGTGAGATTAAGAGACAATGAAAGATCTCGAGACAAGTGGCCAATCTATACGGGAATGTGAATGCCTTATGGATTAGTTTAGACCGTATAGATAAGTTGCTTGGTTTCTTGATCCTAGTACGGGAATGTGGATGCCTTTTGGCTTAGTTTCGACCGTACGATTTGTGCTCTCAATTTCAAGATGCTCTGCGGAAGGTTTGGACTATACTGATTTGATCCATTTCAGAAGGTTGGTCTTTGAAACCGTGTTTCCTGAAATAGATGTAAGTTCAGAAGTGCAGACATAAAGATTAGAATCTTAAAGGAGTTTAAGATTAGAGTAACCTCAAAGGTTTCAGACTTTAATCCCTAACTAGCGCAACTAATGTCACATAAAATTAATTCGGTTAATTGATTAACTTTATGTGTGTGAACCTTCTTAAAATTTAAGTTATGTGCCAATCCATGATTAAAACACTTGTGAGTACATGGGTAGTTTTATGTGGGTTACGCCCTAGCGTAGGCACATTAATTCTATTCATCTATAAGCAAGATGAGGAAACAGTGATTCCTATACGTTTGAAATGGTTTAACTTAATTAGGCTATCAAAACAGTTTTGGGCCTAAAGCACATATGAGATTAAAACATGTTTAGACATATGATGTCTGAAATCTTATAAAAGATCTAAGAGTCATATATGATATGATTGACAAGGAGCTGTCTACCTAAATAACTTATTTTGAGCAGTCGTGCCCTAGCCGACTCAAAGTTAAGTGAAATATGGACCTTAGCCCATTTTAATTATATGATACATTAGATGTATTTGAAGGTTATATAATTTAGTGGGAGTATTTGTGAAATACTTATAATATCTTTAATTAAGTTGGTACTTATATTTAATTATATGTTTGCATAATTGTAGATAATGGCTCAAAGTACTGGTTCTTTATCATTGCGATCTATCCTTGAGAAGGAAAAACTTCAAGAAAATGGAGCTAACTACACGGATTGAATCCGTAGCCTTAGAATTGTTCTAAAGCATGAGAACAAGCTCTATATTCTTGATGAGCCCGTTCCTGAAGAGGAACCTGCTTCTAATGCACCCAATGATGAGAGAAACACCTACAAGAAACACAAAAGTGATTCTCGTGAGGTGGGTTGTCTTATGCTTGCGGCCATGTGTCCAAAGCTTCAGAAGACTCTTGAACACTTGGAGGCATTTGACATTGCTGCTTCGTTGAAAGATATGTTTCAAGAACAAGCAAGGCAAGACAGGTTCAGCACTATAGCTGCCTTGGTCTCATGAAAGATGAGCGAAGGGCAGTCTGTGGGCCCTCATGTTTTGAAGATGAAGGCTCACTTTGAGCATATAGAGAGGCTTGTCCATCCCATTGATGTTGAGTTGACCACTGATTTTATTCTTAATTCGTTACCCAAAAGCTATAATCAATTCATCATGAATTTTAATATGCATGGGATGGATAAGTCCCTGTCTGAGTTGCATGAGATGCTAAAGACAGCGGAAAAGAAAATCGGTAAAGAAGTCGCTCCTGTGCTCGTAGTGACAAAAGGAAGAAAAGGCTCTAAAGGCAAAGGCAAAGGGGTTAAGACAAAAGTTGTCAAACCCAAGATTGGCAAGGCAATTGTTGCCAATGCTGATGTGGCTAAACCTACTTCCCAAAAGGATGCAAGCTGTTTCCACTGCAATGAGATTGGTCATTGGAAAAGAAATTGCAAGTTTTACAAGGAAGAGTTAAAGAAGAAAAAGAGCAGTGGGACTGCGTCTACTTCAGGTATCTATATTATAGATATTCTAATTTCTACTTCTAGTTCCTGGGTATTAGATACCGGATGTGGATCTCACATTTGTTAGAATGTTCAGGCACTAAGGAATAGGAGGCTACTCAAAGATGGTGAAGTGGACCTACGCGTGGGGAATGGAGCAAGAGTTGCTGCATTAGCTGTAGGAACATATGATGTCATTTTACCTAGCGGATTAATTCTTGTTTTGAACAATTGTTATTACGTTCCGGGTTTGAGTAGAAATATTATTTCAGTTTCTTGTTTGGATAATGAAGGTTATAGTTTTCTTATTAAAAATAAGAAGTTTTTTATTTATTTAAATGATATGCTTTATTGTACTGCATATTCATTTAATGGCCTTTATGTTCTTGATGTTGAGAATGGAAATAATGAGAATATTTATAATGTAAATAAGAAATCCAAACCTAATGATGTAAATCATACTTATTTGTGGCATTGCCGTCTTGGTCATATTAATGAGAAGCACATCTCAAAACTCCATGGGGACGGACTTTTAGATTCACATGACTTTGAATCATATGAAACTTGTGAGTCTTGTTTACTTGGAAAAATGACTAAGGCACCTTTTACTAAGAGTAATGAAAGGGCTAGTGACTTATTGGGACTCATACATACTGATGTGTGTGGACCAATGAGCAGCAGTGCTAGGGGAGGATATCAATACTTCATAACGTTTACTGATGACTTTAGTAGATATGGCTATGTCTACTTAATGAAACATAAAAGTGAATCTTTTGAGATATTTAGAATATTTCAAAATGAAGTACAAAATCAACTTGGTAAAACTATTAAAGCACTTCGATATGATCGAGGTGGAGAATATTTAAGCCAAAAATTTGACAATCATCTTAAAGATTGTGGAATTGTTTCACAATTAACTTCACCTGGAACACCACAATGGAATAGTGTGTCTGAGCAGAGAAATAGGACTTTATTTGATATGGTCCGATCCATGATGAGTCAAGTTGATCTTCCTTTAACCTTTTGGGGATATGCACTAGAAACTGCTGCTCTTACACTAAATAATGTTCCAACTAAATCTGTTCCAAAGACCCCATATGAGATGTGGACTGGAAGAAAACCTAGTTTGTCTTTCATGAAGATTTGGGGTTGTGAGGCTTATGTTAAGAGATTAATCTCTGACAAACTTGCACCAATATCCGATAAATGTATTTTCGTTGGTTACCCTAAGGAAACTAAGGGTTATTACTTTTACAACTGCACGGAAAATAAAGTGTTTGTTGCCCGTCATGGTACCTTTCTAGAGAAAGAGTTTCTCTCCAAAGGAATTAGTGGGAGTAAAATTAATCTCGAAGAGGTTCGAGAACCCGAAAACAACATGGAACAAAATGTTGGATCTGAACAAGTTTCACAAGGTGTTGTGGAACCTATTCAGAATACTCAAGTTCCTCGCAGAACTGGTAGGGTGCGATCCGAACCTGAGAGATATGGATTTCTCATGACGGATAGCAATGAAGTGGAAGTCATAGTTGATGAAGAACCTACTTCCTACCAAGAAGCGATGTCCGCTCCTGATTCAGATAAATGGTTTGGAGCCATGGAATCTGAAATTAAGTCCATGTATGACAATCAAGTTTGGAACTTGATTGATACGCCCGAAGGTGTAAAAACCATAGGATGCAAGTGGGTTTTCAAAAAGAAAACTGACATGGATGGAAAGGTGCATACTTATAAAGCTAGACTTGTAGTGAAAGGCTATAGGCAGATTCATGGAATCGACTATGATAAAACCTTTTCGCCCGTAGCAATGATCAAGTCTATAAGAATTTTACCTGTCATCGCCGCATATTTTGACTATGAGATATGGCAAATGGATGTCAAAACAGCATTCCTTAACGGGAACTTACTTGAGGATGTTTATATGACACAACCTGAAAGTTTTGTAATTTCTGAAAATTCTAACAAAGTATGAAAATTGCAAAGATCCATTTATGGATTGAAGCAAGCCTCTAGGAGTTGGAATTTTCGATTTGATGAATCGGTCAAAGAGTTTGGCTTCATCAAGAACGAAGATTAACCTTGTGTATACAAGAAGATTAGTGGGAGCGTAGTACTATTTCTTGTGCTATATGTTGATGACATATTACTCATTGGAAATGACATTCCTGCACTGTAGTCTGTAAAAACTTGGTTAGGAAAGTGTTTCTCAATGAAAGATATTGGAGAAGCCGCTTACATCCTTGGCATAAGGATCTATCGTGATAGATCCAAGAAATTGATTGGTTTAAGTCAAGATACATATATTGATAAAGTTCTTAAGAGATTCCGGATGGAAAACTCTAAGAAGGGAAATTTGCCAGTAGGTCATGGTATATCTCTAAGCAAGAATCAGTATCCTAAGACAACTGATGAGCGTGATAGAATGATTGGGATTCCATATGCTTCCACAATTGGATCAATCATGTATGTCATGATATGTACTAGACCCGATGTCTCGTATGGTTTAAGCATGACGAGCAGATACCAATCAGATCCTGGTGAGAGTCACTGGATTGCAGTCAAGACGATTCTTAAGTACTTGCGAAGGACCAAAGATTCGTTCTTGGTGTATGGAGGAATGGAAGATGATCTTGTTGTAAGTGGTTACACAGATGCAAGCTTCCAAACCGACAAGGATGATTCTAGATCGCAATCTGGATTTGTATTTGTGCTCAATGGAGGTGCTGTTAGCTGGAAGAGGTCTAAGCAAAGTACCGTGGCA
Organism: Campanula takesimana; assembly: GCA_026119855.1. Classification (NCBI taxonomy): domain Eukaryota; kingdom Viridiplantae; phylum Streptophyta; class Magnoliopsida; order Asterales; family Campanulaceae; genus Campanula; species Campanula takesimana. Next base: position 108,369 of record JAOWBW010001926.1, on the reverse strand, counting down.
GATTCTACAACTGAAGCTGAGTATATTGCTGCATCTGATGCTGCTAAAGAGGCTGTTTGGATTAAAAAGTTTATTGGTGAACTAGAAGTGGTTTCTAGCATTGCTAATCCAATAGACCTTTATTGTGATAATAATGGTGCTATTGCTCAAGAAAAGGAACCTAGATCGCATCAGAAATCCAAACATATACTTAGGCATTTTCATATCATTTGAGAGATCGTTGATAGAGGAGACGTAAATATATGCAGAGTACCAACTGATGATAATATTGCAGACCCATTGACAAAGGGTCTTCCGCAAGCAAAGCATGATGGTCATGTTAGGTCTATGGGTATTCGATACATTAATTAGGCTTAGTGCATGTGGGAGATTGTTGGTGTTATGCCCTAGGCATGTTGTTTGTTAAACAAATGTTATTATTTATAAAGATATTGAATGTTTGATTATTATGTCTTTTGCATGTTTATTATAATAATCTCTGTCCCTGATAATTATGATTAATTATTAGTATAAGTTTAATAGATAATCATATGATGATTATGGTGTATGGGATACAATTAGACTTATGGGTATTTGTTGGAGAACAAATACTGGACTGACCCCTATGAGATTTATGTCATGGTCACAATGTCATAATTAAGTCTCATATAGTTATATCACTGGAATCTTTAGACCTGAGGTTATCACAGTCTTCCACATGATGAACATTACGTTTGACATATTCAAACGTTATCCCTAACCGGATAGCTATAAAGAATATGATTGGCATAATCGGAATCATGTAGGGAAGAGTAATAAGCCAAGATGGGATTTGTTCCTCGTCAAGAGAGATGTCAAGCTTTGGCCACTCGGTGAATGGTATTGATGAAATGCATGGCCGTGCTCAAATAAGATTTGTATTATCAATACATTTGGGATCGAGAAAGCATTGAACAAATGTAAGTTGACCATTGACCATGGCTTACATTCAATAGACATCGTGTAACAAAGAGATTGTGTTATGTTCTATTTTAGGAAACTTTGGAGTTCAAAGTTATACTAATTGGGTAGTCATAATGGCTTGCTAGAGTTCGCTTATGACTTACAAGGTTTGACTGGTTCGGACTCGTTGCCAACTTAGTATAATCCTATTGGGTCACACACGCATAACGGATAATTAAAAGGAGCGAAAAACGAAGTAAAACGGGTCCTCCCTAAAGGATCCGTACGGATGAATCTGGATGCTTCCAAAAGACTGGTTCGGACTCGTTGCCAACTTAGTATAATCCTATTGGGTCACACACGCATAACGGATAATTAAAAGGAGCGAAAAACGAAGTAAAACGGGTCCTCCCTAAAGGATCCGTACGGATGAATCTGGATGCTTCCAGAAACATCCGTACGGATGGTTTTGCCCGGCAGAATCAGTTTTTAGGAAAACTCTTGTTGAACAAGAAAATCTAAGTCCTAAATGGTTTCTGAAACCCCTTGAATATAAATACAGACTGACGGGAATTGTTCCCTAGTTGTTGATTTGATCAATTCCAAAGTCTTTCTTAGAGAGAGAAATCACACATTATATTCTTGGGTTATTGTGATTGATTAATATTAATTATCAAGTTACACTAATAATTAGGAGCTTTAAAGAATCGTTCTTCAACATCGTTGATCAATCCGAAGACCTAGCAGTCAAGTTCAAGAAGGCGTTCTTGAAATCTGTTCATTGTGTGGATCACTGGTAGAGGGCGTTTGTCTTAACGCTTAATCCAAGTTTTACATAACGATCTACGAGGGTTAGTTTCTTTCATCTTGTTGTTCATAGTGGATCTAAGCTATTGGGTTTCATTCATGTCTATCTTCCGATGCGCATGATTGCACGAAACCCAACAATAACGGTCTCCGTTCTCTTGAAATTTACTGGCCTTGTAAAGGGTTATCCAATAATGTGTCGTACCAATGGTATCCGGGTGTGTGAGTAAGGCTTCCACTTAGTTGGAGGTCGCAGGTTCGATTCCCTCCGGGAGCAAAGTAGAGAACCTTTGTCAATTGCCCCTCTAAGGGCAGCTGGGGGCTTTTGCAGGTGATCATTCAGATAGCGTGGGACGTCTATGACAAGAGGACTACCAAATGGCGCAGGACATCTATGGGAAGAGACCACCAGATTGCACGGGACGTCTATGAGAGATTTCTGAAGATGCAGTTTCATTCGATGTAATAGGTTCTGACGTGGTGAAACTCCAATAAAGAATCGTATTAGACTAGGCAATAAATCTGTAATAGACTTAATAGGAGTTTGTAACACGGTGGAAATTGCCTTGAATGAATAAAATGTAACTAGCTTGTCAAAAAAATTAATGTGTTGCCTTCATAAACCCTTGAAGTTATTTGTTATTGCTCTTTATTTCTTCTCTTTCATCCATGATAATGCCATTTTGAGTAGTGAATTCGATAAAATAACATTGTTGGAGAAGTTGGAAGGTTTGATAATGAATGGAATTTGATTGGTGGGTTGTTACATACTCATTTCAAAGGTTTTTAGAATTTTCAGATTTATAGTTTGGGGTTTAATGAGATAGCATGGTGGACTTTTTATTGTGTGCGGAGGAGGGGTAAGGACAAATGGTACATTGTGGGGCAAGAGATGATAGAGAGACAGGAAGAGGGAGAGGGAAGGGCTATGATGGTGGTGAAGGTGGGGTGGGGAATTGTGGCCTCGGAGGTGAGGGCAGAGCGGATTCGAAGGAAGAATAAGCGAAGGGTTTTTCATTTGAGTTTTCTAAATAGAATTATGCTAGGATCGTTGATAACGGGGTGGCGGTTATTCGTATTTAGGACGTGTGAAAATTTATTTTGCCTCTTTAAAGTCACGTGCGAGACACGTGACATGTTTTTTTTGTTTTTTTAATGGCAGTTAGGTTTTCATCCATTTTTACATTGGATTGCAACGGAATGTCAATGTAGGAAAAGAGGTTGCACAAATAAAAATATTGATTGTCAGATTGCAACAATTTGTAAACTATAGGTACCTAAATTAAAATTTACCCTTACTAATTTTGTGAATCAATACTTAGTTTTAATGATCAGCATTTTCAAATTGATTCAACATTTTTTACCACTACAACTTGGAGTGATGGATAAGTATGGAACGCTGGACTAAAAAGATGTTCTTTCTTTCTTCTTTTGGCTCCTTTTTTCTTGTGGCTTTGTTATCCTTTATGGAAATATTAACAACTCACTATTCTTCACTTTATTTTATAGTTTTTCTTTTTCAAACCAATTCCTTCACTGTTTACTTAGCAAATCTAAAAATAGATGAAGAAAGTTGGACAATTCTCTATTACGCTACTTTCAAAAATTAAAAATTGAAGATGAAACAAATATGCAGAGCAACGAACTATATTACCTAGATTTTGTTTTTCACATTCTTCTTTTTTGCTTTCCAGTCAATTTCTTAGCACCACTAACTTGAATATAAAATGTTCTAGAATTAAATTCAATAATTAGATGAATCTTCAATCGTAATCTTGATATTTTTTTATTGTTAGGAGTGGATAATCATGCTTCGAGTGTACAATTTCACTTTTATGTGAACTATAAAGACATAAATAAACCTTGTAAGTAATGATACATTCTGAGGTTCATATGCTTGGAAGAAAATACCAGTGGGGGATTGTAGAGAATAATCTTATACACGGTAAAGATTTGATGTATATAAAATCCATCAGAGAGGTTGGAGCTACACTTCGCTTCAAATTCTTATGGTACTTGAGGAAGAGGCGCCATGCTGTTAAGGCCAGTAAACAACTGAAGTGGAGAGGAAAACCGTATCCAAGTAGTAGATGGTTGGGGTTTGAAACCAACCGCCATGAAAAATGAGACTACACGAAGGGACAAGATCTGGGGGTAGCGATCCCATGTAGGAGGCCACGGTGTGATGAACGCTGAAGAACATGCTCGTAGGTGAGGGCATTGCACGACGACCCAAGATGAGAATTAATCACAATATGATGACCTGGGCCACAGTACGACAACCCAAAATCCTAAAAATTCCTCTAAGGATTAATGTTTTGCTCCATCATTTATACAAACCTCATGTAACGGGTGTAACTTGTATGATCATTTGTGCGATCCAGCAGCCACCCAACCATAATTGTGTTTGTGAACAAAATAGAGAGACACACTTGTGGGAGCTCATGTGCTATGAGTGTAACACCGCATATATATTGTATGTACAAAATCCTGACCTGTTGACATAGCTATTTTAACGAATTGAGTTACTAATAGTGTGTTCTTGTGTGTGTCTCCTTCATATTTCCTGTTAATTTTTTTTCCGTATATTGTAATAAATTTCAAACACATCTTCAGTTAACAATCATTTTGAAAATTTTTACACACTGGGTTAATCTCATTTTACTACCTCAAAGTTAACTTGATGTATCACTTAGGAGTTTGTGATTCATTTTTCTCACTTTGAGGCCCGAACTTTCACTTTTGTATCAATTTGAAGCCTAAAAAAAAAATCTCAAGTTTTTAACGGGAAATCTGCATATGCCAATGAAAGTCTATTTATTAATTAAGAGACACTTTGAATATAGTTTTACATGTTAATAATTAATTTCAGAATATCATACAAATAATCACATTTCATAAATTCTTAAAATAATAATACAACATCTTCAAACCAGACATGTAAAATCAAGGTGTGAAAAAAGAGTAAGGAATTAAGAAACATATATATATATATATATATATATATATATATATATATATATATATATATATATATGCTATTCATAATAAGCTTCATAAATCGACAATAGACTCCATATAAGGCATGCATGTGAGCGTGGTATGTTCACGGAAGACGTCCTGATTGTTTCTCCTTTTTTCATATTTATCTTACTCCATTTGTCCGGTTTGAGAGATGAAATTATATTGTTCTCGAGAATTTATAAAAACAATTACCCTTACAAAATTTTAGAAATTATCATTTGACGTATAAATTATATTTTCAGATTGTTTCTTAAATAAAAAATCAATATTCTTTGGCACATGCAATTTGTTTGTTAAAAATCTAACAAAATAAGTACTCTTTTAGGCCACAAATTATATACAAATAAAAGTTCAAACCCTAAAGTGAGAAAAGTGAAATCACATACCCGAAATGATACAACATGTAAACCTTTAGGGTGACAAATGAGATTAATACATTAAACATTTAGTACAAATATGTCTAACTGTTTTTGATATTTAATTTTAGAGTAGGTTTTGGGGAAACTAGTTTTTCCATAAGTTATATATATATATAAAAAAAAAAAATACATTTTTAATATAGGTTCACCCTTCAAATAACGAGTTTATGCCTTAAAACATGAAATTTAGGTTTTAAAACACCTAGAAATAAAAGAGCGAGTTTAGACCTTAAAACATTTAATCGAGTTTTGCCCTTAAAACACATAGTCCGTATATTTAAGAACATGACTTTTTGTAACTTATGGATAGGGTTGTTATACGATTCGAGCCGACTCGAGCACAGCTTGTGAAAGCTCGAGCTAGAGTGAGCTTGAATTGTGACTCGACTCGAATTCGAACTGATTTTCAAGTTCGTTCCGTTATCGAGCCGACCGTGTTCGACTCATTTAGCTCGTTAAAAGCTCGAGTACGGCTCGATAAGCTCGTCAAACTTAATTTTTTGTTTTCGACCGGCTCGAACTCGACTCGATAAGCTCAAACTCGACTCGATAAGCTCGTTAGGAAAACATTTTTTTTACAGAAAAAGCCTAAGCTCGAGCTCGACTCGTTAAAACTCGAGTTCGATATCGGGTCGAGTTGTTCGGAACAGCTCGCGAGCTCGATTCGACTCGAGTTTGAACAAACAAGTGAGTTTGAGCTCGAGAAAAGATCGAGCTCGATAAGTTGTAAACGAGCTCGAACTTGGTACCCCAAAGCTCGACTCTGTTGGTGTTGTATGCTCTAGGCACGTTATTTGAATTATTAATGTTATCATTTGCTTATGCTTTAATAAAGATATTGAATGTTTGGTTATTATATCTTTTGCATGTTTATTATAATAATCCCCGTCCCTGATAATTATGATTAATTATTAGTATAAGTTTAATAGATAATCATATGATGATTATGTGTATGCAATACATTTAGATTTATGGGTATTTGTTGGAGAAAAAATACTGGACTGACTCCTATGAGATTTATGTCATGGTCACAATGTCATAATTAAATCTCATATAGTTATATCACTGGAATATCTAGACCTGATGTTATCACAATCTTCCACTTGATGAACATTACGTTTGACATATTCAAAGGTTACCCCTAACCGGGTAGCTATAAAGAATATGATTGGCGTAATCGGAATCATGTAGGGAAGAGTAATAAGCCAAGATGAGATTTGTTCCTCGTCAAGAGAGATGTCAAGCTTTGGCCACTCGATGAATGGTATTGATGAAATGCATGGCCGTGCTCAAATGAATTGATTGGATCAATGACATTTGCATTATCAATACGTTCGGGATCGAGAAAGCATTGAACTATGTAAGTTGACCATTGACTATGGCTTATGTTCAATAGACATCGTGAAACAAAGAGATTGTGTTATGTTCTATTTAGAAAACTTTGGATCTCAAAGTTATACTAATTGGGTAGTCATAATGGCTTGCTAGAATTCGCTTATGACTTACGAGGTTTGACTGGTTCAGACTCGTTGCTAACTTATTATAATCCTATTGGGTCACACACGCAGAACAAATAATTAAAAGGAGCGAAAAACGAGGAAACTGATGGAGACAATCGTACGGCTGGTCAGGCGCCTCACGGCTAGCTTGCCGCCGTACGGCCGCCCCCGGCAATCAGTTTATTTTAAGTCAATTCATGTTGGACAAGAAGACCTAAGTCCTAAAGGGTTTTGGACATCCCTTGTATATAATGTGGACTGACGGCAATTGTTCACTAACTATTGATTTGATCAATTCCAAACTCTTTCTTTGAGAGAGAAAATACACATTATATTCTTGGGTTATTGTGATTGATAATTCATAATCATCAAGTCATAATAATCATTAGGAGCTTTGAAGAATCGTTCTTCAACATCGTTTATCAATCCGAAGGCCTAGCAGTCAAGTTCAAGAAAGCGTTTTTGAAATCTGTTCGTTGTGTGGATCACCGGTAGAGGACGTTTCTCTTAACGTCTAATCCAAGTTTTATCTCGATCTACAAGGGTTAGTTTATTTCATCTTCATATTATGAATTATTGTTCATAGCGGATATAGGCTATTGGGTTTTATTCATGTCTTTCTTCCGCTGCGCATGATTGCACGAAACCCGACAGACTTGACTCGGCTCATTTAGTTTACAACCCTACTTATGGATTAACTAGTTTCCCCCAAATTTTTCTGTTAATTTTGCACTTTTAATTTTGAATTGTATAATAAATTATGAAAAAATGGTGTTAAAGCGAATATGAAATTTATTTTCTTTTCAAATAAATATTTATTTTTGAACAATTAGATAATTGGTAAATTGGAAATAGGCTTATACTCCCTCCGTCCCTCTTTAACTTACAAATTTTGGGTTGGACGGGCACATTATTTTAAGGAAAAAGTGAAAAAAGTTGATGTGTTATGAGTACAAATAGTTGAGCGAGAGAGAGAGAAATAAAGTGGGGTAGAGAATAGTAAGTGGATAGTTGTTGTGAGTATGACAAGTGAGTCACATTATTTTAAAATTATTAAAACATTTTCTTTTTAGAACTTTGTAGATTAAAGTGAAACAACTAAAATGACAAATTTTATAAATTAAAGAGGGACAGAAGAGAGGAAGGGAGTATAGTGACTTGGGAAATGGATGAATGGAGAGTGATTAGACTAGTGATAATATTGGCTCACACTCCACTTATTAGATACCGGGAAAAATTACCGATCTATGCAATGTATCAGGTCTTAATATTCAATTAATGGAACGTAGTGCTTACTTTTGAAAATAGAAAACGTACGAGAGCAGATCTCCTGTGCCCCTCCATGTGCCCTTCCCTGTGCCCCTCTAATCTGGACCGTTTACAATATCAACATAAACGGTCTAGATTAGAGAGGCACAGGGAGGGGCACATGGAGGGGCACAGGAGATCTGGCCTCACAACGTACTTACTTATTGTGTATCAAATAATGCAACGTAATAACTTTTTAGCCGCTACTACGTTGCATAAATTGATACAACTTACTTCAAGTACATTTATCAAAATCAAATTGTTCGAACTTTGCATTATTTGATACAACTACTTCAAGTACGGAGAAAATTTTGGGGGAAACTAGTTCCTCCATAAGTTATAAAAAATCCTGTTTTTATAGGGTTTAAGGTTTAGGGTTTAGGGTTTCAGGTTTAGGGCTTAAGGTTTCATGTTTAGGGTTTAAGGGTTAAAAACATGACTTTTTATAACTTATAGAGGAACTAGTTTCCCCCAAAACACACTCTCAAGTACGTTTCACAATGTAAAAAGTCGCTACTATGTTGCATTAATCCATATAAATCGGACACTACGTTGCGTAATACCGTGGTTTCATCCAAAATCTCGACAACTTTCGGCTACGCGTGTCCCCAACGCGTGGAACGAATCTCTCTCTCTCCCTTTAACGCCCACGAAGTCTACTCTTTGTAGATTTTGTTAGCGTAAACTCTGAAAAAAAGAAGAAAAATGGATCAAAACCCGACCAAAAAATAATTGAAGAAAATCTCCACTGAGAGAAGAAAAAAAGGAAAGAGATTGTTAAAAATTGAGAGAGATAGTGACGTTCTTCCCACCTTGTTGAACAACCTAGATAGATTTTCTCATTATCCTAATTTTAAAACCCTAGATCTCTAATTAGGCATTTTCTTTGGGTCGGGCATCGTACAATTAGGGTTTGAAATTGTCTTTGAGTTTTTTTTGTTGATGGAGCCTCGTGTTGGTAACAAGTTTCGCCTTGGTCGAAAGATTGGTAGCGGTTCATTTGGCGAGATCTACCTTGGTTTGTTTGTTTGTTTGATTATCTCTCTCTCTCTCTCTCTTTTCTTATATTTTCATTGTGTTTTTCTTTGTTGATATGTTGGATTTCTTGGGTTCTGCAGGTACTAATATACAGACTAATGAAGAAGTTGCGATTAAGCTTGTGAGTTTGATTTTTGTTCTTTATAATTTGATGGTTACAAAATAAATTCAATTAAGCTTGTGATTATTGTATTATTGGTAATGCATTGAGTGGGAAGCTGTTAATTCTGTATAAATTGAGCTACTTGGTTGTTTTTGGAGATGTTGGTGGTGAAATGGATCAACTTTTTTCGGGGTTGAATTGAGTTTGGTCATTTCAAAGTGTTTACTCTCTAGTAGTAATTTATACGACATATTACTGTATTAGTAAACATTTTAGTAACATTGCTCTATAAATAAATTACAGCAGGTGACATGTATATATATATACATATATATATATATATATACATATATATATATATATATATATATATATATATATTTATACGAATGCCACTCTTCCATGCTTATTGAGTGAAATTACAGTTCATGGTCGTTTATATGGGCTGCAGAGGGGGAATTAGGCACTAAGTATTGTAAAAGTAAAATATAGAAATACATTCAGGGATTTGAGCTGATGACGCAATGTTGTCCTATGGGGTACAGTCCAAGTTATGGTTTTTGATTTATGTCGAGAAGTCTCTGTTACAGGGATGCTTATAATTGTAAGTTCTAACATAAAGTATGTTATTGGAGACAAACAACATATTGGGGATGAATAAGTCAGATGTACTTTCTTATTGCTGACATTTCTTTTGATATGGTTTATAGAGGTTAATTTGACTATGAGATTTGAGATAAAGATAAAGTATTCGTTAATAAATAAACAAATATTAATTTAACGTCACAAATTTGATCGAGGAGATGGATGGAGAATCAGATGAAAGTAAGTGTACTTTGAACCAAAGTGAAGTCGAGCCTAGCCAGCATGTTATACCAAGTTCTTTTCTTTTATCTTTCTTTTGTATCCTAGATCATCTTTTGAAATGGGTCAGACAGTGAAAGTAGATCATGCCTTATCTGTTCTGGCGTCTGCTTAACTCAGATAATTTTTGGTCACTAATCCAGCACGTCCTACTTATTGTAATATAGAAGGATTATTTGTCAATGGTTAAGTACCAAAAATGTTCGAATGATGTGATCTATTAATGTTATGTATTTTGTCAACAGTTTGATCTAAGCATGCTCTAGTTTTGATCTTTTTGTGTTGCTGTTCTACTACACAGGTCAATCTCAAGTAGTAATAATGTTGTGAATATTCTAATTTTTAGTTGACGTTAACCAAGAAAAGACATCTATGGGTAGTATATGTAGTTGGATTGAATGTTTGTGATTTAATAATGAAGCTTGAAGTTTCTAGTTTTTGTATGTCAATTATACTCTGCTTCTCTGAGTTATATGCGCATTGGTTGACTACTTCAAATTCTGCTAATTAAGTACTCCCCACATGGCCTTCCCAAAATGAATGTCTAGTTTTAGCTATGAGGGAAATTTAAGAAAGTTGGGATTTAAGCATTTTTAGTTGGACTGTGGGACAAGTACGTAAAACTCTTTAATGATCTCACCATATTGCATCATGATTGTAATTTGTAAGTGTGAATTAGAACTTGTTGTTTTATTATGGATGATTAGTAAACTCTCCATAAAATAGACATTCATTTTGGGGCAATTTTTTTTTTGGAAAGTTAGACATTCAATTTGGGACAGATGTAGTGTAAAACAAACAGAAAAGACAAAGTTCATGCACTTACTTATATCTGCTGCAAAACCTAACCTTTCATTACTGTTCAATATTAACTGGTGTTAAATTGCTTACTGTTTCTGGTGTGTTAGGAAAATGTCAAGACAAAGCATCCTCAGCTGCTGTACGAGTCAAAGCTATACAGAATTCTACAGGGAGGAAGTATGACTGCCATTTTAATGTTATTGTTATTTGTTAATATTCTCTTTAAACTTAAATTTGGTTGTTATTAAATTGAAGCTTAAATTTTATCTTTGCAGCTGGGGTTCCAAATGTAAGATGGTTTGGCGTGGAGGGAGACTATAATGTCCTAGTGATGGATTTGCTTGGGCCCAGCCTTGAAGATTTGTTTAATTTTTGCAGTCGAAAACTTTCTTTAAAGTCAGTACTCATGCTTGCTGATCAGATGGTATACACATTAACATTGTCTGTTGTATTTTACTCGTCCAGGAAAGATAGTGCCATTTTGGTTTTGGTGCTCAAATCAATTGGACATTGACCAAAATTTCACAAGAATTTGATTATACTCATGAAATATAAAAAAAATTCTTGTTGTTTGTACTCTTGCATTCCATCAATAACACTTTTTAGAATTTCATGAGCATAATCAGTTTTGATGGGACTATCTTTGAGGGACAGAGGGAGTATATTTTTCTTAATGCGTCCCAATGACTAATCCAATTATTTTTTTCAGATCAATCGTGTTGAATTTGTTCATTCGAAATCATTTCTCCATCGTGATATCAAGCCGGATAATTTTCTCATGGGCTTAGGACGTCGGGCAAATCAGGTTCTTTATTCAAGCTTTTGCGTTTCTGCCCTAGAGAGAATATCTAATTACATCCTCGTTATTTACATTTTCCCTTTACTATAATGTAGGTCTACATCATTGACTTTGGGCTGGCCAAGAAATTTAGAGACTCTTCAACTCACCAGCATATTCCTTATAGGTGAGACTAATTTGATTGTTAAGATTATCTGGTTGGCTAAATTAGATATTGTTTTGTTTTTTGCTAAATGCACCTAGCGTGTTTTTTGCTTGTTTTTTCTTTCTATCTTCAAGTGTGATTTTTTTCCTGTGGGGTGGGTATAGGGAAGCTACCATGTTTTCCCCTCTATGTGCTCATCTTGTCTGATTCCACATTTTGATGGAAAGAATCATTTATAGAATATAGACTCTCATGCTATCATTTTCCAATCACCCTCATATTTCTTTGTATGCTTATTTTCTTTTGTTTCATATGGTTTCTAGCTTGAGTTTGTTTTGTGTAGGATTAGTAGATTTTCCATGATATATAGCAAAACTATCTTTTTATGTCAATGTTGCATCTACAAATTAATATCACACTCAGTTTTAGATCTTTAATGCCATTGTGCAAACTGTTGGGAAGGATTTTGTAATTATGTGGTCATTGTGGTGAAACAATGCAATAAGCTCGCTCATCTCTATCAGAACCTCATCAAAGTTCTCTTTTGTGTATAGTGCTTTCTTTGATGATGAGGTCAATTTATAATTGTGATCGATTTTTCATTTTTGAGAGAAGTGATAAAATGGCGAGTAGGGGAAGACCCATGCAAGCTTGGATTCTTGAAAACGATATGAGTTTACTATTGAATGAAAATATGGCGTTGAAAAGGCCAGAGTGGAGGGAAAAATTCACGTGCGGGTGATGGGGGTTGATTTTTACTTTCATTTGTTTATTATTATTATTATTTGCATTTTCCGTATCAATTTTGATAGTATTCCTTTATTATCACTATTTTTTTCTTTTTCTCTTCTTTTCATTTTCTAAAAAAATATAAAAATAAAAATTTACCACCTATTTCTTCTTTTAATTTTTTTTTTCATCTTTTCTCTCACGATGACATATGAGGATTTAGTTAGCCGGCCCCAAATTATTTTGTGACTAAGGCTTTGTAGTTGTTGTTATTGTTGATCTAGTATTTATATACTTTTGAGTCTGTATTGTTACCGTGTTTCAGTTTGTTTTTGCTTTATGTTTTAGAGATGTTCAGTATCTCTTCATGACCATGCAGAGAGAATAAAAACTTGACTGGGACCGCAAGATATGCTAGTATGAACACCCACCTTGGTATAGGTACGTATTGCTATTGTTCCAGCCATGAGAATTGACTTATATTCGCCGAGTGTTCATTTTCTCCTCAAACTAATGAATTATATGTCTTTTGGGATGCACAGAACAAAGCAGGAGGGATGATTTGGAATCTCTTGGATATGTTCTAATGTACTTTTTAAGAGGAAGGTGACTTTTTCTGCATAATCTCTCTCTCTCTCTCTCCTTTCCCCTTCTCCATATCCGCCTGTGCTCTTGCTAAAAGGTCATCTGATCAGTATCACGTTTGTTTAGTCTTCCTTGGCAGGGGCTGAAGGCAGGAACTAAGAAACAGAAGTATGAAAAAATCAGTGAAAAAAAGGTTCAAACATCAATTGAGGTAATGAACTTGTAAGTTTTGTCTTTGGATGTCTTCCTCTTTTACCCTAAGCATGACAGCTGAACTTACTGCTTTCTCAGTCATTATGTCGCGGCTATCCGACAGAGTTTGCGTCATATTTCCATTACTGCCGCTCATTACGGTTTGAGGACAAGCCAGATTATGCTTACCTGAAGAGAATATTCCGTGATCTGTTCATTCGTGAAGGTTTGATATCATATGACCTGTTTATATGAATATAATTTATCTTATATAAGAAAGTTGAAAAGACGTATTTTCTAATTGCTACCCATACTACAGGATTCCAGTTTGATTATGTGTTTGATTGGACGATTCTCAAGTATCAGCAATCACAGATCACAACTCCACCTACCAGGGGTCTTGTAAGTAATATGACTATATGACTCAATCTACTAACAATTGTCTTGGCAGTGTTCTGAAATTATATGATATCGTATTTGCTAGGGTGTAGCTGCTGGTCCTAGCTCGGGAATGCCCCCTGCTATTCCAAATACAGACCGCCAGCCAGGTATTTTCATTTTATGTTGCTAGTTAAGTTTTGTGTTGGTAGCTTTCTCTATAAATGTAACATCATATCTGGAATACGGTGTATTTTAAGGGAGATGTTCCTAGTTAAAAAAAATTACTTGCGTTGTACACTCGTTTCGGTGTCATCTTATCTTCTTAAATACCCACTCATTTTTTTTATCGTTGTTATAATTTTTTCTTTTGTTGATGTCTGGCATGGATGTTAGAGGTGGGTCTGTCACGGGTGATTTTCAGTGTATAGTCGACTTTTAACCGAATGTTGTCAAATTCTTGTTCGGACCACCATCCCATCTTGCTGAAGAATCTCGATACCCTCACTTTCTCATATAGTTCTTTAGCATATGCCTATGCTATATGATGTTAATTGTTGATTTTATTGCAGGAGATCAAGAAGGGAGATTGGTTGGTGAATCATCAGGTGATCCTTCTCGTCGGAGAACTTCTGGACAAACCGTGAATGCAGTAAATGTATCCAAGCAGAAGAGTCCAGTTACAAATGATTCAGCAATAAGCAAAGATGCTATGGTAATATGCCTGTAAACAATTGTCTACCTTTTTAAAAATAAATAAAAGTAAACTTGATAGTATGGGGATGTAATCTCGGGCTAGTTGAGTTCGGCTGTAATATTAGGCTCGATTTCACACCCGATTTGAAGCGAGTTTCACCCCAAAGCCTCAAAATCGAAATTTACCGATCGATCCATACCATATACTTAGATTTATGCTTCAAATTCCAGAAAATAATGCATGTTCATATTCAAATATGCTTATGATTTATGCTGGATTGCAAGAACTTCGTAGTGTAGCTAAGCATTGGAGATAATACAAAGAGAAGAGAAAGGAAGAAAAGGAAGGGGGAGGTAGAAGGATTTAATTGAGAGAGCGAACTTTTTCGTTGGGAGAGAACAGAAAAGGCGAATTGAAATAAACGGTTAGATTGGAAATAGGGTTGCGCTAATGCTACAATAGCCTTTATCTCAACGTAGCAGTTAGTGCGTTGAGGGAATGAGTTGAAGCCGGGTTTACCTCAAGACCCGGAGCCTCAGCACCCAGGCTTGTCATTTCCAATGCTAACCCGTCTCGGCTAAAATTAATTATAACTTGTCTCAAACTCATTGGTATTTGACTCTACTCGACTTGTTTTAGAACTTTATTGGTGGGCACTACAAGTCTTTGGAACCATCAGAGTGTGAGTTTCAGAACTTACATGGAAATAGAAGTTTTCGGGTTTGAACTGATTTTGTTGGGAGATGTAGGGGTAAGTGACAATATAGAATTTGGTTAACAGGCCATTTCGTGAAGTTACCTCAAGAGTTTTTGTATGTGAAGCTCAAAAACGCACATCTTTGAGATTATTCACAGAGATTTGATTTTTCTGATCATCACCACATTTTCAAATCATCTGTCTTATTGCTCAAATATTTCTATGGACTGGAGCAACAGTTTACATTTTGATGTTCACTTGTAAGCAAATCTTTCCTTCTTAGTAATGGCCATCGGATTTTAACAGAATTGTTGATTGTGCTTCTTCTTTGACTGATTAGATAGCTTAAGTGGAAAATGGCTACTCAAAACAAAACGACACCGTATTGAGTCAATTGACATGGTGTCACAAAAATTTCTTGGCCCATTTTCCTTCTCGCGTAACTTTCTGTTTGCCAAGGACTATTTGCAATACCATTTTGATTCAGCCAACAAGCTGATGTTCTATTTAGCTGGAATACGCATTTTCTTTGTTTTGTTTAGTTGGATTATCCATTCCCACATCTAGTCACCCAAGGTGGTTTCACGATAAGCAATTCTGGTTGAAGTCTAATGACCGTTCTTGGGAATGGAACATTTGTAAGTGAGAATGTGAGTACAACGGAAATTTTTTACGGGAATAACGTATGGTGGTAAATCTGAAGGTAAACACAAAGTACAGTGGAAGGGAGTGTTTAAGCTTAAGACTTTTTAGAATTGAAGCAAGAGACTGGTCTAGAAAGATAAAAAATGGGATGCAACATCATATGGTATAGGGCAATCATTGGGAGAGAGAAGTTATTGGCGTCAAGTAGACATTCAAAGGGATGACTAGGGAGGCTAAGTGCCACAGGAAGTACATCAGTTGAAAGCTCGTTTTTTAAGTCAGACAACTTAATTTCACAAACCTTTGCGATAAAATAAGCATTGCCATCCTGGGATATCACTAGGAACGTGGATAACACTGTATATGTAACCTCATTGAGGGAAAAAAATGCTACTTGCTGGTGTGGTGGTGGTGGTGGGGGGGGGGGAGGAATTTCTTGGATTCCTTTGTTGGAATGAAGTACATCAATTGTTTAGGTGAGACCCTTTTCTGGGAAAAGGATCAACTTGGTGCTACTAGAGCTCCGACCATGCATGGGTTCTAGGGAAGGGCAGGGCTCACATGGGGTTAATGTAGACAACCTCCCCTTGCATTTAAATGCAAAAGTTTGCTTCCGCACCTAGAACATGTGACTTCCAAGTCACATGACAATAACAACCATTGTGTCAAGGCTCCCATTTGGACCCTTTTCTGTAATAACTGTAAATATTGAGGCTTCAAACATGTATACCAAGTTTGATTACTTAAGCTGAAACCAAGTTAGATATCATGCAAAGTATAACCAGATGCCAAATACTATCATCCAACTAAGCTCTAAGTCAAAAGGACAGGCCAAATAGAAAGGCAACGAGCACCGATTTCTCTTTCCGTGTCATTACGATAGGAATTTGAATTTCTGAATGTGCTTCAAGTTATTGTACTTGCAACACCTTGTGCAACAAATTCTTTTACAGCACAACACGTTAAAGTACATTGTTATAAAATTTTAGACAATTGTGTATAACATTGCTTTTATGACTATTCTTTAGTTCTAGTGCTGGAAAAAATTGTTTATGCACTTTCTTTGGCCAATTTGTTTTTTAATTCTTGGCTCAACTGTTTACCTTTCCACAACGGAACTGAAATATGTTTACCTAGAAACGTAGCAACACAGAATATTCTAGTGGGGTTTTGTGAATTCTGGTATCATTAGCTTGAACATGTGCTCTAGTTGCAGGGAAGCTTGGGACTTTCCCTTGTGGCCCACAGAAAAAAGGAGTTGCTAATCACACCTTGCTTGGGGATTTGGGGTCAGAGCATGTGCTGTTAAAGAAAGAGTGCTACAAGCTGCTTTCTCATAGTTCCTGCGGGAGGAGGGTTGAGAGTAGGCACTGATTTGCAGAGGATGTTGGAAGTATAAAATGATGTTTTTGGGCTTGGTCAGTAATGGTTGTGCAGATTATAAGAGGAAGATGAAGAAGTCCTCAGGTAGCAATGTGTGTGCGTACACATGCACTAAATGAGAGGGAAGAGGAAGAATCAATAACCCAGGTCGTTGCCTCCTCTCCGGGTCATCAAATTCTTGCTGAAAGTTGAAGATGGAGTTTGAAGCAAAATTGACTAGGACTGTTGTGCCACATGAGAATATGTCTAATATTGTAGGTCACGTTTGATTAGGTCTTTCCGGACAAACAAAATCGCAACGTGTTGCTACAAGATCTCTGTGTGGGGTCCTTGGAAGGACCGAGCCCAGATGGGCATACATTTTCCAATTTAGAACACCTCAAAACAGCGTCGTCTAACTTAAAAACAATGGGAGATTAATTTGTGGTTGGTGCTCGCCTTTCTTCGCCTCTCACATATCACCTAGTCGAGCAAGGCAACTACCTGACCTCCCCTTTGCCCCATTGCTTTTCCTGGAGAGTGGGGAGACAACCACCCGTCACCTGACATCAGGTGAGAGAGGCAATTGCCTTTACTAGCTATGGTATGGTCTTCTATACAGAAGTGGTAGGCTCGTGAGGGGAAAAGTGGTATTATTGAAGCATGGAGATGATGTGAGGTGTTCCTTCCTGGGCATTTAGGGACATTTAGAATGATCTAGGGTGGCATTGATAACCTGAGACTGAGCAGGACTACCTGCTCCTTAGACTGTTTGGACAACTGTAACATGGAAGCAGAAATTACTTTTTTTTGGGTGGGGTGGGTGGGTGGGGAAGGGAGGGTTCGTTAGAATGTTGTATGGAAAGGCTTGATTTTGAAGGGATAATTGATGCCATTGTTCATATTCAGCTTGGTGCTATTGAGCGAGTGTTTTTTACTTTTATCTTTTTATGGGAGGTGGCTCTCACTGCTTTGGGCACAACATATCTTGAAGTAAGAACAGAGGCAGTTGTTGTAGTCGATTAAGGTAGAAATTATTTTTCTTTGTGGAGTAAAGGTGTTGATGTTTTTCTAAAAAACAACAGGAGGGACTAGAGCAGAAGAGTATAAATTTTAGTGAGGGGATGTAATTGAAGTTACAGGAAGTAAGGGGGTCGCCCTTTAATGGGGTTGATGATGTGGCACTTAATTGATGGTTTGCTTCCCTGTTAGATAGGGGTAGACGTGTCCATGCCGGTTAACCGCCGGTTAGCCGGTTATAACCGCCGGTTAATTTTACCGGTAATCCCTAACCGTGGAGTAACCTTCTAACCGCCACATCCGGTTACGGTTATCCGGTTAACGGTTAAACCGGTTAACCCGGTTTTGCCGGTTAACCCGGTTATGAGACTTTTTCAATTATTTATTTTTTTTATTTTAAAAAGAAACAGTTTTTTAGGATTTTGTTAGAAAACTGACTAAAAATCATTAAGAAACTAACTGAAAATGAAATAAAAACACCAATTTTGTTAGAAAACTAACTGAAATCGTTAAAAAACTGACTGTAATTCTTAAAACTAACTCGAAAATGGTAAGAAACTGACGGTTAGTATAGACGGTTGAACCGGCGGTTAGCTTCCCGGTTATAACCGCCGGTTGACGGTTATCAAAATGGACTAACCTTAACCGAACCTTGAAAATACGGTTGACGGTTGAGACGGTTCACGGTTAACCGGTTAGCCGGGTTTGACCGGTTAAAAAACCTCCGGTTAGATTTTGGACACGTCTAGATAGGGGCCGATGTGTTGTGCGTTTGGAGCAGGACGTTGATTGTCTTTTGCTTTTCCAATACTGATGCATTGCTTTTACCTGGTAACGAAGGATTGAGTTTTTAGTGGATTTTAGTGATAGAAGTGTTTTCTTATATCCTATACATGCAACCTGGGTCACTCTTTTCACCTTGGTATATCATTATCCATTTGCATCAAAGTTAATTCATTGTTAAAATGATTCTGGTGTTTGGCTGATAAATGGACTAGAATTTAGATATTAAAGGAACAAATATTGTTTTAGTGATATTGGGACTTTGCCATTGTAGACTGACCACCTGAACAATCTGTTGTAATTTGTACAAGGCTATATTTTTCTTCCTCCCCCTTCATGATGACACAAACCTAGATTTCATTTGCGATGAATAATCTTATTTTTCCTATCTTGAGAAATAGTAATCTGCGTAGCTACAATCTAATGGGGTGACATGGTTTAATGGCCAGGCATCAAGTTCTACCTTTATGGGAAGATCAAGTGGATCAATGAGGCGAGGTGCTCTATTTGGTAGCCGTGATGGATTACCTGACTCTGACCCTGCTGCTCGTTCACGCACACCTGAAGCAACTTCTGGAACAATACCCAAAATTTCAAGTGGACAAATTCCAGGTTCCTTGGATCCAAAGAACACTCTGTCATCTGGCAAGAATAATTCCAGCGCAAAGATTTACGAGACTACCCTCAAGGGCATTGAGAGTCTGCATTTTGATGACGAAGTGAAGGGTCATCACTGATTATTCTCGACTGTATATTGTAGACCCTTTGGTACTAAAGCCAAGCAAGCCCATCAAGAAGAAATTGTGTGAATGATGATATATTGAGGTTTATAGACAGCTGGGGTGGTGGGGAAGAGGAGTTGGTGAGTTGAGTTAACTACTTCCTCTGACCCAGAAAGTTTGTCCCATTTGACTTTTTCTTGTCAACACATGTTAACTTTGACACAAATTGTTATTGTGATCCTTGTGAAATTTTAAAAATTGTATTTGATCAAAGTCCCTAAAAAGTCAAAATGTGATAAACTTTCCGGGACAGAGGAGTATTATTTCACGCTTTCAGGGCTGTGTATGTTGCAATAAAAAGGTAACAGTCCAAGCGGCGTGGAACCCACCTGAGCCCCAAGACTTGTCTACACATTGACAAATTGTGACGGATCAGACTCCACTTCCCTTTTACCCGTTTGACCAGAGTTACTGATACTTAACATTTCCCCAGGTAATGGGATTACTGGCTTAAACTCTCCAGAACTGTAAATTGGTCTTTGTAATTTATTTTTTCCTGCTTGAAGTCATTTCCTTTCAATTGAACATTTTGGAAAACAGAAGGTTGGTTTGAGATGGATGAAATAGGTGTTTCTGTGTCGAGACTCAGAAAGTGGTGTCTATTGCGGCTTGAAGTTGCGTTTTGGATCTTTGTATGTCATTCTCCCTTATTCTAAAGGTTCTTGTTTAGGTGTTTTAGGCACTGCACATATTTTCTTAAATCGCACCATGGCTGTTTTAGTGACCGTGCGTGCGTCAAATTAACATTATCTTGAAAGTAAAAAGAAAATAGTCTTGATTGGTGCATCTGCAGGTAGGTCTACCCATCCTCCTTATATGGTCGTTCTCACTTTGAAAGATAGTTTATATACTTTGCATATTTATTTTTCATCCTTTCTATATATGCTCCTCCGATGTTTGGAATGGTCTGCTTGCTCTGAGTGTGATCCCTTATGCTTGCAGTTGCATACTCCTCCCGTTCCAGCACAAGTAGGACTAGAAGAGTGAGCACTATATTTAATAAGAGAAAAGTAGTGTGTATGTGGTAGAAAATGAAGAGAGAGAGAATGAGTGGAGGAGTAAATAGTAATGTTGGTTGAATAAATTGAGTGTTGTAAAATGAAGAAAGAGAATAAGTGGGGTTAAATGGTGGGGTTGGTTGAATATAAACATATTAAAACATTTTCATTTTGGGCAATCTCAATTGTTTTAGGACGGCTTAAAAGGAAAAGAAGTCCTACTTTTCCTACTTGTGTTGGGACCGAGTGACTATTTCTTCTTCATAGCTTCTACATAATTTTTTATTTTTTGGTGGACTGGACAGTAGGGTGTTCACGGTCCGGTTTTTGTCTAAATTTCACAAAACCGGGACCAGACCAATAGTGCGGTTTTGTAAAAATTTAGAACCAGGACCGGACCAATACTTTTCAGAACCGATGTCATTGGTCCGGTTCTATTAATCCGGTTCCGGTTCTACGGTTCTACCTATATACAAATTTTTTCACTCAAAACAATACATCCGTAAGCCTAAAACTAAAATAATTGAACATAGTGGTCTCAGCTCTCAACAATTCAAAGTCAAACCACATGAAATATTAGGTGCAACTGCAAAGCATGAAGTTAATTATATGGGGAAAAAACAAACATGTGTTTTTGCTTAAATTATAAAATTAATGAAACTTTCAAAAAAACAACTGTGTATATATAATACTATAGATATCAAAGAGATAGAAACAAGTACTACTGTAATACATACATACATATATATATACTTTTATATATATTATGAATATATATTATACTATATATGAATGATTGGTCCGGTCCGATCCAGAACCGTGTATATTTTTGAAAAAACCAGGACCAGACCAATTAACTGGTTCTAGAGGATTTTGGAACCAGAACCGAACCAACACTATTGGTTCGGTCCGGTTCCTACTTTTTTTTGCACAGCCCTACTGGACAGAACTCACAAAAGTATCAAGTTTGTGCTTGTAATCATAATGATGATTAATACTAAGGGCAGAAAATGCTCATAAAATCTTGCTCACAAAATCTTAATAAGTTAGTATTATGAAAAACTTGTTTTACATTAAAAGATGTGTAATACTTGTTTTACATATTTTGTTTTACATTAGGATACGAAAACACGTTTTTACACTAGGACGTGAAAACAGGTTTTACACTAAAGCAAGTGTAAAACAGAAATTTTTCACAATCTTAATTGATAGTCATTAATTGAATGTTTAACCGTGGTCCGTGGGCTCTAATGTTGAAATACTCATTCCGTTTTAAAATATCCGTCGCTTTAGATTTTTCACACCTATTAAAAAATATAATGAATGCATGTTGAAAAGACTCAATTGCCCTTTAAATAATTCAATTTTCCAAGTGAGTAAATGTTTGTACAAGAGATGATGCACAATCATTAATAATTTATAATTGAGACAAAAAAGAAATTGTCTTGCTAATAGTAAAGCGACAGATATTTTGAAACAAAATTTTACTTCTAAGGCGACCCATTTGTTTCAAAATATATGTCGTTTTAGACATTAAGAAATACAATTAATAAATATTAAAAAGACTTTTGTGCTCTGAACAAATTTCAATTTTTTAGACAGTTAAATGCTTACACAAGAGATAGCTTGCAATTAATGAATAGAGTTATTTTAGGTATATAAGAATAAATATTCCTTGGAATTAGTAAAACGTTAAGTAATTTGAAACAAAAATTAACACTTAAAACGTCGTGTATTTTGAAACGGAGGGAGGAAAGAGTTTGTAAACCTTTCGTGTCTGTCTATAGCATCGCTCCATATTCATTTTCCAGTGACTACCCAAAGGCCAAAACAATGGATGGCTTTCCTTCCACCTGGATTGTCCTTCAACAACCATCCACTCACCCTAAAATGCATCAACAAACATAAGTAATGCCTTCATACATGCATCTTGGTCAAGTTCCTCTCTCTACTGGGGAATTTACTGCCCACTTTTACAGCAGGGGACGGGGAGTATCTTGGTCAAGTTCCATGAGGGGGCTAAGTGAAACAAAACCGACGTGTTGAACAACATTGTCTCATTTATCTTCACAATGCTAAAGCTGATGTTTAAAACAACCTAAGCCAGTCTCAAAATTACCATCTGATTTTTTTTTTTTTTTTTTAAAAAGGTCATACTGCACGGTATACACGTGTTTTGTCTTTCTAATGCTTGATGAAGAGAAATCCTACTTTTGAGACACTATTTTTGTTTTCCTACTTAATAATCCACAAATTCTCCGGAGCAATCCCAACCAGGAAAATACCTTTAGATAGTAAAGTGGCTCGCAATAGCATACTGAGCTTGAACATTAATCTTTTGGAACCATTAATTTGGTTTACTATTTGTTGTTTACTAAATGAATCAACGAACCATGAGCAGGCCAAATCCACCAACTTGAACATCTTTTGTAATCGTTAATTTGGTTTTATAGATTTGACAGTATTAGTAAAAGGAAAGGATGGTTTTAACGGACCAATCACATGTGCCTATTTAGTAATGGAAACACCAATTTAAACAAGAAAAGATGCATAAGCATGGGTCAATTGTCCCAACTAGTCGGGCTAAGAGGTTGAGTTCATATCCATTAATCACTTCCTATTTATGAAAAATTCGAGTTACCATAAAGAGAGAATATCAACGAAAAACAGATATGAATCAACAAGCAAAGCTTCGTCCACATCAAAAAAATTCACACCATCTAGAAAGACATATTTTTCCTGAAACGGGACCAGATTTCACCATTCAATCATGTAGGTGAAAGATGTATGTTTTGGATACAAATTTACAGTTTCCCCAGATAAACTAATTTCAACATGACACTGGAAGGAATCGTAAGCTAAAGACATAAGAATCAACAACAAAACCATCACATTATTTTTTTTCAAAGTCACAACACACCATATAAAAAATATGGAGGGATACCAAACTTTCCACAATTTATAAACAACATTAAGAAGCCAGAGAATTGAACTTTAGAGAGCACACTTAGCATAAAGATTTTACACTCATCAACACAAACACGAAAACATTCAAAAGTTGAAGGAAGATATTCATAGCCAAAAACCTAATAAATCCATCAATTAAGTACCATAAATGAATATAACAACACCAAGATTAAAAACACACAACATTCATCAACAAACCAATTTGTGATTCCATCTTAAAAACCCAAATCTCACTTTTACCAGAAAATGGTTTCAACATTAGTACAAGAGAAGACAAATTCAGACAAGTTTAACAAACATAACTAGGTAGAGGGATGGTTTTTGACCAAAAGGGGGGTGAGAATTTTCAATTTACCCCATACACCATTTGAGTGTAGCGATCTTTAAGCCATCTAAAGCTCTTCCTGAGAGACCCTTTAACCTTCCCTTCAACAGTGTAAACTTAATAGCTAGCAATCCTCTTTTTCCTTTTCAACTCAGGGTCAGTAAAGCTCCAATTTTTAGACATTGACCCATTTGTTGACTTGCTTCCTTTCTTGAATTTCACTTGTTTTTCCATGTGGGTTTGTGAAGATGATGCATAAGAAGCACTATGACACCTCAAATCTTGAAGGTTTGAGGGTTTGTCTCCATTGTATGCCTCTATCTGCATCCTCCCATCATTGTACGACTTGGATCTCAACTCCTCCATCACCCAAAGAATTCACACACACACAGATACCAAAATTGCTTTTTCTATGAAAAGTTTGGGGATTTGATGTATTTGGGAGGTTGGGTTGCTTTCAGGAAGCAGGCTCATGTGATTTTGTGAAAGGATGCACGACTGTAGTGTATACCCAATTCGGAATTTGGCGTCGGTGGAAGTGGTACTTCGTAGGTTTAGGCTATAGGCTGGGATCCTATGTGAATTAGTTCAGGTTTTGGTGGCATACTCCCTCCGTCCCATTTCAAATTGCAAATACTAGGTTGGCACGGGGATTAAGGGAACAAATGAAAAAGGTGATGTGTTGTGAGTGTTGATAGTTGAGTGTGAGAGAGAAAGTGGGGTAGAAAATAGTTAGTGGGTTAATGGATGTGAGTGTGCAAGTGAGTTAAAACTTGCCATTTTTGGATTTTGCAATTTTAGTTGGGACACCCTTTTTGGCAAGTTTTGCAATTTAAAATGTGACGGAGGGAGTATTTATTAGAGGATTTGTTTCTTTCAATGTATTTTGAAACAAAGGTAAATATAAAGTCACAAAAAAATCTCACAAAGCTTAGCTCACAAAATGATGTGTTAAGATTTTATTGGTGCTTTTAATTAGACCGTGATGGGTCCACAATCGATGCAACCAATAAAATATCGCCACCTCATTTTGTAGACTTCTTTTGTGCCCCTAGCATTGCCCTTGAAACAAATACGTAGACATGCCCAAACACGGGTGAGACGGTTACGGTTACGGGTACGGATTCAAAAACCCATTACTGTAACCTAACCGTGTTATACACGGGTGAAGCGGGTACAGGTCCATGGATTTCTTTAAAATTCTAACATTCTTAACATATTATGTTAGAAAACTAACAAAATATGTTACGGGTAAATCGGTTAACGGTTACAGGTGCATGGGTTAACAGTTACGGGTATTGGGATGAACAACCCGTAACCGAACCGCCCTAGCCACGGTTACGGGTAAACCGGTTGATGGTTCTTCCACGAGTACGGTTAATATGGTTTAAATGCGGGTACGGTTTGACTGATCGTCACGAGTACGGGTGCTGGTTGGTCATGTCTAACAAATAGTATGTCACAAATTAGCCTACTATAAAGTGTAGGATCCAAGCTCCTTTTTCCATTCTTATTTATCACATATAACAAGAGAGGCAGTCTCATGTGCAACCGCCGCGCAGCGTGCGACGGGGTCAGGCGTGCCATTTTTTTTTTATTTATTTATTTTATGTCTCCCCCAACTTTTTTTCTTCCCAACTAAAGTAACACTTATTATAACGAAATGTAACACTTCTTTTTTTCAAAATGTACCACAATTTTGCTGCAATAGATTAAAGATAACATAAAGATTGACAACTAAACTAATGTCACACTTTTTATAAAGGAATGTAACACTCTTTTTTTCAAATGTAATACTCCCTCCGTCCCGCCGAAAATTGCAAAAAAAAATCATGGCACAAGAATTAAGGGAAAAGTGAAAAAGGTGATGTGTTGTGAGTGTTGATAGTTGAGTGGGAGGGAGAAAGTGGGGTAGAGAATAGTTAGTGGGTTAGTGGATGTGAGTATGAGAAGTGGGACCACTAATTAAAAAATATTAAAAACTTTCCATTTATGGAATGTGCAATTTCTATGGGACGCCCATTTTGGTAAGTTTTGCAATTTTCGGTGGACGGAGGGAGTACTTTTTTTTCTTTCAAATGTAACATTTTTTTTCCATTCTTATTTATCACATATAACAAGAGAGGCAGTCTCCTGTGCAACCGCCGCGCATCGTGCGACGGGGCCAGGCGTGCCATTTTTTTTTTATTTATTTATTTTTTATGTCTCCCCCAACTTTTTTTCTTCCCAACAAAAGTAACACTTATTATAACGAAATGTAACACTTTTTTTTTCAAAAGGGTTAATGACAGATTAGGGCCTGAACTCCAGGGGGTGCGTCTAAACGGGGCCTGAGTTTTTTTTTCTCGCTAGATCAGGGCTCAATATCTAAATTTTTCGGCAGTTAAGGGCTTTTTGACGGAAATCGTTAGAAAAGTCAGTTAAGTGCCATGTGCGTGGCACGTGATCGTCAAAATGGATGGTTTTGTAATGATATTAGTTAGTAATGGCTTTAGTGAAATTTTTGAAACTCAAAAGGTTTAAAAATGAAATAAATATTTTTTCTAAATAATCAAGTATATAATAAAATAAGTAATTATCATATATAAAATAAATTTATTAAAAAAATCAAAATTATTAAACAAATTAATCTAATAGCTATATTAAATATAAAATGATTTAGATTATTTTCTGAATAATAAATTTAAAATAAAGAAAATTATAAATAATTTTAAATTTTATTCTATGAACATAATAAATTACTTTTTAGGTTAAATAAATTGCACTAATGAAAATCTAAAACTTGCTATTGAGTATTGACACAGCATCAACAATACTATCAATAACATGTTTTAGATTTTCATTAGAATAATTATATTAACCTAAAATCATTGGTCAAAGTTGCTT
Organism: Campanula takesimana; assembly: GCA_026119855.1. NCBI lineage: Eukaryota > Viridiplantae > Streptophyta > Magnoliopsida > Asterales > Campanulaceae > Campanula > Campanula takesimana. The sequence continues at coordinate 81,595 of JAOWBW010001926.1, read as the reverse complement.
CGTAGTAACGTCGAAAAAAGTATGAAAGTCATTTTGGGACAGAGGGGGAGTATAATATTCCTAGAAAAAAAAATATGAAAGTCATTTTGGGACTATGAAAGTCATTTTGGGACGGAGGGAGTATAATATTCTTAGAAAAAAGTATGAAAGTTATTTTGGGACGGAGGGATTATAATATTCCTACTAACATCACCACACCCACCGCCGCCACCACCACCACCATTGACACCGCCATCTATCAACACCACCGTCAACACACCAAAATCACCACTGCCACCACCCCACCGTCAACACACCAAAACCACCGCCACCACCTTCATTCTCCCACAACCACATCTTTAGAACTACAATCAAATTTCCAACTCAATCTTAAAGGAAAAAAATCAAAATTCCCAAATCTGGGTTTCAAACAAATCGTCAACACACCAAAACCACCACCGCCACCACCCCACCGTCAACACACCAAACCCACCGCCACCACCTTCATTCTCCCACAACCACCACCAGCGACGACGGCGGCTGCTGAAGTGTCAGAACCCAGCTCAAATACTCCACCACCAACGCCGGCGAAGTCATTTAAATCCCAACAACGCCGGCACCATCCTCATCCCAGAACAATAGCCCCAAATCATCACCCATAGCAAATTACCTAATCACTGTCGAATCCAAGAATAAAGTTACCAAAAAAGATTATTTCAAACAAAACCATGAATAAACACACACAATACCCACAAACCCAGATATCCACACTAATAACAGGGGAATTTTTTTTATCATTTTTTGTTTAGACATTTCAATTGATATCCCTTCTTTCAAATCAAGATTCATGTTACCAGAATAGTATTCCCTCCTACTGTAAAACTCCATTGCAGGATTTTGAAACACCGATTGAACCGATTTTGGTGATGATGGCGAAGTTGAAGACGACGGTACTCGACGGCATAGACTACGAGAGATAGAGAATTTTGGGCAGAGACGGGAGAGGTCTTGAGGGCGGCGTATGGGTAGGCAGTGTATGGGTGGTTATGCGTGGGGATTGTCGGAGGGCAGAGGCGCGCCGGCGGCTTGGGTCGGAGGGGGTAAAATTGAAGGGACGGAAAATGTAAACGCAGAGATGATAATGGGATAGGGTAGGGATTTTAACTGGTTTAACATTTTCATTTTTAAACCTTTTGAGTTTCAAAAATTTCACTAAAGCCCTTACTAACTAATATCATTACAAAACCATCAATTTTGACGATCACGTGCCACGCACATGGCACTTAACTGACTTTTCTAACGATTTCCGTCAAAAAGCCCTTAACTGCCGAAAAATTTAGATATTGAGCCCTGATCTAGCGGAAAAAAAAACCCAGGCCCCGTTTAGACGCACCCCCGGAGTTCAGGCCCTAATCTGTCATTAACCCTTTTCAAAATGTACCACAATTTTGCTGCAATAGATTAAAGATAACATAAAGATTGACAACTAAACCAATGTCACTTTTTATAAAGGAATGTAACACTCTTTTTTTCAAATGTAACACTTTTTTTTCTTTCAAATGTAATTTTTTTTTTTAAATGTACCACAATTTTGCTGCAACAGATTAAAGATAACATAAAGATTGACAACTAAACTAATGTAACACTTTTTATAGAATGCAACACTTTTTTTTTCAAATGTAACACTTTTTTTTTTCAAAATTAACATAAGATTAACAAACTAAACTAATGTTACATTTTATAAAAAATGAATGTAACATTTTTTATCTCCATTGTAACAGTTTATATTCTTAAATGTAACATTATATCTTAAATGTAACAATTGAAATTGAGAAAGTAACAATTGAAATGCAAACTCATTTTTTTGTTGTAAAACTGCTGTTACATTTAACAGTAGAAAGTGTTACTTTTTGAAGATGAAATTGTTACTTTTATTCGAACAGAGTGTTACATCTTAGCTGATGAGTAGTTTAAACTTTTTGTGTGTATTTTTTTTAAAATAAAATAAAACCATATCATGACCTATGTAGATTTATTCGTCTCGCCGAGACGAACACAACGGTATTTTAAATTATTTTTCTGAGTTATAAATCTCAAGATATAGCATTTTAAAGTTATTGGAGTTTTTTTTTAAGGAAGACACGTGGCAGCGCGCGGCTGGGTGAACCAGTGTGTGGCTCACAGCGCGCCACGTGTCGCACTGTGAATGGAGGAGGGCTGGCGGGTCGGGTTGGGTCGGGCGGGTTTGGTCCGCCGCACACCCATGCACCCGTTGTATACAAGACTTTGTCTTAACAAGATTGTTCTCTACTTTCATAAAAAAGATAACAATAATAATAATAAAAAAAAAAACTTTCAACCGAACTTTCTCTCACTTTCTAAAATGTTCTAAAAAAGAGATGTTGGTAGCTACTTCTAGTCGAATACGATATTGAGATTTTTTCAAAGAACCTGATTTCTTTCGAAGATCATCAAGACCAAGATGTATATTAGTTAGTCTAGTCGATGTAACGACCCCAGGCAATGGAGTTTTTTTGAAGAGCAAGGTTGGGGCACAAAATAAGATCACAAAATCTTGCTCACAACATGAGGTGACGATATTTTATTGGTTGTATCGATAATGGACCCGTCACACTCTAATTAAAAACACCAATAAAATTATCACACCTAAGATTTTGTGAGCAAGTTTTTGTGATTTTTTTGTGCCTCTAGTATTAGGTGACATAAAAACTCTCGGTATTCTAACCATTTACATGTATCTCATCATCCCATTCATGGCCGTTTTGTCATCAGCTTCACCCATACAATCATCTCTCTCGAGATACCACTTCTCAATTTGATTAAAGAAATGTTCCAGATCCGGCCAACAACATTCTTGGTAAAGTTTGAAGTTGTGATGTTGTTGGTGTTGTGAGCGGCGGAAGTGGTTCTCATGCACCTCAATAATTAGGTTATGCTACACTATTAATTTGGACACAAAGAATATGCCGGAAAGAATAAACAAGACAAGATTTATTGTGGTTCACCCCAACATCAATGAGCTACGTCCACAAACCAACTTCACTATAATATCATCATTACAACACCACGAGTTTTAATCAAGAAACTCGCAAAGGCACACCACTTATCACAAAAGTATTACAAGAATGGAGGCACCCACATCTTTCTCAACATCAACTCCTTTATGAGAAAGTACACATCTCTCTAACTCACTCTCCTCTAAGAGGAGCCACTCTTGGCACCACAAGGCACACTTGAACTCTCTCTATATGAGTCTTATTTATAGGCACAAGAAATCTCATAATTCAAGCCTTATTCAATAGACACATACCAAAAGTCTTTTTGGAAAATCAACCATCATATTCATGAACCAAATTCATGAATCACATGAGACAATGTTTGTCGACTTCTTCATGAACTTGAGCCAAATTCCAACAATTGCAATCCAAATGTTTCAACCCCAACATTCACCACCGTGATGTAAGCCTATCATCGTTGATTTGGTTGATGTATTTACCAAAGATTTTGATATATATCTCAAAACCATTCAGATTATTAAATTGTATATTTTTATGGAAGTATATGTTTATGGCAGGTGTCAATTTATCTTACAGACGAATTAGAACGAATGATGAGCCTGGGTTGTTTAGGCTATCACAACATACATCTCTTCAACATCTGTTTGAGAAGCTTTGTTACAGTTACTCATTACATGTACGCTCTTGTTTGTTAGGGTTCTAAAGCTATATACTTTCCGAGTGAGATGTTTTTGAATGTCAGTATCGAGTATCGTCCAAGTCATTATTGGAGAAGTATGTAACAGATGAGATCTAATCACAAATGCGAAAATGGGAATTGAAACCAAATTCGATTAACCCAGCAACAATAACAGAGTAATCAACTAGGAATTGAAGATTAAACTATGAAAACTAAGCTAGAACACTAATACTGAGCTATAGCTAAACTATGAAGAAGAAGAAGAACTACCACTAAGCTATAGCTAAGAACAAACTAAGAATATGAAAATATCCAAATCATCCACACTTGGATCACACCTCTTGTGCCTCTTTTATACTAGATCCCATGTGCAGGTTGTTAGATCTAACAACCTCACGAGTTCGTCACGTGGTCACGTGCTTGTAACGACCTCACGAGTTCTTTACGTGCTTCAACAACCTCACATGTTCTTCACGTGATGTCTCATAACGAAATTACCATTAAGACCTTCTGTTCCAACCTTCCTGCAACTTGACCGCATTTCCTTCTACTTCCTTGACCGCATACTCCTCTCTAACCTGCCGCACAATACCCCCTCTAACCTGCCGCACTTTCCCTTCTACATCCCCGTGGTTCTCCCATTCGACCGTGAACTCCCACCCCTTCACTGACTTAAGCTGCCATTCGACCTCAACTGTTACAATCCCTTCCCCTTAAAACAAGCCTTGTCCTCAAGGCTGGAGATCCATGAAATTGAGATTGTGAATCTGTACTTGATGCATCAAGAATCCATCTTCATCTTCAAGATTGAACAAGAGGCAATACTATATCTTCAGTTGAAGGATGCAAAAAGCTTCCCAACTCATGAAAATGAACATCATCCGTGGTTGCATCTTCCTTTGCTGCATTGACAATGAGATCTATACCCTGCCTCAACAGAGAATCATAGGCAATTTCGTATTCCGCCACAAGAGGCAAGTTCTTCAATCATGGACAACACCAATCTGGCCATCACTCACATCATATACCATATTCTTGGGCCTTACTCTGTTAAGACGAGCATACGAATTAAATTTCTTACTCATCATGCTCTTACTGGAATCAATCAAACCCCACCTCTGAATTGATACATCCTCCATCAACAGTTTTGAGGCAAACTTCCACTGGCATATATCTTGGTTAAATTCCAGTGACTCCATTCCCAAGCTTAAGAGCATGCAAGAATACCAGCTCAACAGTAGAATCTGCCACAAGCAATTGAGCCATATACTCAATGAAAGACAAAACTCTATTGCACAATTCCTTTATATTCATCAAATCAGGTTCATCAGGTTTACTAACGTCAATTCTCATGGAGAGCATGGTTTCAACCTCCTCAGTAAAAATAAATACCTGAGAGAAATCAAGTACCGCATCATTTATAAAACCGATCAAGAGCTTAACTGTCTTGTTACCAACCCTTGCAAGCTTCAGAAAATACCAACCATAACCTTCTCGTAAAACCCTATTAACATCCAATGCAACCTTAAAATTCTCTCGTCGCTTTTCAACTTCAAAAAGTGAGGTGCATGCTCACTCTTTGAGACCTCTTCAAATGTTTCTCTAGATTCTCCATTCATAGTGTTCCATTTCTTCTTAGCAATTAATAACTGCCACATCGTATACACATAATCAAAAAGCTCTTTTTCAAGCCTCTCAACTTCCAGTAATTGCATCAAAATTAATTCCCCATAGATGCGAAAACTTGCCTCGAAACTCTTCCAGCAACCTCCCGGATCCCATTCAAAGCCTTTGCCATTTTTCTTGTAGATTCTCAAGGATCCCGTTCAAGTAACCTATATCACCACCATAAAGTGTTGCCAATGGAATAAATTCTACTGTCTGATTAAGACCATATGCAGCAATAACTTTGTACACCATGATTGTTGGTCGTAGTATCTCCTTCAGTGCACTTGTCACAATACGACCCAAGTGAGCAGCTACCTCTGCCGCATCTCTACCAAAAAGATCAACCAACCACACTTTCAACTCATCAACAAGGAGAGTATTTCCATCATAAGTGATTGGAGGACTGCAAGTGATCCCCAATGACCTTCCTGACCTCAGTAATATATTCAATGTCTCCGACCTTGGTGGAGGTTTGAAAACAACAGTTCCAGCTACAGTAGCTACAAGACGAGCAACCACATACTTTTCATTACCTTGCAACTTAGCAGTCTTCATTTCGATTTCTGCAGTTAATTGCTCCTCCATATGAAAGAAATCTATTTCCTCGACAACCTTATTTTCTTTTCCTGATTCACACCATTCCTTCACAGTCTCAGCTAGGAATATTATCCAACAGATGGACTGCCATATTGTAGTTTGTTCATAAACTCTAGTACGTTCCTCCCACATCCCATTTTGCACATAGCCAGACATTATCGCTGTCCACGTAAAGATATATCGACAACTAGAATCATCAAGCAGCCTCTGCGCTTCTATTAAGTCCCTGTGCTGAACATAATCAGAAACTCTCGAATTCCATGAAACTTCCTCTCGCGCTGGCATTCTTTCAAATAGACATCTCGCTTGTCGTAAATTTTTCTTCTTCACATACTTACCCAGCAAATAGTTCAAATAAACTACCTCCAAAGAGAGCTTCAATTCAGGCAACCGACAAGCATCCTCAACCCATCTATTTTGCACAAACGGAGCAAGCAGCCCATTCCCAAAAACATAGGTAATATCATCCCCTTTCTCCTCTATTCTGTTACCAGAAACATCAGGACCCATAACTTCATAAAAATCATATGCAACATCATTCTCCTTCTTCACCTCCTCTAGTGGTTTCCCTAGTCCTTTCACAAAATCCATCTCGTCCTCCTTATCAACAAAATCTGCACTATCAAAACCCCTACTGACATCGAGTGATCTGCCACTTTCAGCAACTTTAGGCTTTTGATAATTCTCAGTCAGTAGACTTTTTCGAGCATTAAAATGCTTCACATAAGCCCTAACATCGGAAACTGTAGAAGGTGAGAGATATTTCACTTAAGATTTGATTTCTTCTTCCAAACTAGCAATGAAAAATTCCAGAAAAAAACTCTTCAGTTAGTTCTTCGCACATATGCGAAGCTATAGTCTCCAATTGAGATCGAACAATCTCGAATTCATCAAGATATTCGTCGAACGAATTTATCTGGACAATTCGCTCAAGGAACGCAGTTGCACACATTTCTAACTCGTTCTTATCTTTAGGAAGTTCGAGAAGGATTTGTCGTTTGACTCCTAGCGGGAAATAGTTAACACCAACACTCATTTCCGTTTCATCAACTTCTAAAATTGATATTCCATTATCACCATCAATACTCATTTCATTTTCCTCATTGAAACCTACAGATGAATGCAATTTTAGCAATTCAATAGAATCTTCAACTTCATTTTCACCCGCAAAGTTTGCTGGCGATTCAGCCACCCGTAATTGCCTCTCACTGCCACCACATGAATTCCAAACATTATTGTTGATCTTAGTTGCCTCATTGAAACTACCACAACCAGCACCACCATTCCTCACCGTACTCGAGTTCACGAATGCTTGTGAATCAACAAAATTAACAGGAAATTGAGCATCTGATTGATGCCAATGAAGCGGATGTGAAGCACTAGGGATATATGAGGAAGGATAATACGTGTATGGATTTGCAAATCCTCCAGTCTTCACACTCAATTCTTTCATTTGTTTATCACTTCCTTCCAATCTCCTATGCAATTCTGTCCACCATGTACCATCCGCCATGTTTATCAGAGTATGCAGAAGCAGCCGGGGATCGAAGCAGTCGATGGGATCGACTGCTCTGATACCAATTTGTATCAGATGAGATCTAATCACAAATGCGAAAATGGGAATTGAAACCAAATTCGATTAACCCAGCAACAATAACAACAATAACAGAGTAATCAACTAGGAATTGAAGATTAAACTATGGAAACTAAGCTAGAACACTAATACTGAGCTATAGCTAAACTATGAAGAAGAAGAACTATCACTAAGCTATAGCTAAGAACAAACTAAGAATATGAAAATAGTCAAATCATCGACACTTGGATCACGCCTCTTGTGCCTCTTTTATACTAGATCCCATGTGCAGGTTGTTAGATCTAACAACCTCAGGAGTTCGTCACGTGGTCACGTGCTTGTATCGACCTCACGAGTTCTTTACGTGCTTCAACAACCTCACATGTTCTTCACGTGATGTCTCATAACGAAATTACCATTAAGACCTTCTGTTCCAACCTTCCTGCAACTTGACCGCATTTCCTTCTACTTCCTTGACCGGATACTCCTCTCTAACCTGCCGCACAATACCCCCTCTAACCTACTGCACTTTCCCTTCTACATCCCCGTGGTTCTCCCATTCGACCGTGAACTCCCACCCCTTCACTGACTTAAGCTGCCATTCGACCTCAACTGTTACAAAGTATCTGAAAAATAATGTTTGTCCAAGTGTTTGTTGGAAGACCGGCAACATTATTTTGAATACACACCCTCTATTTTCTCTTTCCTATGCATGTCGTCGTGCTAGTGTTTTTATTCTCATGAGAGTATGTCCTAGTTCGCACCTATGAGTTGGGCTTCCGTTCTTTGTACATAGCCGCGTATAACTAGTTTGCAGTTAATGTATACAGTGTTCACACACATAAAAAAGAAAGGCAAATGATGGTTTCTTCTGCAAGATTTTCAGTTTTTTTTGTTTTGTTTTTTTTTTTTTTTTTCTTGGGGGGGGGGGGGGGGGGAGGTGTTCTAGTTTGTCCACAAAATGTCAGAATACCATGTTACTTAAATGACAACTTGAATTAGCACCAACTATTCACGAGAATATGGATCAGATCTGTCGTCTCTGCTCACACAATTTGCTCAAAATTTTACCATCATTTACAGTTTCCTCGATCACCATACACCGAAATGAATACATCTGTAGGAAAAGAATTGCATGTGCAATATATAGATAGATGCAGTACAACAGGAGGAGCAGAGCGACGCCCAGGAAAGGAATTCCTCAAACGGAAACAAACTTACGTTATCAAAGTATATCTCCGTATTAGGAGGTCCTCCTCCATATTTAGGGTAGATTAGTTGGACTTCACTATTCTGTTCATCAAGTCATGGTAGTAAAGTAATACACACATTGGTTGACCAAAAATGCTGAAAACGCACCAGAACATCATATTTCCCACCTGAGATAGGAAGCAGAAATAAAAAGATAAGTGAACAGTTTAGATGTGCCTCTGATGGTGGTAGTGTTAGTATGGCATATAAACCCAATAAATGACATTTAGCCCCCATTTAAGTTTAATACTCCTCCCTCCGTCCCATGATGTTCCCACTCAGGGCCGGCCCAACAGTACAGTCGACCGCCTAGCCCCCACTCCCCCCCCCCCCCCCCCCCCGAAAATGTGTAATTTTTTGGGGACCCTAATTTTTTCCTACATATGTGTATAATGACCCAAATTAACCTACAATGATCATTTTTAAAACTAGACGGCTAAATGGGCTAGCTATGATATCGATTGAGAAGGATATAGTTGATAAAGTTGATTATTTAACTTTGATTCATGAGTTTGCTTCTAAATGTGCTAGGGGAAAAAAGTTTTTATAGTATATAGTGAAAGTACTCCTTACATCGTATTTTTATTTACAGTGAAATTTTCTAACATGTTAGTTTCGTATTGTTGTGTTTCTTTGTTTTAATCACATACATGATCAAAAAATTGGCCAAGGGCCCCAAATACAACGGGACCTGAAGGCTCAGTCTATGCATGGGCACATGTTAATGTCACATGCATCTATTAATCTAATCTCTTGCAAGTTTGTTTCCCTTGATGTTCATATTATGAACAAGAGCAGTAGGCTAATACTGATGGCAAACAGTAAAAAAAATAAAGACATACCATAGAATTCCTGAACTTATCTTGCAAGTAATTTGTGACCATTACCAAGGGAACCTGATCCAAGAAAGTAGAGATGCATTATCAAAAACGAGTTTGAATTTGCCAAACTTATAAAATCCCCTAGAATACCAAGGCTAGCACCAGAGATCTCCAATTGAAATAAAGTGTTTATTAAAAATAAAAAAGTACTATTATATGAAGATTTACTATATACTAAGCAAATAATAATGCAAGGATCTATTCATACTAGCATTAATATAGGCTTAAATTTTTTGTTAATTTAAAATTAGTTTTCAACACTTATTAATAAATTCAACTACATAAACCCCAATGGGTTCCCACGGCTGTGCTATCTCCTCGAATATATTTAGATGCTTAGAGTTGGAATATATAAACTTTCATTGCTTGGCATGCCGTATAGGTGCATACAGAAAAAGAACGTTACCTGAAGCATAATACCAAAAAATGCCCAAAACTTGAATATATGGCAGGGAACAGCAATACATAGCTGTAGAAAATAAAGAACCAGACTTCAATACCAAATAGCTCAACGAAACAAATTGAACTAAAAGATACTCGAGAGATATTTCTTCATGAGAAGAAGATGATGGGACAACGTCATACCTCATGGAAAACAGCAGACAGAAGGAATGCAATCAAAACAGCAGACCCCTGCATTGCAAGAAAACAGAAAGTGAAATCCACATTGCAAGAACAAATATAGCAACTATCAATAACCAAAATGATCTAGGGAGCAGTTTTCCCACTCCACCGATTTTTGGGAGATCCCGCTAGACCTTTGGCAATCTGGAGCTTGCATATCAGATTAGGGAGCAAGAATAATGACACCACCACCCGCAAGTAAATAAATAAACAAATAATAATAAAAATAAAGCCGTAAAAGACCTCCAGGTGAACACACACAAAATGTAATGGAATCTTTCAGTTCATACATAACTGATAATTGTACATTATCTTGGCGTTCAATATGTTTGGGCTCAAAACTATGATCCCTTCTTAGACCCCAAACGACACCCACTAGGTTAAGCTGTCTCCCATTGGGTCGAAAGATGGCAAAGAAGGATCATGGCACCCGATCCAAGATAACATTTGATGAAAGATGGCAAAAAAGGATAACACACCAGAGCCAAGATAATTAAACAACGGCTGAGTTCAGTTGAGGTGTCAATAGGTGTAGACACCCCATTCTGAACCTACTTTATGTAATCAACCAATAATTTATCTTTAATTATTTTCTAGTCTCTTTTCATGTTTTTGTTAAGTTCCGTTTTGTTTGCACCTTACTCACTCCGTCCTAGCTCAATGTGCACATTTACTAATAGTATAAGAACCTACTCCAATAAGAACCTAAATAGTATAAGAACCATAAGAACACCGAACAAGAAACAACCGTTAGATTAGAAAATAATAGATGGCTCAGATTAGATTGTCATTAACACATGTGCAACGGCATTATTGTAATTGTTTGTTCATTTTTGTGAACAGGGAGGGCGGTCAGGTAAAAGACACGCAGTGGCATTTTTGTGATGTACGCCATAAGTGAGCGTCTTGGATTCAGTAGTTAATTAGCTACTGAATCCAATTGTATTATGAACATTGCACTTAGATTCAGTATTGAACATTGCACTTGGAGTCACTAGATAACTTGGATTCAGTAAATACTTTTCTACTGAAACAAGTGTATTTTGAACGTTGCAAAACTACTGAATCCAAGTGTATTTTGACAATTGCACTTGGATTCAGTGGCTAATTATTTGCTGAATCTAATTGCATTTTGAACATTGCACTTGGATTCAGTAGATAACTTGGATTCAATAGATACTTATCTACTGAATCCATGTGTATTTTGAACATTACACTTGGATTCAGTAGCTACTTATCTACTGAATCCATGTGTATTTTGAACATTGCACTTGGATTCCGCAGATGCTCATCTACTGAATCCAAGTGTACTTTGAACATTGCACTTGGATTCAGTAGCTAATTATCTATTGAATCTAAGTGTATTTGAACATTGCACTTGGATTCAGTGGCTAATTATGTACTGAATCCAAGTGTCTTTTGAACATTGCATAGATATTTATATACTGAATCCATGTGTATTTTGAACATTGCACTTAGTGGCAAATCGGGTGTTTTGGGTTTACCCATTAAAGTTAAAAATCCTTTGGATACCCGGGTATTTTAACTTTAATGGGTAAACCCAAAACACCCAATTTGCCACCCCTAATTGCACTTGGATTCAATAGATACTTATCTACTGAATCTATGTATATTTTCAACATTAAACTTAGATTCAATAGATACTTATTCTACTGAATCCAAGTGTGTTGAGAATTTAGTTTTTATTTGTTTTTTTTTTTGTCAAACCCTATCTTCAGGGATATCATTTGATTCGCCTCGTCGAGACGAAAAAATCAGTGTTCTTGGAAGAAAAAAAATCGACTTATAGACATTAAGATATTTAATTTTGAAACTTGAGAGAAATTTGAATGATGACATTGTAGATGCTGAAAAGTGACACTCTAACCCCACAGTTCACAGAAATTGCAAAACTGCCACCGCTATTTTTGTAAGCTGCGTAATCTAAGTCACTCACTTGTTTCTAATCTGACTGCTGTAAATGGTTCTTATTTTGTTTGGTTCTTATTTGAGCACCTTATATATAGGAAGGTGCACATTGAGCTGGGAAGGGGGGAGTATTAAATGAATTAGATTTTTTTTCACCCTAAACGGTTGTAGACTTGACAGATGAACGGAGAAATATCCTCTAAGAAGAATTTTAAAACATCTGAAGTTTAAGTTCCTATTTCAGGTTTAATGGACTAAAGAGAAAATAGACCCTCGTGTCTCCAATAACAGCAGATAGACATGAAAAATTCTGCCAAGAGATATGTCCACTCCATCGCATGGAGGTTCCTTTTAGCTTTACTGAAACAGAAAAAATACTGAAGGCAATTGACATCCCAATTCATAATTTCAGAATAAAGAAACAATAACAGCGTTATTACTTATGTGACTTGCAAGCAAAGCAAAATTGAAAAGAAACTGCGGGTCAAAAACCTCAACAAACACAAAAAAACAAAGACAAACACAAAGAAACAAAAGAGTGTCCGTTACCTTTGGTATCCCATTACGCAAGCACGGAAAATAAATATGCCGAATCATCCATCTATGAACAGGCTGCAATGAGTAACAGTATCAATCAGTCCTACTACATTAAAGGACTACAACTCAGAGGATGCAAAAAAAACATGAGAAATTTGTTTGACATGTCGGAATAATACTCACGGCTGCAATCTCAATCCTCGAACTGGCATTTCTACCACATAAAGAACGAGAAAAGATAAACTTATATAGGTATTACACATGCTAACCTCCCCCCCCCCCCCAGCGTGTATGTTTCAATATGCCACAAAAGGCCTATTACAAACATCTGTAAGCTCAAAATTTTCATACAAACATAAACAGCTTTGTCGGAACCACACTCGGTCCAGTAAAGTAATTGACATCACACAACCTTGAATACTAGACAGTGGAAGATTACAAAGAAGAAAAGAAGTACCACAATTAGAAATTGGGAAAGTACTTACCATATTCCACATTCTCCAGTACTGATGACAGCAGTGAACACAGAACATACATAAGAACAAAATTTAAAAATAATTTAGCAAGAGGATGAAAAAAATTATGGTTGGTATACAATAAATCATTTCTAATTTCTACCTCCTCAACCGTTTTTGCGTTCCACCAATCTTTATAGAATTCACGATCACCAAAGCAAAGAAGCTCCGCAAGAATATTTAACCTATATTAACAAGATTGTCAATGAATACAACTGAAGCAACACTAGCAAACAGTTGAACAATATAACAAATCAAAATCATACTCCCTTTGTCCCAGAGTAAGAGTTCTATCTTGGTTATGCACGCTTATTAAGGAAACACTAGAAAATGGATAAAGATTGCGAGTGGGTTGAGGATATAATTGTCCAAAACGCTATTCATAATGCAAGTGGGTAAACAGTAAGTTATGGAGTGTTGGTTCTTTTTTTTGGTAATTATGCAAGCATTATAAGGATAAAGTTATCCAAAACATATTCATATCTTGCTATTTTAGGAATGGGACTCTTGCTCTGGGACGTACAAAAAGGAAAGTAGGACTCTTACTCTGGGATAGAGGGAGTAGTAAGTTTCTCGCAAATAATCGACAGTGGAAGAAGAACAATGCAGAAGTTTTTATTCCAATAGCTCAAGATCTCAACGAACCAAACAAAACCACCACATCCACATATTTTATTCCGATTGCCATGGTTTTACAATTCATTTAAGCATAAGAGTAACAGACCATATCATTACACTTAAGCCATGTCCTCCACAAAATTATATGTACAAATATATTTTAGCAGTATTTACTTTTCGCTGAATTTTCACTTGAATCATTCTGCTCAACTGGTATTCAAAACATAGAAAAGATAACTGAAGGCGAAGACGTGCTAGCGAAACCGAACACGATATTCACTCCTAAGAGTAACCATCTCTGCTTGTAGTTCCCCACAATGAGCTCCTTAAATGAAAAATATTTTCATTCAGAAGAGCTTCATAATTTAGAGCCCTAAAACTTCAGAACTTCAGCAGGGGTTGAGATTACAAAATTGTTCTTTTCCAACTCATTCGCAACACTCAATCTGCAGGTCATTTTTTTCACTTTAATCTGCCAGATTTTCCAATTTAGATCCCTAACCCTTCAGAGCTTTGGCATGGAGAGAAGTTAGATAGCGTGTATTTGATTTCAAACAAGTCCATAGTTCTACTTGCAAATTTTTCCGCAAAACTTCATTGTATCACTTCTTTATCCCAGAAGTTCTAGAGATGCACATAGAAGTTAGCTTTCTTTGATCGTAATGAGGGAGTAGGGACCATAAGTGAGGCTTCAACATTCGTATTGTTTATGCCGTCTGTTTCATTTCTTTTTGTGTTTCACCCTCTTTATCAAACTACTGTCAGTTAGGTTCTCAATGTTTGCTGATGGAGTTTGCGGAAGCCCAAGCAAATGGATAATTACTATCAAACTACTGTCAGTTTGTTCTCAATGTTTGCTGATGGAGTTTGCGGAAGCCCAAGCAAATGGATAATTACAAGTACGGGTTGTTCCACTGAGTTTAAAGATTAGATGCTGTCTAATCAATGCTCCAAGAGTCTTTTCTATCTCTTGGGTGTAATGCTCAAGAACCCTTGGTCTGATGCCTAAGGGTCACTAAGTGCGATGCGTCGGTGCCTAGTTCTTTTTTTCCTGCAACTGAGTCTAAGAAACGCTACGTGCACTTAAAATACGTAACTCAGCACATAATGTGAGCTTATGAATGTACCTGATATAAAAAGCAAGTGCTACCACCCTGTTGAACTCAGACTATCTAAAAACATCTTCGTTGCAATATGCCCAAAATAATATAAAACCAATATGACCCTAGGTTATTCATTTAAGTCCAAGTTTCTGCCCCGTAAACAATATAGTTGGTTAAGGGGAACTTGTAAATAGTCTTTTGCTTAGATTTGATCTTTTCGGCTATTAATAATTTATCAAAAACGACTAGGAGAAGAAAAAGGAGATGATGAACAGTAGTCAATAAAGGAGAGTATGAACCAATTGACAAAAAAGAAAATAAAAAGAAGCAGTAGTATAATGTTAAGAAAGGACTTACCATAGATGAAAAAAGCAGTAAAACATACACAGCCACACGTATAAGTTTGGAACTGAAAGCTTCAGGACCCGCTCTATCGCATATAAAAAGTTTGCTTTCAAAGGATGTTGAGAATTCTTAACAATGGGATTGATATACTGCAGTCATACAGACCATACCATGTCAGAATAACAATTAGAAGAGGGAGACCAAAGAAACAAACTACAAAACGACAACATCCTAAACCAGAAGAACTTACTTGTTCTATTATAAATCCCATGAACCCTGTAAATATAACCAACTTGATCAGTTGCCGTACCACCCAACCCTTTCGAACGCATGCAGTGCGAGGATAACTTGGCTATGAATAAAAAATGCCAAAATGAGATAACTAAGAATATTTTCAAGACACAAAAACAGAAAGCACTGATTTCACCCTTCTAGTAAAGACAAGATATGAAAATAGTTTTTTGTTTATGCTCCAACGTTTCTTGGAGGTGTACTAGTTTCTCAGATTTAAATCTAAGTTGCAAGATTGAGACATGGAGATCGATTCTGTAACAGAATATATTCAGAACTCAAGCAGATAGGAAGAAAGAGAGGAAGAAAGAAGTTGTAGACATTAGTATTAAGGCTTCATATGCATAGTTGAGTCCCTATCTAACATCTTAAGCTATTAGATGAGTTGGTAACTTAACATGATAGCGTAGCTCTTGGTTTGGCAAGGCCATGACACATGAGTTAGTTGACCCGCTTCCATTTGTTACCTTAAGTATTGTGAATGCATGATTGCACCAAGTTAGGTTTGTGAGGGCTTAGAGTGGCACATTTATTCAACTCTCCACGTGTGAACGGATAACACGCGAGGGGAAGTGTTAACGTTTATGTGACAGTTATGTGCCAATCTAACAACTTAAGTTTCATATGAGTTGACCGGAGGTCATGAGTCAGAGTTAAACCGCTTGCATTTGATGTTTCAGAGTTTGGACCCAGATGAGCCATTTAGTGACTCAAAGTTGTTTCAAGGCATAAGGAAGGAGTATATGCCATTCCTAACCTCAATTCAAAGTTGGGCCAACTATCCAAAAATTGTCAAACTGGAAAAACTGCTCACTAATCAAGAGGATCTTGCTATGGATTGGCTAAGGTTCTCTTTCTGGCGAGGAAAAAGAGGCATTCTTTTCTGGACATAAAGCAATGGCCACAAGATAAAATGGCAAGGAGAGAATTAAGGTTACTGGGAGAAGAAAAAACAAGACGAATGGTCAAAGAAAGAGAGATGGAAAAAAGTGAGGTGTCACAGGATCGGTCAGCTTGGACACATCAAAATGTTTTGCAAGGTAAAAGTTAATGAAGGGAACGCAAGCTTTTCCAAGAGCAAAGATCAGCAAGAAAATGATTGCGATAATTGTCTTCTAACCATGGTGTTGGATGCAGTGGAAAAGAAGCATGGACTAACTTCTCTTAAGGGAAGTACTTTAGCAAAAGCATTATCTGCTGTGAACTATAAGAGAGACCAGATGATTGATTTCCGGTCACAATTCAATTTAACGGGTGATGGTTTATTCTTCTTACACCTTGAGGTGTATAAGGGAAATACACGATTGTTATTGTCGTCTATCATGTCCTTGGCATGACAAATAATGTTCCAGTATCTCATATTTCAAACCCTGGAAAGTATGTACTTTTAGGACTTCATGATGTCAAAATTCTTGAAAATGTTGGAAGTATTGATGCTAATTTGGTGCTGAGGGAAGGAGAGCTAAGTCGCTTTATGCCTTGTCTGCTAATGAGGCTTATGTTGGGAATATGAGTCAGTAAGATAATGTTTCTTTGTGGGATGCATGATAATCTCATGTGCGCTATGAGAAATTAAAAGAAATTTCAGCAAATAGAATGGTTAATGGACCTCCTAATATGGGAGATTTTCATCACGATGTTATTTGTGAATGTTGTCAATATGGAAGGGCACGTCAACTACTAATTGAAAAATCTTCAATCAAAAGTGAGGAAACATTGGAGCTTTCGTCTTTCAATGAAGCAAGCTATAGTGGTTTTCACTATATGCATGTTATCGTTGATGATTACATCAGGTTTACGTGGTGTTCTCATAAAAGAAAAATCTGAGACCTTCTCACTGTTCAAGATTTTTAAGAGCAAAGCTGAGATGGGCTTCAAAGAAGAATCAAGTGCTTACGAACTGATTATGGAGCTGAATTTGTTTCGAAATTGTTTGACAGTTTCTATGAGGAGTATGTAATAAGAAGGCAACTTGGTGAATTACATTGCATCCAAATGGAGTTACTGAATGGAAACTTAGGCAATTACAAGGAGTACGTCGAAGCTGGATGCATGTTAAGAAATTACCGCAGGAATTATGGGATGAAGCTATGCAGTGCGGTTGTCATATGATAAACTGACTTCCTTCAAGAATTCTCATGAGACTCCTTTCGAGCTTCTATATGAGGTAAAACATTCAGTTTCTTATTTCAGAATTTTTGGTTCCATGTGTTATAAAGTATCTATTTGTTGGCTATGAACCAAAGAGGAAAGGTTGGTGGCATATGGATCTTAAAACGCACAAGGTTGTGACATCAGGGGATGTAGTATTTGACGAAATATCATCCTACTATATGTCGCCAACGTAATAGCTTCCATGGCTTTGCAAAACAATGAAAGTGAGGAATTACATCAGAGTGATAGATCTGAAATTTCAGCTTAAGTCAGGAGTCTTCCTTAATGGAAGATGAGCATTTTTTTATTTATTATTATTATTATATATTTTTTTATTTATTTATTTTATTATTATTATTATTTATTTATTTTTATTTTTTTTTTTTTTGGGGGGGGGGGTTGGTGGCGGGGAAGACAAACTCAAGGCGTTTAAGTGCCAATTTAAAGGTCCCAACAAATTTCTAAAAGGCTGGAGAAGTACAAGAATTACTGCATTGGGAAAGACTATGAGAAGACAGGTAAAGTTTCTTTGCTGGACTGATCAATGAAGATAAATCACCGTCTTGTGAAGAAGGAGAAGGGAGCCATCGTCTTGTCAAAGATTTACTTCAGTAAGTTACCATTACGGCTACCGGTTCATAAATGAGTTAGTTACTAATTACAGTGGGAGCTGAACGATTGGTTTTGTGACGAGTAAGTCAAAAAATAGTTCATGCAACTATTAGAGACTTGCATCCGCTAATTAATGAATCTACAAACAAATCTGCATCAAATTATATTGTTTCAAAGTAAAGTACCTAGCCTAGAATATTCTTGTGCATCTATAAACAATGAAACCTGCTACTGGAATGAATCAGAGTGAGGGCATACTCAGAGTAATCAGTCGTCCAAATTATGTGTTCTCTCAGTTTAGTTTGTGCTTGTTATTCTTGTTCCTGTTTCACTTCCTTAGTGATCCTGGGCGTACAGTTTAGTGTTTTTAGCTGTACTTGAGGAATGTACTACCTTAAGTCTAATATTATGATGCGAAACATAAGCAACTGAATTACATGAGTACAAAAGACGGCTCATGTGCATCTAGAAACTACCAAGCTCAGGACAATAGTTACTGTTCATGGATCCGAATCAGTAAAAGATTTGTGCTAAACCTTGGTGGATACTAAAAAAAATTGGATTTTGCTATCAATTACAGGCTACAGTCAAACCTACTATTTACGAAAAAAATGTGAATAACTCTTTATATCACAATGATATAACCTTCTAATGATTGAACTCCCTATAATGGTGACATTATATGCATTGTTATGCACTTATCAAAATTATACCTTTTTACATGAAGCGGAAATGCAGGAAAACTTACAGCACATTAACACAACGAACATATCCGGATCTCTTTGATCCAAAAATATACTAAAAATGTGTCATCATGTTTGCTTACCTGGTAACATAATGTCGGAGCCACCATGAAGTAAACTAAGCTCTTGAAGTTGACATCAGAAGAGTAATCCATACCAGAAGAACTAGGCAAGACTTCCCCCTAACATTGCAGCCAAAGTTCAAAATCAATTATAAGAAGCTTTACTACATCATATTACCAATAGAAT
This sequence comes from Campanula takesimana, assembly GCA_026119855.1. NCBI lineage: Eukaryota > Viridiplantae > Streptophyta > Magnoliopsida > Asterales > Campanulaceae > Campanula > Campanula takesimana. Next base: position 62,209 of record JAOWBW010001926.1, on the reverse strand, counting down.
TTTAGCAGGATAATTACTGTTTGTTAACACATCATTCTGCAGGCATATTTTTTTATTGCTACTCTGTTTCAAAATAAGTGTTCATTAGACTCGGCAAACAGATTAGAGCAAGTGAAGTGGACTCTTGTTTTGCAGCAGCCCCAAAGGAAATATTGGCATTTATTTTGAAGCAACTGAGCATTATAATTATCTTAACGGGGCAGGCAGAATACATGAACACTAGCAAGTCTGAACTCATCACACCAAAAATTGCATGTATCCCTCTAACAACGAAAATAAGCAGCTGCGTAGTAGAACTTCCAACCATTACCTTATCAACTGAGCTCGCAAGTGCTCGCATGTCATAATTTGAATGTGCGTAGGATACCAACTTTAACCAAACGATGCACGCAAAGAGCATCAATGTGACACCTGATAGAACGGCTGAATCAAAACTGCAAAATGTAAACGGATAAAAGAAGTAACAGACGGCATTTAGTTCTCGTATTTATTTTACTAAATGATATTTACAGGTTGCTCTCAACGTTTACTTGGCTTTCAAAATACACTTCTCAAAATAAAATAAGAAAGCAACACCACAACAACCCAAAGTAATTTTGAAAAATGGTGAATAGGAATGCCTAAACTTTGAGCAGATTCCAATTTGTTCAGTCTTTCATTTTATTAAAAATTTATGGGACAGAAAACGGAAATAAAGTACATGACTTGACAAAAGAAGTAAAAGATACAGGGAACCGTAAACGGAAAATGTCAATGAGAAGAAGGGAAAGTTACTTCAGGAGTACCATTATAGTGTTGCGATCAACAGTTCGGGTAAAGAATAAGAAACTAGCCAAATCTAAATACCCCAAAAGATCAAACAGATCTCCCTTTTATCCATCTAATGAAAACTCTCGCATGTGACACCCTGAATTTCCTTTCAATATTTATGATTTCGTCCAACTTCCACAACTTAGTCTAACTTGTACTTGCACATGCCATATTTTGAAAATCAGTCAGTGACCGCAAAGGGTCCACTAGCAATCATTTCATTCACTATAATCAGTTCCTGTCTTTATTTGTGTTCCTTTTTAAAAATAAGATATTGTGATCTTGAGTAAACGTCTAGTCCCTTTCCTGCCAAGATTAAATTTGAACCTGATCCTCTTTTTCAAAACTGAAAATGGATAGGCCGTTATGGCAGATGGCATGAACAGTGACAACTGCAGATGTATGAACAGTAATAAGTGGTCAACTGTCATCTGGAGAGATTTTCACCAGATTCTGGGTGAGAGATTTAGGAAAAATTCTCTTCCTATATCTATAGGCTTTAGGTTGTTCTATTTTGTTCATAGATTTATGAATTATAGGTGAAATGTGGTTTTTGAAAACACAAGAATACAAAAGTTTTTTTTATTTCTTTCCAGCAGGAAGATTTGTGATTTGTTGCAAGTCCAATAAATTCTTTTACTCGATCCATCCCAAAATGATTGTCCAACAAAATTTCAAATTTACTCTTGATCAAGAGCAAATTTGATTTTTTTTGGACATTCATTTTGGGACGGAGGGAGTATCATTTAACTGCAAACCACAGCCACTGGACAAGAAAGGAAATTGAGTTAACCATTATTTAGAAGTTATAGAGGAACCTATGGCTATCGAGGTTTGAGCTCTACAGCACTGAAAAGCAAGATGAAAATAAGGCTAGCGTCGAGGTGGACAATCAAGAACATAGAAAAATGATATTAACAAAAGATCACCTTAATAATGCTAACATGTGTCCCACAAGCAGAAAGATCCAAAATGCCCATATAACCCAGACATGCTAACTCTGTTAGCATTGTAATGTCTGTCCAGAGTATGCTAAGGATGTGTGCGAAATTATATTTATTGGGGGAAAAAAGTGGGATTTTATGGAGCTTGGGCAGGTAAACTTGCATATTTTGACAGTCATTAATTACATCAATAATCAATCAGAGTATGCTTTTGGACCCAAAGGTAGGTAAAATCAGCTCTAATACCCAAGCCATAACATATTGCCTTCTTATGCAGATGCCAAAACTACTAGAAATGAAGAACAGATATCTACAAATAAGTGCAGAATGACTGGTTAAAGTAACTGAAATTCAAATTAACTAACCTCAGAATCATGAAAACTGGATAGAGAACAGCTGCTGTGGTTATTAATATGTGGAGAGCCACAACAACCTACAATAATTTGAAAGAAATTTAATAATTTCCTGGCATATCATGTATTACCTGCTTCTATGGAGATCAAAACATTTCTTTAATTTAACATGGAAACACCCACGTATAACAAAGTTCTATATACAAACATCCTTAGGTGTATTGTAGCAATGAAAAAAAGAGAAACAAAACACCGAATAAGCATGCAAACTATGCAAGTGTATCAACAACTAATGCTTATTAGTCCGTAAATTTATCGTTGGTATCACTCTTTCTGAGATACACCAAGTTAGAAATCCAAATATATATATATATATATATATATAGGGTCGTGCTCCTGTGAGAACCGTGAGAACTTGGATACATTAGGTTTTTACCTAATGTATCCAATGGTTCACTTGGATACATTGGATACATTACTTGGATACATTAGGTAAAAACTAATGTATCCAATGGTTCACTTGGATACATTACTTGGATACATTAGGTTCTTACCTAATGTATCCAAGTTCTCACGGTTCTCACGATATTTAGGTTCTCATTTGAGCAGCTACCTATATATATATATATATTTGTTGATAGAAAAGAAGACTTCATATATAACTAGAATACCAGATGTGGATAAGATACCCACACCATTACAACCGGATTCAGAAAACAAAACAAGACTCAAACTAACAAACCAAGTGTCTTTCAATTGGCTAGTGCTGCCAGCAGGGTGGGACAAATGGCGATACTCGGCCTATCCCCTCAACTGAGCAAATGGGAACTCGAACACATTTGACATTTCTATTTCCTTGCGAGAATGGAACTGGAATGGGAATGGCATGCCCTATGCTACTGTGTGTGTGTGTGTGTGTGTGGTTACTACAATAAGAAAAATATACCAAAACATACACTCCCTCCGTCCCAATGAAACTACAAACGTCCAAAAATGGAAAGTTTATAATACTTCTTTATTTGATGGGACTCACTTCCCCACTCACAACAACTTCCCACTCACTATTTCATAGCCCACTTTCTCACTCATATCCCACTTTTCATAGTCACAACACCAACTCCACTAACATTTTTTCTTAATTCTCGTGTCAAAGCCGAAGTGTGTAGTTTCAACTGGGACAGAGGGAGTATATGGCTATTTATATTATTTTTTTCAGAAATAATTGTTTCATTAAGCTTCTTGATTGTTTTTCTATCAATGAAATGTATGTCTTGTTATTTAGTAGATAAACAAGATACAAGTATACTACATTAACGCTATTAAGACGGGAAGGGTTAAGTGGGATGGGAATATGGAAATCATAACAGGATGGGGATAGGATTGTTTGTAATTTCCATAAGCGGAATGGAGAGGGAATGGGGGATGGGATTGTTTGTAGTTTCCGTAACCGGAATGAAGCGGGAATGGGAATGATGAGAAAAATATAACAAGCTGAGAATGGGAAACAAGATCCCTATCCCATCCCATCCCATCCCGTCCCTTTGCCATCACTAGACCCTCGACAATTCAACTCAATATCCTTTAGCAAAACTAAAAATCGCACCACCCTTCCTTGGTTGTGGACTTGTGGTACTCCATAAATAACAAAGGACATAAACTGAAGTACCTCAGGACCCTATCCTTCTACGAGAAACAGATGAAACATCCACTCTCATCGACTTCCCGACTGAGTCACACTTGACGGCACCTGCCAAAGGACATGATCAGGTTCCCTCGTGTATCCCTTTCCTAGTGGCTCAATAAGTATCACCAGATTTAATGTTCCCTTTCCAATCAAGCAACATGTGAATCAAAGCAAAACCAGATCTCCTCAGAATCGGAAGGATGCCTTTCCAACTCGATGAACGCATTGTTATACCCAGACGCTTATTCCATGTCAAATGTCCATGATAAGAAGCAAATCGGTCACACCCTGACCCTCAACCAAAATTAACAGCACCTGGCTGTGCCTGAAACACATCTCAAGAAGAAGAAGAATATTTGACTTCTTGCCGAAGATTTGACATTAAGCAGTTCGTTTTGTTCTCATTATTCAACTACCCACCTCCACCCGGCGAGCATATTCAATGTCCAGATATAATAAGCACTGACCAACAGAACTTCACACTCAGATGAACAATCATCAATCGTCTAAGATTCTCAATAAGCAAGCCCTCATTCTCCACTTGAAGTATCAACTAAGCTCCACCTCAGCATCATAAAGGATCGACGCTTGCGAGTAAGACTCCACCACATTTTGAGATTCATTTAGATGTCCCTGTACTTTCAAAACCACTTTTGACACTTTGGCAGGAGGGTGCACACCATCGTCCTTCCACCTCAGCCTATTCAAGTAGGTGAAGGAAGCATGACCGTTTTACCAAGAGCCCTATTGGCTTTTGATAGCAATGGGGTCGGTTCATTCCATCTGATTCTGTTAGCAAGGAAGCACTTGGCAACACACTCGTTCCGGCATGGGTAAAGAAAGAAGAGAAAGAACTGGGAGTTGGCGCTCTTTTGTACCAGTCCTTTAAATTCCCTGTTTATAAGAACTATATCAACTTCAGAAACTTTTTCCCAGAGGAACTTCAACTCAACAGGAGATTTCTCAACTTTTCAGCCTCACTACCAGATGCCGTTTACCATAATTAGGAGGAATAGGCAAATAAATATTTAATATTTTTTTATGGAAAAAAAAAAAAAAACAAGGACCTCTCATTTTTGCCAAAAGTACCCGTGTCCACACGACACAACATGGGTGTGGCTATTTTACCCTCCATTTGGAGTAAAATATTGAAATGTTGGAGGATCCAACACTCAAATTCGTATCTGAGTCCAATCCTTGCATCAAGTCTGGGTAACATAAATTTTACCGAAATCTTGCTTACTGCAGCAAAGCTACTATTGCTATTGCCTGCACTCAATCTCCAACGCTAAACTAGATCAGGACACGCCCAAATCCTTGGAAGTCGACTTTCCTGGCTTCGCCTCTGTTGACTTCCTGGCACAAGCTTTCCAAACCCAGCAAACCCTTCTTCTTTAGTTGAATGAGTTTTCGGTGAACACTTCCTCTGGGAGACCAATCAGACCTCAAAAATTACCAACTGGGAGTGACCAGTTGATTTTGCACAAACATCCTGACTTTGTTCTTATAACCCAATATCTGGGACACTGTCAAATGCACTAAATTTCCAAATCTTGAGCCCAAATAGATGTTGGTAGGTGGTCCACCGTCCACCATCAGTTCATGTATGGACATCAGTTTAATCCACAGCTGACAATCTCTATTTGAAAGAGAAAAGGTAAGGGAAGAAACAGTTATCACTGATGTCAATAGCACTCAACTTGACAGGTGTTTCAAATCATATTTGATATCTTGAACGATCACACCCGGTTTGTGATGCAGATATAGTGATATACTCCCTCCGTCCCACCACAAGTGAGACTAATTTCCTTTTCAGTCCGTCCCACCACAAGTGAGACTGCCCAAAATGGAAATGTTTTAATATATTTATATTCAACCAACCCCACCATTTAACCCCAATCATTCTCTTTCTTCATTTTCCACCACTCAATTTATTCAACCAACACTACTATTTACCCACTCATTCTCTCTCTTCATTTTCTACCACATATATACTACCTTTTTCTTAATTATTGTGCCCCACAAGTTGGTCTCACTTGTGGTGGGACGGAGGGAGTATACCAAGTAACCAAGTATCATCCGAAAAATAATAATGATAATAATAAATTATTATTATTATTATTATTATTATTATTATTATTATTATTATTATTATTATTATTAATACTCCCTCCATCCCAAAAATACACTCTTTTGTTTGGACACGTTGATTAAGAAAAAAAATGTTTCCAAATTTGCCCTTCACATTAAAATGGAGTGATTACTTTCAATTTCTAAAAGTCCACCCATTCTAGGATTTTAGTAATTATTGTTCCCTCCCAACAACCAAATTGGGAGAGAACGAAATTGTTTAGACAAAAAAGAGGAAGACGTAATTAATTACAGGAACGTGCACCAAAGTTTACCAAAAAAAATGGTTGGTACACAGGAGTTTAAAATTCTAGGGGTATAAATGGAAGAGTAAATTATAAAGTGTATTACATATAAAAGGGGACATTTAGTTTTGAACAACCCAAAAAGGAGGTGAAAACATTTATTTTGGGAACCAATTGAGAATTATCATCATTATATATAATAAATAACAAGAAGCCTCACACCCACAGAAGCATTTGAGCATAGACATAGCAACTTTAGAAAGAGACAGCTGATGATCAACGCATTTAGAAGAAGAAAAACAGTAGGACGCACTGGTTCAAGCATCAATATAATTTCTTCACAGGCATTACTTCCAAATGAAAACTGTACATTTGTTTCTACAAAAGGCTAAATCTATTAAGATCACGTCGGGTAATGTCTATAGATTTTTTTAACACTACAGACCCAGACTGTGGTGCATGGACTATGGGAACAGGTCCCCCGTGCGGATCCTTGTCCAGAGGTTGGATGCAGATATCATGAACTTGGGATTTGGACTCAGATCAATAAGCGTCACATAACTTTTTTTTGGACTCCCATACAATATCCTAGATATAGGAGGTTAAAATAATGGACGTCTATTTAAGAGTATTGACAGTTTAGTGAGTCTCCAGACTCCTCCCTGAATAGGCCAACAAAACCAGCCCCATGTCTGCCAGGATCATGTCACAACGGCATTTTGCCTAAAAGAAAGAGTCCATTTCACACGTGGCCCACAACTTTATGAAATAAAAGTGAGGAAGAATCGAAATATCCGACTATGATCCCCTAGCATCGGGCAATCAGGAAAATGCCAAAGCATTCTCATGACATCTAACCATCAAAACCAATAATGATTCGATGGAAGAAACTCTATGCACTTCTAGTCTCTTAAATATGAGATGTGAGGATGTCTAATCAAATTTGGGCAACCACATGTAAACATATGTAAGGCCTAGCTCGTTTCACGGGTACCTATGCAAGATTGAAACTCAACTCGACTAGACCAATACACAAAGCACTCAGTGTTGGCCCCAAACAGTAAAAAGATGAAGTTAAACCTTTTTCAGAAATTTTAGGAAGGCCAAAACACTCTTGAGAATGATGACTAATAAAAAAAACATGAGAAATAGAGACAATGCATGTATACACTTAGAAGTATGGGCGTATAGTCGTTTTCAGCACCTTAAATACCCCTGCCACCCGCCAAACCGCAACGTAAGGGGACACAGCTGCCGTTTATCGAAATAACATACACATAGATTTCCACTAAGAAGGCAAGATGTTATTGCGTGGACATTGCAATAGACGAATGGCCAATGGCGAATGGCCAATGGCAATAAGTTCAACCAGAAATAATTTGTTAACAATTTATTCCACTGAATGGTAGTAGCTAAGTCATTCCTATGAACAATAATAAAATAAATGACAATAGACTTAAATTACTTACAGGTTCAGATATATACTTTTGCCGTACTAACTTCTCAATCATGAATGCTGCAAGCGGGAAGATATTGAGAGAAAGACTGCAGTCAAGAACAGAAAGCTGAAGTCATCTCATGGTAACCGGAAAGAAATTCATGCAAATGATCTTACAACCAATCATGAATCAATCATACGGAAGAATCAAGAGCAGAAACATTACCAGCACATCAGAAGGGGCCAATCTCTTAACTGTCTCGAGCTAAACCAAAAATTTGAACTTATTAACAAGCCGTACTGCAAAAAGAATATTAGTTTATGCCAGCAAAACCAATAAGAATTATGTATATAGATATTCAAAACATGCGCAACAACAGTCATAATAATCAAGGATAGCAGATGAGCATGTAAAAGAAATGCACATACACCCATGTGCAATTAGAATTGTGAGTACGAAACAATGCAAATGAGGAACCTAAGTATGGGCTCACCTTCATCAGATTTTCAATGATAAGCCTGCTGTTTACAGCAACAAGCACCACTATGCAGAGGTTAAACAGTCCTGCATGGCTCTGCAACAAGCTACAATTTAGTAAAGGAGATTACAATATTTGAGCTTACCATAATTAAAGCAAACAAGCAACAAAATACGAAAGCTTGCTGGACTAAGTCTATGCTCGCCAAGACAGTGATTGGATGAACAATCTTTAACTAAAGGATACAGATCATTAATTGACCGGAAGCACACGACTTGTTCGAAAATAGATAAAAACTGTGAGGTGGTGTTGATCCATCAATAACGTTCAAGGAGCATATGGTGAATCCAAATCAAACAAAACATAATAGTTGCATCATGCAAACCAACTTCTCCAATACCAAGACAAGCCAGAGTTTCTAGTCATCAAAGACAGAACTCAGAAAGGCATCTGCTTCTTATCAATTGTGGTGTCATGTTTGTTCATGATCTAATTGATAAACCAAGTAAACAAAAACAATAGAGATTCGCACGCGCACTTCCTGTAAGTTTAAATTATACACAATTACAGGATGCACGCGCAAATGAACACAGCAAAGAAGCTGGAATATTTAATAGATGAAAATCTCTCTCTGTTCTGTTGACGCATATTTTTGTTTGTGAGTTGATACCTATTGACAAGGGCGGTGGGAAACCCTGAAGCTTAATTAATTAAAGATGGAGAAAACTGCTTTAGGCCACTGCATGAATAGTGTAGGCTCAAAAAATTGTGGTTCATGTTACATTTAGGGTATAATTTGATTTTTAAGCCATAACCCCAGCATTATCCCAGCCTCCTCTTCATTCTTTCTACCTCACATTAGTGAAATAAATCATCCATATGGTGCATTCATTCGTAGACATTGCAAGTAGCTGCACCATAATAGGAAAAGTCATCTTATACATGTCTTTGTTGCCATGCTATCATCCAGCTCATACATTCATTTTGGACAGACTCTAATCTCTCTTTCAGACCAAAAAAATATTCCTCACCTGTTTGCTGACTCTTTGTTCCAAAAAATCCCCACCTAGCATGGCAATACTTTCTCTTTATTAACTAATCACGTCCTATATAATGGAATTTGACTTTCTATTTTTCTATATAAATAAATATAACCCTGCGTCATCTACCTACAGGAAGTTCCAAGCACTTGAACCCTGATTTTCGAAATTCCATGTTTCTGTACACAAGTAGATACCCTCTTACTCTATATGCAGACTGCTCATTTATGATCATTAACATTAGAATTCTTAAGGCATCTTTCAGAGTCCTTACTTAGCTTAAAGCTCTGCTGACAGATGTAATATGGCCATTTTAACTCTCAGATTCACTTGTACAACTCACAATCATGAAAAAGAAAATCAGTAAACAAGAAAAGACAAAGCTCTCTGATCATTACCCAACAGTGGTAGATGCTGATTGTGTTATGATTATATCATCACTGTGTAAAATATAATAAATTCCACATATAGTTCTGCACAGTTGACCATTTAATAAGATTGTTGCCAAAAATAATAATGCAGATAAAGCCATCAGCAGCTGATATAGTCAAGCGCATATGCTCCCAAGATAGAAAAATACTGTTCTCCTAATATGTAGATTACTGTCATGCTAATTAGTTACTCCAAATGAAGACTTATATCAATTGAATACTTTATTTATTATGTGTCAGGACAAGGCAAAACCTGTTTAAAAATGGCGTCAGAACTGAGCGGACTCTCTTTAATTCTCCGGTGAGCCGGAGCAGACGCCCGAAATGCATATCTGTGAAATCCTTGAGTTTCTCGATCCTCTCCATTTGTAATGATCTTTTCACCGCTGCCAGCAGCAGCGGTGGTAGCGTGTTCCTTTCTGTTACTCAATTCCGACCAGTCATCAGTAGCAGGAGCCCCGATCTCCTCACGATTATTCAAACTGTCCGCCTCGGACGACTCGATTTTGGAAGACGAATCGGAAGCTGCAGCTGACTCGACCTTCGCACTAGGTCGCCGTCGCAAAACAGCAGGAGGAGCAGAGTTGGGATCCAAATCGGTATGCTCCATCGTTGTTGTCGTCGTTCCTGTAGCACTCTCCGGCGACTCATGCAGCGCCATTAATATTAGCTTCAGAGAAACCGAATTGTGCCTCTGTGTGTGTGCGTGTTTTTGTGTGTGAGAGAGGGAAAAGGAAAAAGTTCAGAGAGAGAGAGAGAGGTGACGCAATCTCGAGAAGGGACGGCTATGGTATTGGCGGAGGGAGTAGGCAGTTGATGGAATTGGATTATTCGGAAACGGTACTGTGTGTTTGTGTGTGTGTGTTATAGATACAGATTTTGTGTGTATGTATTGTTTGAAACACGGATCTTTTGTTACGGGGAAAAGTTAAAAATGGTGATGATGGCGGTGTTCAGACGCTGCTAACTGGAATGGAGTTGGTGTATTTTGCATTAAAAATATGGACCCGGAACCGCTCCACTCAATTTGCTACACCTCTCCACCCAACGGTTAAGATGAAGGCCACATACACACACACAAATTAGGGGCGGTCAAGATAGCTCCCACTTTTATGGGTCCCACCGAATTTGGCTCCATCTGAATCGTTGGGTGTAGGAAAAATGAGGTGGCTTCAATCTTCACCATTGGGTGGAGCTAACTCCTTTATGGAGCAGTTCAAAATCCTTAAAATATAAAAAAGTTCATCAATTTATTATTATTAATTATTGTTAAGGGATACTCTTTCGGTCCCGAAATAAATGTATTACTTTATATTTTGTTTATCCTAGAATAAATATGGTCAAGTTCGATGCTATTCTTATAATCCATCCGGTCCAAAATAACTGTCTTTTGTTGCATTTGCACAAAATGTAATAATTATCATGACTTAGTGACAAAAGTTTTAACTTTACCCCTATTAAGTGTACAACTTTCTTACATTAATGTCTCACACTAAGATAATTAATAAAAGAGAACAAGTTTCAATGCAATGATAAAAGAGACATTTAGTTCAAAAGTGACAATTATTTTGGACCAAAATTTTAGTCTAAAAGTGACAGTTATTTTGGACCGGAGGGAGTACTCCCAATTTTAATAGGTACAGTAATATCTATCGCATGAGGTGTTACTCTACCCATAAAATAGATTGAGGCAATCAAAGAAATAAACTAAAAGGTTAAAAATATTAAATTATCAACAATAATATTTATTCCAAACAAAGAGAGTACTATTTATTTTTAATAAAGTACATTTCCATAATGATTTGGAGAATGATTAGTTTGATAATTTTTACCATTTTGAACATATGAACATATTTTGTTATATTTTGTTATCTTGCACTCCCGTCTCAAATTAATGGTTATTTATTTTTGTTTTAAATACTTCATCCTAATGCTAATGTTGTTGTTGTTTTTTACGATATCCACGCCATGAGGAGGCGTGGAGAGGGATCGAATCATAGCGCTCACCGAGAATGAGGCTTGGATTTACCACTGGATCACTCATTTGGGGACTAATGCTAATGGTTATTTACTTAAAATATTCAACTTTCTTTTTCCTACCCACTTACAATAACTATTTACTATCTCATTTTTTTTTTCTCTTATTCACTCACAATATTTATTTTTTATATATTTTTTTTTAATCTCTATACATTTAATTTTATTAACCATTAATTTAAGACACAGTGTAGCATTCATGATGAACCAATTTTGTTATTTTGACTCACGAAGTCCATTCATAAATCATAGCGGTGTTCAGAAAAAGAAAAAAAAATGATAGTGAGCTACTAAGCCACAATATTTTAAGTTATCCCAAAAGTTGTTGTTTATCAAAATATATATCGTACACATTTATATTTTTTTTTCTCCGCAAATAAAGCTGAATATACATTTCTTATTCCATACGGTCACTCTTTTTTTTTTTAAATTGAGTTTTTTATTAATTGATAATGCTAATGAAGGCTACAACTAGGCATGTAAATATGCTAACACAAATCTCCCTAACGGGATTCGAACTCGTGACCTCCGTCCGCATGGGAAGCTAACACCGGATACCGCTTGAGCTATAGCTCTTTGGTTCCATACGGTCACTCTTTATGCTTGGGCAAAGAAATTGTTTTAATTTAATCAATTATTGATAATTATAAAAATAGTTATTCTGATTTTACAAATCATCAAAACATAATTGGGTCGAGAAATTCTTGCTAACGTACTTTTTAATTAAGGGAACTACCACTATGTTTTTTTGATTATCCACCACTACATCATTGTTATTTAAACAACATTAATTATTCATTTAGAAAAAATTGTCCATGAAAACCTACCAAAAAAATATGCAATAAAAATAACTAACCTTATTATAATATTAATATTTTGTTTGAATAACATTCATTTTGAAGTAAATTAATTAAACACACACTAATAATACACTAATAATGCATAACATTGTTGAAAAAAATATTATGAACCAAAATACTAATTTTGTGAGTCCCTCCAAAATTTTATTTGTTTTTTTTTTAAATATAAGAGCTTGCAGCTACATTATATTTCAAGAAGAATATGATTCCAAAAGAATTTTTATTTTTTAAAATATATGAAGTTTCCAAAGTAGGTATTAAAAATTAATATTTTGTCTCTTTTTATTTTAACTATACGTTCATTTCCATATTTGTGAAACTACAATGATGTAGCTTTTAAAAAATTTGTATGTATCTCAAAATGCTTATTTATTTATTTTTTGAACAGCTGCACTATATCATTAATTTCAAGGCAATTGCTATCGTTTACAAATTCCTATAAAATCTATTACGGAATCGAACCCAGGACCTCCCCTTCAAGGGAAGCCCTAACACACCCACCCGATACCACTAGGCCAAAAGGCCTTTGGTTCTCAAAATGCTTATGAAATTCAATTTATTTGAATATCTTACTCACATGTAGGTGTAACCATATATTTAGTTCTTTAACGTTTTCTTTTACGATGTACTCTCTCCGTCCCAAAATGATCTTTGCATTTGACTATGCAAACTTTTTAAAGATAAACACACTTGCTTCACTAGGCATGTTTTGTTTATGCAATTTTAAACCTAAATTGTAAAAATGTGAAGAAATTTTGGGACAATAAGAAATGGCAAATGGGAAGATCATTTTGGGACGGAGGGAGTATTATGTACTTATTTAATGTATTATTAAATTCATTTATTCCAAAGAAAAATTATAATAAGGTATTTTAATTTGTATTGAATATTAACATTTATGGAATGCAAGAATTATTGGTTAATTAATAATAAATAAATATACTAGCAGTACGCTTTCCTTTTTCATTAATGAGAGAGAAGATAAGTTTAAAAGGTAATTTACACAATTCTTTTTATTTTATACTTAGTTGGCAAGTTTTTATGGGCAGTTTTGTCCAAATGATAATTAGTTGTATTTAAAGTTTTAAGGATGTAGTGGATAAACAAAAAGTGTAATGGCAATATATCATCCCTTTAATTAAATGGTCATAATCAATTTTGATTATTATTTTTTGAAATCAAATTACCATTAGATTATGCGCAAAAGCATAAGATTATGGGAAGACTCTCTACAAGTATTAGAGGTTCATCCCGAGTAATATCAGTTACAACATTGGCAATTTAAAATACAACAGAAATGTATAAAGAGGAATGACCAAGGACTGTCTTCGTGCATAAAGTTGCAGTACCACCAAAGGAACTAGTATTTTCATGGAGCCATGTATTATCCAAATTTTGAATTTTATGACCATCCACAATCTTCCACATTGTACCGCTCTTAACAATGTCTTGGAACACACAATGCCTTTCCAAGCATGACTTAGACACTACCTTACAATGGCATTCAGAAAATTCCCATTTGGAAAATATTTATCTTTGAAAACACAACAATCGAAAGCTTCCGGGTTAGCATCAAACCACCAACCGAGTTTTCCAACCAATGCTAACAGAACAACCGAAGATCACGAAAATCCATTCTACCCGCTTCTTTATGTAAACATAATTGTGGCCATTGCAACCAATCAATGCTACATAGACCATCTCGTCGAGTATCCCACAAATACATAAAACAAAAGATAAAATGCAAGGCTCTCACTAAGGAGAGAATACAAAGGCTCCCACTAAGGAGAGAAGACAATACAACAAACAACATTACAACAACATTCATCTTTTATTGTTCACGAGCAAAGACGAAAACCAAAACTAAAGCAATCAAATCTGGGAGTAGATTTAGAGAGAGATCAGAGTTTATTGAACAAAACTCTGTCCAAATCTAAACCCAGATATGAGTTTAAATAAAAGAGATAATGACAAAAAAGATTGAATTACCAAATTAGATGAAAATATATATATATATATATATATATATAATAAAAGAGAGTCTTTACGTGTTCCCACAATAAGCCACATAGAATTTCATGTCATAATTCCATGTGGCATTCTACATAACCACATCCAATAAAATTGTGACAAGCATGTTAAAATTGCATCATTGTTCAAATTTCAAAGTGCCTAAAATATAGCAACAAAAAGTACATTTTATTTTAAGTCATTTAAGATAAATAATTGAATTATTCACTACATTTATTTAAATTATATACAATGAATTGACCCCATTGCCCCTCAACTTTATTCTAATTTAAATCAAGTGTTTCCTAATCCTAACTATTCAATTTTTAGTCATATCATTTTTCTATTCCGTTAGGTCAGTTTTAATTTGCTTAATTAAAACAATTGCTTTAAATTATAATATAAAATAAATAGCTAAGAAAAAAACAGTTCACGCATTCAATATAAGAACCACATGTTATCATAATATTTGAATTTTAATAAGCTCTTTTCTATAAATAAGCAAACAAGTTATATAAAATATAAAATGTTTATCAAAATAACAATCCACACATTCAATATAAGAATCATACGTTATCGAAAATTCAATAGCCTCAACTTACGGAACTGAAATTTTGTGACAAAAATCCCCCGCAATTTGAAGTTCATATACTCCCTCCGTCCCACCTCACTTGAGACCCTTGAGGTGGGCACAATAACTGAGAAAAATAATAATAAAATAAGGTAAATTTGTGGTAAAAATGAAGAGAGAGAATGAGTGGGGTTTATAGTAGGTTGATTGAATGAATTGTGTGGTGGAAAATGAAGAGAGAGAATGAGTGGGTGTGGTGGATTGAATATAAAATTATAAAAAAATTACCATTTTTTGGGAGTCTCAAGTGAAGTGGGACGGACCAAAATGAAAATAAGTCTCAAGTGAGGTGGGACGGAGGGATTATTTTTTTAATCTCAGTACTTAAAGATATAAAATCCTATATGGCTTATCCCAACAATTTATTTCTTGAATTTGTGATTTGTAGGCTTTAAAAATATGTTGCGTCGCCTTATAAAATGATATTTTATTCATCCAATAAAATTGCGCATCGATTTAGTCAATTTGACTAAATTAGGATTAAAAATCTATAAAGCTTAATTATTCTCATATTTTTTATGTTTTTATAATGATGCATCAATTAAAAGTTTTAGAATTTTATGCGTATAAATGTAATTTCTATAATATTTTAACTTTAACTTTCAAATGCATGCATATTATTAAAATTTTATTGCTTTCGCCGTAAAATAATTTTTATTTTTCATTTAGAGGACATTTTAATTTACTTTCCTTTTAAAAGTTAATGATGAAGATGAATAATACTTAGGGATGATTAGAAAATAGACATACTTTTGTGGAAAAATATTTTAAAAATAAAAATACATATTGGAACAAAAGGAAATGTAATTTTAATTGTCAATTTTATTCAAATAAACTTAAATAATCATTTTTATATAAAAAGATAGATATCATTAGCAAGCACACGAATAAAAAGGATTGCACACCACAATAATGGAGGCTCATCCCAAACATGATGATTAGTATACTAACAGAATGTGACATTCGCACTACAGCTACAAATGAACTACTCTATTCGTCTCAAACTAATCGTTACTAAAAGCGAATGCATGGGGATTAAGAAAATATGTTGGAAAAGCAAATATTGTGAGTGAGTAGGAGAGACACAATAAGTTAGTGGATAGTTGTTGTGAGTGGGTAGGAGAGAAAATTGAACATTTTGGGTAAGTAGCAATTAGTATGGGACGCCCAAATTGGTAATAAGTAGCGATTAGTTTGCGACGAGGAAGTATTCGAAGAAAATGAAGATTTTCAAAAAGCCACTAAAATCCTAATAATCACTTCCTCTTCCTCCGATCCCTTGTGTTTAGCCCAAAAAACTTTCATAATATTCTATCGTCTCTCCTTTATTATTTTTTATTGTCTCTTGCTAAGCACCAATGTTCAAACCACTCCCCCAACCAAAGAAATTAGAGTTAATAAATAGATCTAAAAAAATGTTCGCGACGGGTAAGGAGAGTGAAAGGAAGGAGCATGAGACAAAAATTGGAAGGGGAAGGAAGAAGAAGAAATAGTAGTAATGGATTTTCAGAATTTTAAAAATTATGACTTCAAATTGAGACACGCTATTCTCACATATATTAACAAAGATGTAACAACCATCACATAAAATCTGTAGTTCAAGTGAAGGAAAGAAACTTGATTTTCAGTCGAATGGAGATTTTTTTTTTCTTTTTTCTATTTGTTAGTGGTGGTGGAGGGAGGACAAACAGAGAGATCCTTAATTTATGCATTTTCTGTATTCATTTACTCTATATTTTTAAAGTAATTTTTATGCACCGTCGATTATCGACGGGCTACTACCTAGTTTTTAAAAGAAGAAGAAGATAGGTTTTTGAGAGAGAATATAGTTTTTTTCGGTTTCTAGACGGATTGAGAGTTTTTAAGTGTCCAACAATTAGTTATCAATTTTGATTTTTAAAAGAAATATATTTACGAGAATCTGATAAATTTGTATTTATAAAAAGTTGGATGATAGTCAACCTAAATTGTTATGTGATTATAAACATATAAAAACAATACTCTTTCTGTAATATAAGTACAAGAATCTAATAAAATTGTATTTGTAATATAAAGATATAAAATAGTACTCTATCCGTCACAACAAAATGAATGTTAAATTTGAGAAAGATTTTAAAAGGTTGAGATTTAAATATTTTTGGTAATAAAAATAATCTCATTCATACAGCATCATAAGTATAAGTGTGGAATAAAATTAATTATTTAATAGAGAAAAATTAAGTAACTTGCCTAAATAAACATGTAATGACAATTTGAGTGAATAAGGTAGAGAAGGCAGAGTACGTAGTAGATTAAGGAAACCCTTAGCTTAGCTTAAAAGGCAATACTTTTTTGGACTTGATTTCTATTCCAAATTAATTTATGGGTCAAACTTCTTTCAATAAAAACACACGAATCACGTTACTGACGTTAACATCTGACAGATAGCCAGCCAACGATGTTAACATCCGACAGAAAACAACGTTAACATCTGACAGATGCTAGCCAACGATGTTAACATCTGACAGAAAACAACGTTAACATCTGACAGAAAAAAACGTTAACATCTGAAAGATGCTAGCGAACGATGTTAGCAATTCCGGAACTGATAGAATAACTAATAGAAGCAACATAGGTTACATATCAGTTGCCACAACTCTGGAATGTTAGCCATTGACAAAGTGATGTACTAGTAAAACTAAGAAAGTTTCTAACATCTGATAACTTAGATAACAGACCTATAGAGGAAAAAGAGCACAACATAGTAATTCTCAACGGATAAAAGAACGGGTACCTTTTTAACTGAAGACTAATAACACGATGACAAAAATCTAACTTAGAGGAGATCCGCAACATTTGATGGCAGCTCCTCAACTACCACATTGTAAAACTTCTGGATATCAAAAAGCATTCTTTCATCGTCTTTTGTCACAAAATTGATAGCAACACCCTTTCTCCCAAACCGTCCACTTCGTCCGATACGGTGAAGATAGTTTTCCGGCTGAGTGGGAAGGTCATAATTAATAACAAGGGAAACTTGCTGCACATCAATTCCACGAGCCAAAAGATCGGTTGTGATGAGAACACGGGAAGACCCAGAACGGAACTCACGCATGATTATATCTCTCGTGTTCTGGTCCATGTCACCGTGTGTGGCAGAGACTGTGTGGTCCCGGCCCCTCATCTTGTCGGTCAACCAGTCAACCTTCCTTCGGGTGTTGACAAAGATGACACTCTGAGTGATAGCTAGGGTTTCGTAAAGATCACAGAGTGTCTCGAGTTTCCAATCTTCCTTCTCGACGTTGACGTAGAATTGTTTTATACCTTCTAGGGTGAGCTCATCGCGCTTCACGAGAATCCTTACTGGTTTGTTCATGAATTTTCTTGTGATTTCAAGGGCTTCGGGAGGCATTGTGGCAGAGAAAACTCCAACCTGAACTTTTGAGGGCAAGAGCTGGAATATATCATAGATCTGCACGGCAGCAAAGAGAAAAGATTCATCAGAACCTCATTCACACTCTAGGTTGGATCTAGAAGGGGGAAAAAATGATTTCTGGGTTTGTTATTTATTTATTTATTTATTTATTTTTCTGGGGGGGGGGGGTTGTGTTGTTGGGGTGGGGGGTAGGGATAAGGATTATATATTGATATGGCCATCTTGCATTTCATGCCACATTTACATGACTCTGGCAAGGAAGGCGTAAAAAAAAAGGTTAAAAGAGATCATACGGGCAGGAAAAAACAACAAAGGAGGGTGGATCAGTTCTTTGAAAGGCTCAAATTACCATAAAAGAACAACCAAGTAAGTAATAAAGCTTGCACTCCGTTGAACCATGCATTTAATGAAAGAGCAATCAACTGAACTACCAATACCATAACTTCTAGGGCTACAACAAGAAATCAGTTATCAATGGAACCCAATTTTGTTCACCATTCAGAGTTTTCTTTCAGCCTTGTTTCTAGAATTATATCAGGTTTCTAAATCCTACAGTGTTTTCTTTCGCATCGATCAAGTTCACTAGAATACGTTTCTCACAGAGAGCAACTATAATGCAGCTGATCAAATAAACATGAATCCTTAAAAGAGTAGCAAGAAGTGGACAAAAGAAGGAAGAACCTGATCCTTGAAACCTCGAGATAGCATTTCGTCAGCCTCATCCAAGACAAACATCTTAATATAATCAGGGCGAAGAGATTGTCTTCGCAGCATGTCAAACACACGCCCTGGCGTTCCGACAACAACATGGACCCCACTGGACAAAATGCGTTGGTCCTCACGAACACTGGTCCCACCCACGCAGGCATGAACCTTCACACCCAAATAGTCACCAAGTGCTCGCATAACCTTCTCAATTTGTTGAGCTAGCTCACGAGTCGGGGCCAAAACCAAGGCTTGACATTCCACCACACCATAGTCAAGCTGCTGAAGAATACCAGAGCAGAAAGTTGCAGTCTTTCCGGTACCAGACTGTGCCTGCTGAATAACATCGAGGCCCTTGCAGAAAGGAACAATTCCTCTTTGCTGAATAGCAGATGGTTTCTCAAAACCTACACAGAAGAGTTAAATATTACTACCTCTGACTCAAAATGAAAAGTTTTCAAAATTGCTCCGAATTGAAACTATAGTTAACAATGTGGGTAAGTCCAGCAGAACTATTGCATGATCTGACAATACATGTTCACATCTTCCACCTACCATAAGCATAAATACCCCTTAAAAGGTTCTCTTGCAAACCCATAGCATCAAAGCTATCAAAAACTTCATCCCAAGAGGTGAAGAAAACTTCCCCTTCAGGTGCAAGCCTGCATCAACAAAACCAAAACAATTAGCATGTGCAATTCATATTCAGTTACAGTTGCAACAGCTCATAGC
The DNA here is from genome assembly GCA_026119855.1 of Campanula takesimana. NCBI lineage: Eukaryota > Viridiplantae > Streptophyta > Magnoliopsida > Asterales > Campanulaceae > Campanula > Campanula takesimana. Next base: position 42,265 of record JAOWBW010001926.1, on the reverse strand, counting down.
TTCATTTACGAGATTCTAAAAGGTTATAAATTGATAATCTTGTATACAGCCAATTGTTGAATCGATCATTAGAAGGAAAGCTTACAATTGATCCATTTTGGTATCATATTGACGACCATCAAATTGGGATCCTTCTGGTGCAAGTCCTGCCATAACTGCATAGAGATGCAATCATGAGTACAACTATCAATGTGAGTGTGTGCCATATATTTACAAAGTACCACATGATGCTTTATGAATATTAGCGACAGCTAATGCAACCCCCAAGTAACTCTTAAACATGCTCATTACAACACAATTATAAACAAGAATCTGGTATGTCCGTCAGAACATCAATCTAGACAATACTAGTAGATTCTTATTATTTTAACTTTTTCCTCTTGAAATCGATGAGTTTTGCAACATCTGCAATACCCAAAATTTCTGCTGCTGAGGGTCTGAAACTTCAGTTGAGTTTTCTATTATGTTATGTTTGTACACGTGAGAAACTGAAGGTTTCAGTACTAAATATCCTTGGAAAGTAGTACGCCGAGTAAAAATATCTTATCAGGAAGGTCCGTCCCTTGTTTCACAAAAAGAAATCCAAACGAATTCAACTTGAAAATCTCAACTTTTGACTTCATCACTTTTCTATTGGGATTCTAATAAACAAACACACGCCACACCTCAAGCTACCATAAGCACAAATATTCATCTACCCATATGGTCAGAGAACCCAAACTCTATTTTGAATTTTGATACATTCTCACTCATTTTTTAAGCTAATTAATGGGTTTCCACATTCACTCTTCTAACATTAAGCTTAACCCTAAAGTTTAAAAGTACTAAATTGAAAGTAAATAAGTAAAGTGCAAATTAAGCCATACAGTATTTAATGAGTAAAAAGATAGTATGGCAAACAAAAGAGACAAACTTTTAGTACCTCCACCCACCCCTACACCCAATTCTAAACAAAAACGTTTCAACAAAGCAAATCCCTAATCTCCCTTACATCAATACTTCAATCCCCACTTCGTTTCATCTTTTTCAGCCCAAAGCATGCATGCATAAACACAGATTGTACCAAAATAAAATAAAATATATATATATATATAAACACAGAAAAAGGGACAAAATCCGTTATGATAAACCGACTGATACATCAAGACGATAGATTGAAAACAGTCCTAAACACATAAGAAAAGAATTTACAGTTAAAATTGAGGAAAAAAAATTGAGGTAAAGAACAAGAATAGATTGAAAATTACCTGGAGACTGATCAAAAGATTGAATGAGGAGAGAGAAAGATTGACAAGCAGAGTAACAGAGAGAGAAGTCGTTAGGGTTTCCCAAACTCCTCGGATCTACGCCGTGGAGTGTTGAGAAGAATTTTTTTGAGTCAGATAGAAAGGAATGATGTGCTGCTAATATTATAAGAATAGGGTATTTCCTTACTTTCGTTGGACAAGGTTGCCCCTGCTCTTTTCGCAAAGCCAAATCAAATCGTACAAAAATCCCCCAATTATTTTATACTCTCTCCGTCCCAGTTTTTAGTTTGACTTTGCATGCAAATTAAGAAAAAGTAAATGTCGTATGAAAAGTAAAGTAAAAGAGAAAAAGTGAGTAGGGATTTTTTGAGTCCAGATCTCCTGTACCACTTTGTGTGCCCCTCCCTGTGCCATTATAATCTCAACCGTTTACATGCTTGGATAATATCAACATAATGATAATCTTAATGACTGCAAGCCGTTGGATCACTTGTGGTACAGGGAGGGACACACAAAGTGGTACAGGAGATCTGAACTCGGATTTTTTGTTGTGAGAATGATAAGTGGGTCCCAGTTTCCATTTTAGATAATAAATTAAATTAAGAACCTTAAATTAAGACAAACTAAATAGGAAAGTAAGAACTTTAAATCGGGACAAAGGAGTATTTAAGGAAAGTAAGAACTTTAAATCGGGACAAAGGAGTATTAAATACTCCCACCATCCGGACCAATTGGCACAAATTTTTCTTTTTGAGCGTACTATTTAATGAGCATATTATTAAAAATAGTAAAGAATCTTTACTATCCCTCCTACTCATTTTCTCTCATACTTACTTTTATACTTACAACAGTTACGGTTTCTCTCTTACTCACTTTTCATACTCAAAATACTAACATTTTCCTTAATTTCCGTGCTAGAAATTTTTTGTGCCCCTTGATCTGGGACGGAGGGATTACTTTTTTCATCTTTTTATTACTCCACTTTTCAAAAACTCTGCTCTAAAAATCGTTAGTCTAAGCCACAGAGGCGCTGGCGATCATAAAACGCCACGATTAACTTCAATTTCGGCTAAAAGTTCGTTCAGTAAAAAAAATTCAATCAGATTTAACTTTTAAGCATTCACCTTCTAGTCACAAAACATTTACTCCCTCCGTCCCACCGAAAATTGCAAAACTTACCAAAATGGGCGTCCCATAGAAATTGCACATTCCATAAATGGAAAGTTTTTAATACTTTTTAATTAGTGGGTCCCACTTCTCATACTCACATCCACTAACCCACTAACTATTCTCTACCCCACTTTCTCTCTCCCACTCAACTATCAACACTCACAACACATCACCTTTTTCACTTTTTCCCTTAATTCTTGTGCCATAATTTTTTTTTGAAGTTTCCGGCGGGACGGAGGGAGTATTAGGCATTATACATTGTCTACATTTCAATCATTACTGAAAGTGCTGCTCATAGAATGTTCTTTGGAGCACAAAACAATAACAAGCACAATTGAGAAAAAAATCAGTTTTACTCGAGAATAACAACACTCAAATATATTTGGTCATTCTTATGCACGATCTATTGGTTGGTGACCACTTCGATCTATTGGTTGGTGACTACTTAGATTTAGGTGGTGTTTGATGTATTAAGCACTTGATGCTTGATGCTTAATAGATTGCAAGGTATATTTTGGACGTAGGGTGCCTTTGATGACATTGAGGTATAGATGTTGGAGGTTACGTGAGGCTCTTAATGATTGAGAATCAAAATCATTGCTTAACCAATAAGAGCCTCATGGAACTTTCAACATGTAGAGCTCAATGTTATCAAGGCACATTACCTCCAAATTATACCTTGCAATCCATTAAGCATCAAGTGCTTAATACGTCAAACACCACCTTAGACTTTTACTCTACGGCATTGATGGTTTGAGCAAGCTAATCTTTTTATAACAACTAATAAAGTAATATTGCACACAATTCACAAATCCAAATTTGACCAAACTCGGTAGTAGATGTAGATCTTGTTCAATAAGGGTCAATCGACAATATAAACCCTTGTATTTTGATGAAACTTCGCTCTTAACCACTTTTATTTCTTTTAGCGGCTTTAACAACTCTACTTCGAATATGCGTTCGATTTGCTCAGGCACCCTACTTCATCCGAAAATATTAGAAAACTTAAACAAAATATTTAAAAAGTTAATGAAACCTAATATGACTTAACAAGATGCCTACCTAGAGTCATATATGGGTCTAACATAGATCATATTCACTCCACCATCCCTCCTCTTCAACCCCACATCTGCTTCTCGCACCACTGTCCCACACTCACTTTTACCGCCCCTCTTCTTTTTCCTTCACTCCTCTCTGGAACTTCCCCCCACCCACTTTGTCAAAAGGTATAGTTAATGGTCTGTGGTCCTTTTGGCTTAAGACGAAAAGCTTCTTGAAGAATGCATAGTTGGTCCGTGGAGAACCTGTAACTATCATTGCGGTGGCCATGGAAAGAAGATGAAGAAGGCCCCCGGAATATGCTACATGAGATTCGTCGGTGATAAATGTGTATGAAAGGAGAGGGAGGGGGTCGAAGTGAATGTGATAGGGTGGTGCGGGAAAGGGATGTGGGGATGAAGAGGAGAGGTGGCTGCAGTGGTATGATCCACGTTAAATTTACATAAGATTCCACTTTGTTAACTCTTGTTAAGATTTTATCAACTTTTATAACATTTTGTCAACTTTTTCTAACATTTTATGAATGATGCTGCCAAAAACGTGTCGGATCAGCCCTCCGTCTAGCAGTTCGGATAAATCCAGCAATGAGATCTCCCCGTTCGGATCTGCGCACAAAGAACAAAAGTGAACTATGTCGCGCCCCGACCCGTGGTCCTACTTGGCCCCACGTCCGGGACACGCACGGAAGACGTAAAAAAAAACAATCTAAATAAATTTTTTAGAAATATACTTTCTATAAAAAGGTTCACACAACCAACTCGATACTAAAACATGACTTCAAGTCACAAAACAAACTTTCACAAACAAGTTCTAAGCCACTTGGCTAGAACTATTAACTTTACTTACTTAATTACAACACGAACATCTACTAAAAGAGATGATACCACAACTGAGTCACGGGTACACTACCCAAAAGGTATTACATTTACATAATGTATCCTTTACTTACACCACATTTTCCAAAATGTCTTACCCAAAGATCTCCTCGACGTCCTCCCAGTGTGTGTGAACTATCCCCTGGGCTCCTTCTTATCTAAAACAGTAAACAAATAAGGGTGAGAATAAATCTCAGTAAGTTACTAAAATGCAACTACATTACATGCTAATATGATACACATAAAGGAATAATGTCACAAATGATCATATAGCACATAGCACATAATATGAGAGGCTCTCTATCGCCAACCGTCTCATACCGGTTGGACATAACGACCAACTCATCATGCAACACATAAAGCGGAAATAAGCACTCATACGTGGATACTGAGCCAAGGTTCTCAAACCAAACAATAGCCATCTGAGAGGCATCAACTGAGCAGCATCGAAGAGCTGAGACGGGTTCCGGAACCAAACAACAACAACAACAACAACGGGGAAAATGACACAGAGTTAAACCCCAAAGTGCCCAACCTTTGGCCTAAGGAAGGGGGTTAAAAATGGGAAATCAATGATAGGAGCCTTATAATGTACTTGGCTCGTGAGACCATTATAATCCCTATCACTGCCCAAACACACACAAAAGTACCAGCTGGACTTTACACGCAAGCACCATATAGAAATACTTGCTTAAACAACAATCAGGGACAATGATTCCAATATAGGGAACCATGCCAAACACATAAAGAAGATGAACTATTCCAACACATTACAAAGTGTTCAACAATGCTCACTTAATCAATTACTCACATTTCACAACACTTGTGTTCACAAAGGAACCAATTCTACCACTTTAGTGATCCACCACAACCATCTAACTACTTTAGAACACTACCCAAAAACTAGACCAAGATTGACCTCTAAATCCCTTGGTTTGAAAACTCTCAACTTTTCAGATGACTGGGCGGTCGCCCAAACAGGGATGTGCGGCCGCCCAAAATACTCTGTTCCAAGAAGAAAACCCTTCAGATAGATGTGCGGCCGCACGCCCTATTTTGGGCGGCCGCCCACATCACCTGGCAGACCAAAACTTAACCAAAGTTCACTCCTTACATTTCACAACCCAAAATTACTAATACTTGCAACACTTAACATCTACAACTTACACAAAGGCTAAAACTCAGCCTAAGAACAATACTAACACCAACTTCTATAGCATTCTCAACAATAACAAGCTATGTAACAAGTTCTTACTACTCCCTCTGTCCCAAAATTACAAGTATAAATAAAACACACCAAAACATTGTTTTATCACATATAAAGCATATAAAGCATACTTATGACCATTTTAACATTTAAAGGGGGATTAGTAACTTACCTATTTTCCGGAAATGTGTCAAGAAAATAATATTTGACCCGGTAGAAAGAATCTATTCAACACCCTGAACATTTATATATTTTTAGATTTGGAAATGGAGTAGTAAATTAAAATAGGGAAAATTAACAAAACAAAATCTTACATTTGCTTCTCTACAACAATGGAGGTCAATTTTTAGAAAGTTTGGTAAATGAGTAGGGGAAGGAAACGCATGAGAGGGAGGGGTGATAAGGATGGGTTTTGGGCTCTTTCAAATTTTCACAAATAAATCACCCATTTTTCCCCTTTTTGCAATTAAGCCCCTAAACTCAAGTTTCCACTTAAGCCTCTACAATACAAACTAATACTAAGGACCTCCTTAATTTAACTTATTCATATATATCATTTAAATAAAAATGACTTGTTATCAAATAAAGCACCAAGTAGTAAATGACTAGAATAATATGCAACACATAAAAATGCTCACATAATTTTAAATTAAATTTCTCAAAATATAAAATAAATATTAAAATAAATAAAACGAATTTTGTGGTCGTTACAAACTACGTCGGGGCTTTACCGGCAAAGGCCCTCCGGCGTGAGAGTAAGAATACGGGTGATATGAAATAGAGAAATCAATTGACTAGTTTGGAGCCAAAGAGTTCATTACCCATCTCCTGTCGTGAGGACCTGTTTTTATAGGCGCGAGTGAATGAGTCCTAGCTTGTTAAAGAAGCTAGGATGCCCGTGTTGATGTAGGACTCGCATTCCTTGGAGATAGACTCCGGATAAAGATGGATGATGTCCTGTTATCTTGTATAAGAGATATCCTTGTTTAGATAAGGATCTTCACTGTTAGAGTTGTAATCAAACTCTGTAAGTGGACTCCCCGTGAGTAAGGAAGATTCTCGGTGTATGTCGGCCCGTCATCCAACTCGGCTCGCCCTGGAGGCCGGCTAAGGATTGGGCCTCTTGAACTCGGCCTAGGCAAGGGCTGCCAGTTTGGCCTGATGTATCTCGTCATATAAGATTGTGAGCCTCTTTGGATGGGCCTTAAGGTATATGAGCCCAGAGTTTATGGGTCCCACTTAACCAAGTCGGTTTATGTCGTTCAGTGTCCCCCGAGTTTCTATCTCGGCATGCCGAGTAGGAACTGTGCCCCTTGTACTTGCTTCACACTTCATTTATGTTGATTTGACATGCAGCCGCCAAAAATCCTCTTTTGCTTAGATTTGCTGACATAACTGTAGATTTATACAGGTGGAATCATTGATCTTCTTGGAAATCGAAGGCTCCATTAATTACACTCCAATTATGAGTAGCATTGATAAACTCCCCACCCCCTCATATTCTAGGGGTATAAATAGACGATCTGTCTATTGGTATCTTCTATCTTACCTTCACCTTACAGAATTCTCCAAGAGCATCCCAAATTTCACGAAGAATTCAAAGATGGCTCCAAAGAGGAAATACGACGATGCAATCCCGGAATAAGTGAGTACAGAATCAGAAGACTAGGCTGAGAACTATGATTCTTGGAGCAGCGATGGTTCAATGTTTCCATCCAAGAAACGCTCATCTTTTCCGGCGGAAGAATCATCGTCCGATAGTAATGGCGAATACTCGGAGCCGGACCCTGTTGTTGAATTCTTTGACGACTCTAATGCAGAAGAGTCAGATGATGAGGACGAGGATGATGATGAAGATGATAGTGAGGATGATCCTGAACCCATCATTATCGATGAATATGGGTATGATGGAGACGTGGAGTGGGAGGAGGATGATGAAGATCAAGATCAAGATTATGATATTTCTTGAATCCTTTAGTTAGCATGATTCAGTAGTAGTTTCTTTTTTGTATAGGCCAGGCCCTCGGCCTCATTGTGGGGGTCCTTTCTGTTATATATATATATAGTGGGATTTTACCCTTTGTCACCTTGGCTCTGATTGTGATTTGATTTCGTAGCTTGAACTCCTTGCATCTCGCATGACCTTGAATTTATTCTCGTTAACACTACCTTTTTCATGATGTCGCCTTAAAGTAATGCCGATCATCTGATATTTGCTGACATGTCGGCATGGAAGGCATTTGTATCTGTCATCAGGGATGTCGGTCCATATCCGAGGTGTCGGTTACGCCCATGCGCTGAACTCTTCAATGTCGACCCAGCCATCCGAAATGTTTGTTTTTCGAAGCCGACTGGCATTTCTGTTGTAGGTCTCGGCTTGTCACGTGTCGATCTAGCATTGGCAGTCTGTTCGTGCTTTCCAAACGGCGGTTGGGTCACTTTAATCGTTTGTCCTCCCCTTATCTTGATTGGTGCACGTGTCCTGATGATGGGACATTCACCTCGAAAACGTGGCCCATTAAATGCGAGTCATGATGGGTTAGTGGGTGTCCGTGCAGCCCATGGGTCACGGGCCAGAACCGGGCCAAACCCGGATTCATAATTTTTGACCCATCTGTATACACTCCAAAATAAACCCTTGAAAATATCCCATTTTCAAATTCCTTGCCCGCACAGTGTACCTGCCGCCGGTGAATCAACAGATAACTCCGTTCTTGAAGTGACTCCCCTCAATCTGCTTTGATCAAAGTGTTTAAGGCGACTTCTCGACTAGCTTCCTCCGACCCCTTTCCATTTTTAAGGTACTTTTCACCCTTACTTTTGTCGATTTTCCATAGCTGGGGTTCCGGGCGTTTCTTTGAGGGTTTTATTGCTTCGCCTGCCATTGCTCCTATTTAGCTATATTTTTTGAACTTTCATTTCCTTCTAATGTCTGGTCCTCCGATTTCGGGTGAAAATCCCTTGTATGGTTTCTATCAAAGAAACAATATGATTTATATTAAATCAAATGGGCATTGGAATATGTTGTCGTTATTGGCCGTGGGAGATATCCTGTATTTGAGGGGGTCACCTAGGGAAGATCTAAGGTCCTTGACCATGTTTATTTATTCTATGTAAAAAACAAGTCATTGATTCGATCTCGTCTTGAGGGTGCAACCTCCTCGGTCCCAGTAGTCGATTCGGGGGGGAATATGGCCTTATCAAGGTTTCTCGATGAGTCTAACCCCTCTGCTTCTTCTACAGGTATGGCCGGGGAGAGCACTTCTGATAGGATAGTGGACCGCTTTGATGCCGGTGTTTCCAAGCTGCGACGTGTTGCCAGTGTTAGGACGACTAGTAAGAAAAAGGGGAAGTCGGGTCCCGTTGTAGATAAACACCCCAAATCGGGTGAGGAAATGATTGAGGCCCTCTTTTCTCGGTACGGAGTAGACCGCGAGGAGTATCATTTGTACTATAGCAAAGCCATTCCTCTAGACACAGATGAGAAAATCCATAACTTTTATTACGACCAGGCTGTCGTTTCGTTCTTCTTTAAACAATTCCAGCTAGGCTTACGGCTTCCTCTTGACCCATTCATTAACGAATTTCTGGAGTCATGGGAACTGATGCCGGCTCATATTGGTGCTAATGCGGTCAGGTACCTGGTTAGTTTCATTGTCTTGTGTCGTAGTCTTAATTTTGAGCCGTGTATGTCCGCTTTCGATCACTTCTTTAATGTGAGTTATAACAAGACTACGAGGACTCTGACCATCAAGTCCGATCCTTCCAAACCCAAGATCATCACCCCTATCTCTGGTACTGTCAGCAAGGTGTCGGGGTGGAATTCCCATGTAATTAAGGTTGAGTCCCGTTTTGGTTGGGAGTTCGCCGTTCCCGAATACGCGCCATCTCGTCCTCAAAAAGTCCACAAGCCTGAATGGAGTGACAAGTTGATCGCTAAACTTGAGGAGTTCGCCAATCTGGGCACTTTGGATTGGAACGAATTGGAGAAGGATCCGCGCTATTATGTTCAAGCCGGGTTGATGAGGGGTCCCCTTGACGGTGTCGTCCCCAAGGTTAATGTTCTGAGGGGGAATAGGTTCCCAGATTGGATCGTCCATCCCAATTTTGTTTTCCTTCGTGAATGTGTTCGTTGCCAAGAGCAGAACAACATTTGTCTTAAAACTGAAGACACTATAGGATGTAATTATCTAACCTTGTCTTTTTCCCCTTATCTTTGCCTCATCTCGGTCTAATCTTTATTTATTTTTTTTGCAGTTTTGACTATGGAGCAAGTTGCAGAGATCGAGATGGAGGAACTTGACCCCGTCCAAGCGGCTAGGTTGAAGAAGCAAAGGTCTAAAGCTGCTGCCTTAGAAAAGCGTCATGACGATATGGAAGCTAGGCAGACTTTACTTCAGAACAAGGATGATTCCGCAGTGCCAATGTCAGACCGCTCCGCGGGGGAAGTTGGGGATGGGGCCGACGTGGTGGCCCCCGAGACCGAAGAGGCTGCTCTCGATAGTCAGTCCCAGAGTCAAGGCCAGGATACGCACGTTATGATCGAGGCGGATAGTGGGGGAATTCATCACGGTCAGAAAAGATCCAGGGAGGAGGTTAGGGAGGTTCGAGCTCCCTCAAAAAAGGCAACTCCCTCTGCTCATGATTCTACTTTTAGCCCGGTCTTGCCTGATGATGAGGTTAAGAGCTGGGTAGAGAGGTTTGGTGGTGTCCCTATTTTGTCGGGATTGGACGTATCGGTTCGTTCGGGCCTTGCCTTGAAGAAGGGCGGTCCTGTGATAAAGCGGGCCATGAATGTGGATACAATCGAACAGTTGGTTGCCGAGAAACCCACGTCCCAGCAAATGTTGAACCGCAAAGGCTTACTCCTTAGCGAGGTAAGGCTCTTGGTTATCCTGTTCTCCTTCTGCCCTTTGTAATTACTCATTTCCTCTTTCTTCTTTGTAGCTTGCCTCCCTTGCCCAAACCGATTATACCATGTATCGGCACACTTACGAGTCTTTAAAGGAGACAGAGGCCGAGGTGGCTAGACTTAAAGGTTCCGTTGACGGTCTTACCGATAAGGTAATTGGCCTAGAGAAAGAAAAATCTTTTCTTGACGCGTCGCGGCGTCAATCTCAGGAAGAAGTATCAAAGCTGAAGGAGTCTCTGCTAGCCGCGAAAAACGAGCTTGAGGACGAGAGTAAGCGTGTTGAGATATTGGCGGGAGAAAAGGCCACCGTTGAGGAGAAGCTTGCTTTGTTGGAGGACCAGTATGCTCGTCTGGAGGAGAGCGTGGCGAGCAAAGAGAAGGCAGCTGTTGAGGCGTACAAGAGTGGTCCCCAATTCAGGGCGGACCTGAGTGATAGATTCGGCACGATATACAATGACGCCTGGTCAAATTTAACCCGTCTCCTTTACATCGATCCCGAAGTTGATGTACCATTGGAGAAGTGTGCTCGTCTTTACCATCAGGATGCCTATAGTGTTGAGGCTCAGGCCGCGCATTCTCTCATTCCATTCTCCGAAGGAAGTCTCAGGGTTATTAAAGCGATGGATCGTAAGGCCAACAGGCCCGTATGGGAACTTCCAGAGCTGGCGCCTGATAACTTTGAGAAGTTGCTGGAGCGAACTGAGGACGAGGCCCGTGCCGGTGTGGATTAATCTATCACGACTTTATGTTTGTCGGGTTGTAAAGCCGGTTTGGCTTGGAAAAGTTCTTTTAAGTATTTGTCTCACTCCGCCCAACGTCCTCTGGGGGAGTTTTAAACACTCTTTGTTTGTCCAAGTATTCGTATGCCTTGACCCAGTGTTGACTGGGGGGCGTAAACACTTTATTTGTAAGGACTTGTGAACCTCGGTTTGAGGCGTTTATCCCTTGTTTCCTTAACCTGTTTAGTTAAGTGTTATCTCGTTATCTGTTCATGTTATTTTATCTCGGTTTGAGATGTCTCAACGGTCTGAAGTGACGAGATGTGATAGCCGGTTCAGGCTATGCTGCCGGCCGTGGTCGGCCGCCGTTATGGGCCGTTACGAGTGTTAAATGCTCGATTTTGCAAGGACTAACTCATGGCTAGTCTCAAATTGTCATGGGGACTAGATGTAATAATCTTAACCCAAGTTTGGGAGCACTGGCCGGCAGAATTAGGCTTTAAATGTAGCCGAGGTTGGCTATGTTTGTAGGCCGTGGTTGTTCACCGTTATGGCCATGACGAGCGTTGGGAGCTCGGTTTGTAAGAACTAATTCGTGGTTAGTCTCAAATTGTCGTGGGGACTAGATGTATTAATCTTAACCCAAATTTGAGAGCACTAACTGACAGAATTAGGTTTTATTGTTTTGAATCATGACGTTTAAGTCTTAGCTCGGAATGACGATCTCGGCATTGCTGAGTAATGCCCGGATTGTGCTCAAGAGTCTGATTTGTAAAAAAGGAAAACTTTTATTGATAATAGTAAAGGAATTTGTAAATGCTATGAACTAGAGATTGTAAATCTAATCTAGAAAGCATAGAGATAGGTAGGGTGCCGAGGATCTACTGATAGTATTTCCTCAAGTGTTCCGAGTGCCATGGGTGTTTAAGCTCTTTTCCTTCTGGAGTTTTGAGCATATTGGTTCCTTCTCTGATAACGTGAGTAATAATGTAGGGACCTTCCCAATTTGGAGATAGTTTATTTTGTTGGGCCTTCAAATGTGTCGACTCGATCTTTCTGAGTACCCAGTCACCAATTTCAAAAACTCTTTTCTTTACCTTGCTGTCATGGTAGGCCTTGGTCCTCTGCTTATAGTTTATCATTTTGAGTTGAGCCGTCAGCCTTTTTGCTTCAACTAGGTCTAGGTCTAGGAGTCGGTTATATTCATTGACCACCTCGTCATAATTGGACAACCTGAAGGTAGGTAGGGCCATCTCGGCTGGAGCCATAGCTTCTGATCCGTAAGTTAACGCAAAGGGAGTCTCCCCAGTCGGCCCCTGAGTGGTTGTGCGAACTGCCCATAAAGCAAGGGGAAGTTCGTCCAGCCACTTTCCTTGACTTCCTTCTAAGCTCTTGGTTAGGGCTTTCAGTATTAATTTGTTTGCTGCCTCGGCTTGTCCATTGCCTTGAGGATGACTGACTGATGACTTTCTGTGCTTGACCCCTAGTCTGTTTAATTCTTCGGTGAAGGCGTCAGAGAACTGGAGTCCGTTGTCGGTCACGATGGAATGTGGGACACCGAACCGACACCATATATAGTCATGGATGAAATTGATGGCGTTCTCCTCTATGATTTTAACCAAAGGCTTAGCCTCCACCCACTTGGTGAAGTAGTCCACCGCTACAATTACGAACTTGTTACTTCCCTTTGCCAGGGGGAATGGTCCAATGATATCGACTCCCCACATGTCGAAAGGCCATATCGGTATGATAAGACTTTGTTTTACTGGTGGCACCTTTGGCAGGTCCGAGAAGCGCTGGCATTTGTCGCACTTTTTTACGTAGGCTTGGGCTTCTTCTCTTAAGTTAGGCCAGTAGTAACCAAGCGTGATTATTTTATCGGCCAGAGTTCTGGCCCCCGGGTGTCCTCCGCAAACTCCTTCATGTACCTCGGCCAGGATTTTCTCAGTATCTTTAGGGGAAACACATCTTAGGAGAGGCCTGGAGAATGACCTTCGATATAGAATGTCGTTTCAGACTATGTATCTGGCCGTCTTCTTCTTTATTGTTTTGGCCTCTAACTCGTCTTCTGGTAGCCTGCCTGTAACGCCCGTCCTAATTCTTGTTAAATTCTTGACTTGCTTGTTAAATTCTTGACTTGCTTGTTAAATTCTTGACTAGCATATTTATATGCTATTTTATTTGAGTTAATTATTTAACTACTTTAGAAAGTTAAGGTGGTTAAATGTTAGAATTGAAAGTTTAGGGGCCTTTTTGTCAAAGTTAGAACTTGAGGGGCCTAAGTGTCATTTTGGGATTCTTGTTAAGTATTTAAGGTGTTGCCTTCTCTGAGAAAGTAACAATTCTCAATTCTTCTCGACTCTTCTTCTGTGTAAAAGCTTGGGTTAGAATTCGTTCTATTCTCGACTCCTCGCGATTAATTATCCATCTGTTCGTGATTCTGATCCCGGATAAATATTCGTGGCGCTGAATAGAGTGTTTCCTGCCGAACAGAAATTAATTTGGGTCAACTTGATTTCGGACTAGGTAAGCTATTGACTCCCCCTTACTTGTAATAACATGCATATATGTTATTCCCGATGGTTGTTCTTGTTATAATTGAGTTTTGAGCAATTTTTGTGATACTTGTAAATTTGGCACGAATGGAGTATTTTTATACTATGTATACAGAGAACATGAACCTAAATCTAAATGGGTTTGTAAATTGTTAAAGAAAATTATACTCCTATTCGTAAGTAGGTAAAATAGTAACTTGATTTAAATATTATTAGAAAAATTGTACCATTATTTGTGGTACGGGGAAATGAATGGAAGTATCCCTAAATGTTTATATTAGTATATTATAAAATTGTACGTATGCTTTTGGGACGGTGAAATATTTAAATGGAATAAAAGGAAAATTATTCTATTACTTGTGGGACGGTGATAAATTAATGAAGTATCCCTATAGAAGTGTTCTGAGCATGTTAAAATGCACTCTTGTTGGTCCCAAAAGGCAACAAGGGTATGAAAAATAGCTAGAGGGGGGGGGTGAATAGCTGTTTTAAATTCTTTTCGTACCCTTGAAAAACTCAATTGCAAATGCGCACTTTATCAAGTAAGCGTTATGAAATGCGCCTAAGTGAGTGAGTGAAATGCACAGCGGAATTTAGTAATGAAAATAGGCGCAAAGTGTGATAAAGGGGCGCACACACACTCTAAGTATTTTGGCTCAAAGTGGTTGAAATAAGGAACTAAGGCAAATGATATATCAACACAACACAATTCAGTTCAATCAATCTACAATGAGTAAACAAGCAAATAGTGAGTGAAAATAATAACTTGAAAGAAATAACAAGATAATAATACAAGCTATTTGGAGAGGTTCGATCAAAGAAAGATATACGTCCTCTACCAAGATGGTTAGTCTTGGATTTCTAATGGAGATCTTATATAATGAGAGAGTGTTACAAATTACAACTTTTGAGCTTCTACACTAACTCAAGATCTAATATTCTATGAATGAACAAATCCAAAACAATAACCGGTGTATCTCTAAAAGATGGATCTATATGATAAAACTTAAAGAGGTGCGTGTGTGAATTTAGGATCAAGGCTCTTTAGATCTTTATGATTTAGAGCACAATGAAACTAAAGTGTTATAGCTTGAAGATCTGGGCTAAAGATGAAGGTATGAAGATGTTCTTGAGGAAATCTGGAAAAACGAAGGCAATCTTCAAATCTTCAACAAATGCTTTGAGAGAGAAATTCTTGAAATTCTTAGCAAAACTCAGCAACTTCAAAATGTTGAAGTTATGGGGTATTTATAGTGAACTTCAAAAAACTAGCCGTTGGAAATCCTTGTGGATAAGATGAGCTGTCGCTAGTTGATTGGAGCATGCATATATTATGGCCATTTTGACACTCAACATAAATGTGACCGTTGTGGACACGTGTCAATAGATTAGGCGCATATGTATCTTTTAACCACCGTTGGATCATTGGCGTAATTTGAATTCTCTTCAAGTCTTTGAATCTTTAATAAATCACTGAGTGTTGAATAAACACTTTGAGGCGCGTTTGAGCCAAGAGGCGCATTGAGCCAAGAGGCGCATAGTAATTGTGCGCTTAAATCAAGGGGCGCAGAGGCGTGCTTCATAGCTAGGAAGAAATCCTTATGCGCGTTTCTGAGAGGCGCATGGCGCATAGCGCAGAAGGCGCATAGGCGCGGCTCAAACTTACAAAGTGATTTTTCTTGAATCTTGATCTTCTTGCCCTATTTCTAAGCCTATTCTATAACAATAGACAACCTAAAAAAATGAAGTATAAATACTTCTTACATGAGGGTCTAAAGTCCATGAAATAAAACTTAGGTGATGGATCAATCAAATCTAATAAATCCTATTACATTAAAACTGAGATATATGTGGGCATACCCAACAATCTCCCCCTATTTGATTGATGCCATTACCTACTATATCAAGGACAAACATTATACTTGATAAAAACATGTCCAAATGAATGAAATTGGTATTTCATGTCTCGAGATAATGGACACACTAGTCCAAGATATAGATTTCTAATCTATTCCAATAAGAATAAAGAATTACATATGGAAAGATAGAAATGACAGTTTAACACATTTAAAATGATATATGATTTTTAGTTTTGAAATGTGTTTAAACCAAGTTTAAACTTAATGCATGAAAGTATGAAACAATTCAATATGATGCATATGAATTTAAACAATATTCATTGTTCTACAAACAAGGAGTTTGAGTGAACAAGGTTTGATAATAAGTGATGCATTGTTCTCATTAAAACTTGGGGTGTAAGAGTTACAAATTACAAGTTTCGAATAGAACAAAAGCAAAAGGTGCTAAAACAAGTAAGCACAAGATCACTAACACGAGTTGATTCTATTACAAAAAGGTTCTAATAACTTATAATAAAAAAAAAATAGAAACTAAGGGTTGGGAGGCGCATCATCTTCCTTCAATCCTTCAATGATGTCAGAAATAGAGCGCTGAATCTGTTTAGCGAGCTGATGACTACGGTTCGCTAAGCCCTGAGTGTCAGTGACACTGGAGTGAGTGGCAGTGATACCGTCTCTAATGTAACTCAGGTGATTCACATTGATGTTTTGGTATTCATCAATGGAGCGCTGAGTGATTTGCTGCTGCTGTGAAATATTTTCTTCTAAGATTTGAATGTGAGCTTCAATGGCATTTTGAGCCGTGATAATATCAGAGGAAATATGTTCGGCGCGTCTGTCAGAGCTTGAGTGAGCAGCAGTGAAGTGAGTAACGACCAATTCTTTCAAGACATCCAACTTTGATACTAGCACGTTCATGTTGGATTGAGACGCAGCAGACTGAGGTATGAAAGAAGGCGCAGAAGTGGTGGTTTGCGCCTGATCAGTATGAGGTTGAACCTGAGTCTGCGCCGGAGGAGGAGAAGGAGCAGAAAGTTTGTCCTTGAGAGAGTTCATCTCCCCCTTAATGGCAGCGATCTCTTCAGATTGATCAGTGAGTAAGGAAGTAAGAAGCTCAAATTGAGACTTTATTTGTGTCTGTCCTTGCTCTAAATTTGCTTGCCCCTGCTGTAAAGAATGAAGAATGGAGAGTACCTCGCTCAAATCGGGAGCAGATGGAGGAGGCGCAGGGGTAGATAGGGGCGCATTATCTTGAAGGGGCGCAATAGGAGATGGAGGCGCAAGAGGAGGTGAATGAGTAGGAGACTCAAATTCATCTTCAGTTTCAACATCAACAGTTTCAACAACAACTGTTTCAACATCAACATCTGGTCCAGAAGGAGGAGGAGGCGCAACTGGAGAAGGAGTGCGCTGAGGGATGGTCTCTTGCTCCCCCTGAACTGGTTCCTCTATATCTGAAACATCATCGCCAAAAAAATCAGAGAGGAGTTGTACCCTTGACACTTTGGTCGGTTGAAATTTGAACGGAGGCGCACGGGGAGCAGAGGCGCGTTGAGTAGGCGCGCGCTGGGTAGGCGCGGGGAAAAAAGGCCTTTCCTCAATATCCACACTTGATCCAGCGCCTTTCATGCGCTCTAGCTTCTCTGACTCAGCAGCTTGTTTGACTTGAAAATCTTCATCTCTTTTTCTTTGAGCCTCAAGTCTGCTGGCTTCCTGCGCTAGCCTTAGATCACGCTCTTCATCAGATTCAAATCTGGTACGTTTGATAGGCGCACGAGGAGGGTCATCAACCACCCGTTTTCCTTTGCTTTTCTCTGCGCTTGCCTTCACTGCGCTTTTTATTAATGGTGCGCTTTTAAGAGCTGGCGCATCGTCTGACTCTGTGTCTTCATCAACTAATGTTGGGTTTCGTAGATACATGCGCAGCGGAGTATAGCAATTTAAAATTTTTGAAACCCAAAACCATGGATATGTTCATATGATTAAATCAAATACAACAAGTTGAATAGAGGATAAAACTAACCCTTGATGGCTATCAAATTCTCTTGGTCTTTGGTGGAGGTTTGAAGACTTGATCACGATCACAAAGCTTGAACACGAACTTTGAAGATGATGATTTTCACCCTCTAGCGGTATCCACACTTCGAACGAATATCAAAGGAGCTTCTTTGATCTTGGTTGCTAGACCAAATTGTGAAACACCTTTTCACAATCAAAAGAACTATATAGAATTTATTTTGTGTATTATTTTGTTCTTCAACCAAGAATGTCTTAGAACAAAATAAACCCTCTCTCAAACTCTTTGAGACTCACTAAATCATTGGCTTTGAGTGCTGGCCGAATTTGGTCTTTTATACACAAGTATGACCTATTCCAAATAGGAAACTTGTGTCAAAATCCGTCCAAAATTCGTTTCCTAATCAAATTAGGAATCTGCCACCCGACAGCACTGTGCGGCCGCCCAAAACCCTCTGTGCGGTCGCACAACTATCTGAAGCAAAACTGGTACAAAACTGAACTAAGTGTGCGGCCGCCCAGTCCAAACTGTGCGGTCGCCCACTTCTCAGAATGTCCAGAATTTCCAAAATTCCAATTTAGTCCTTTTAAAGATTCGTTCTATTGTGTGTGACCCTCTAGGATTATACTAGTTGGCAATGGATTCAAACATGAAACCATAAGATATGATTAGGTTCTAGCAAACCGTCATACCTACCCAAATAGTATAACTAGATACAAGTTCGCATTCCTCTTAGAATATGTCACAATCCCTTTGTCCACGATGTCATTGAACACAAGTCATGGTCAAACACTCAACTTGTTTTGTTCAATACTTTCTCGATTCCGAATATGTTGATAATTCAAATGCTATTGATCCAATCAATCCATTTGAGTCCGGCCGAACATTTCACCAACATCATTCCTTCGAGGGGCCCAAGCTTGACATCTCTCCGTGGAGGGACAAATCCATTTAGCTTATTATTCTTCCCAACGGGAATCCGATTATGCCAATCATACCCTTTATAACTACCGTGTTAAGGTAGCGTTTGAATATGTCAAACACAATGTTCATCAAGTGGAAGACTATAATAACTTCATGTCTAAGGATTCAAATGACATAACTAATATGAGATATATGCACGACATAGACCATGACATAAATCTCATACAGCGGGTCATGTCCAGTACCTTGTTTCAAACAAGTACCCATAAATCTAACATGATCATCCCATGATCATTTAGCCTTTATGCTAGTGCTTAACAAGTACTAGGGACGGAGATTATTATAAGTAAACATGAACAACAATAATAATCAAAACATCTCTTTTATTGATATGAAATAAATGATAACAATTACAACGTTTATTAAACGTGCCTAGGGAACCACTACCAACAATCTCCCACTTGCCCTAGGCCCAATCTCTCATGTATCTAATACCCATGGACCTAACAAGACCATCATGTTTAGCTTGTGGAAGTGTAACGCCCATCCTTAATCTCGTTAAATATTTGACTTATTTGTTAAATTTTTGACTTGCTTGTTAAATTCTTGGCTAGCATATTTATGTGCTATTTTATTTGAGTTAATTATTTAACTACTTTAGAAAATTAAGGTGGTTAAATGTCAAAGTTGAAAGTTTAGGGGCCTTTTTGTCAAAGTTAGAACTTGAGGGGCCTAGCGGTAATTTTTGGAAAGTCCCATGTATATCTTGTGGGTTTTGCAGAGAATGAATTTTCATTTCATTCTTCTCGTTCTTTCTCTGGTTCTTGAAAAGCTAAGTTAGGAATTCTTCCTATTCTCGACTCCTCGAGCTTAATTATCTCTCTGTTCGTGATTCCGGTCCCGGATAAATATTCGTGGCGTTGAATAGAGCGTTCCAGACCGATCAGAAATTAATTTGGGTCAACTTGATTTTTGACTAGGTAAGCTATTAGCTCCCCCTTACTTGTAATAACATGTATATATGTTATTCCCGCTACTTGTTCATGTTAAAATTGTGTTTTGGGCAATTTTTGTAATACTTGTAATTTTGGGACGAAGGGAGTATTTCGTACAGAGAACCAAGAACATGAACCTAAATCTAATGGGTTTGCAAATTGTTAAATTATACTCCTATTCGTGAGACGGTAAAATAGTAACTGGATTTAAATATTATTAGAAAAATCGTACCATTATTTGTGGTACGGGGAAATGAATGGAAGTATCCCTAGATGGGTATATTAGTATAAAATAAAATTGTACTTATACTTTTGTGGACGGTGAAATATTGAAATGGAATAAAAGGAAATTGTCCAATTATTTATGGGACGGTAAAAGAAATGAATTGGGCTTGAAATATGAGTTCTAAACTTGTTAGTATACTCCTGAGAATGTTAGGAGTGTTAGTTAAATGTTACTCCTACGTGTGGGACGGAGAATTAATGAAACTTGAATTCAGGGGAAAAGGGCCAAAATTTGTACCGCACGGTCGTGCGCCTTTATTTGGCACGGTCGTGCCAAATATCACCTTTAGGCAAATTTCCTCGACAGTGTTAGCACGGTCGTGCGCCTTTTATGGGCACGGTCGTGCCAAAAATGAAGTTTGTGTAAAAACATCTCGACCTTGATAGCACGGTCGTGCGCCTTTTATGGGCACGGTCGTGCCAAAAATGAATTTTGTGTGAAATTCCTCGGCAGTGTTAGCACGGTCGTGCCAATTTCTAGAGCACGGTCGTGCCAAGTGGAAATCCTGATTTTCCTTCTTGACTTGTTTCCTCCATAACTTTCTATAGGAAAGTCGGAATCAAGATCCGAAAGAAGCTGAATAACCTAGACTTAGAGGGCTATTCAAAGAATAAATTAATGGGGTTTTAAAGTGATTGTCTAGAGCACCTAGATAGGTGTTTTAGGATATTGAACTTGAGTATAAGAGTATGAATGCTCTTATGTGTCTGGGAAATCAACGTCTTGAGTACCTTAGGGGTATAAACAATGTTTTGAACGTGAACATCCTAAGAATAGGATTTAGAATTGGTAAGAGTAAAGTGTATAACTCTTATACATGATTGAATGTCCAAAGATTGGAATAAAACTTGAAGTATAAGACAATAAAATCTTGTACATGACTTGAACATCCAAAGAAAAGGGATTTAAACGTGAATATAAGATTAATATATTTTGTATATGCCTTGACACCAATTTATGGGTAAGGTGTAAACTCGAAAGTGCTCAGAACAAGCATTAACGTGAATAAGAAATATTCTTGACTTGTATGTGCAATCATCGCACATAGTTACTTGATAACAATGTGACTTCTTGATTACTTGAAGCTTGTGTTCCGTTGAGCTAGTCCACGAATCTTGGATTAGTCTCCCCTCTCGTAGCTAAAGTTTGTGTACCTAAAAGACACCAACTAATGCCTTGAACTTGAATATCCTAGGAATAGGATCGTGAACTTGATTGGGAGATGTATAGCTCATCTTCTTAAGTAAAACGTGAATATAAGATGAGTAAATCTTGTACTTGTCTTAAGTAACCAAAGAGTTAGATTGATAACTTAAGTATAAGTTAATTAACTCTTGTACATGTTTAACCATCCAAGAAAATGGATTGAGAACTTGGATACAAGATAACAAAATCTTGTAAAAGTCTTGACTGTCTTGATTGTCTTGAATGTCTTGAACCCATTACAGGAATATGGTAATAACTTGAAAGAGTCTTGATGTGTATATGCAAATCTTGCATATATTTACTTGATAGAATGTGGCTTCTTGATTACTTGGTACATGGCTTGAATAACCAAAGAATTGGGTTATGGAACTAGATAGAGAATGATTAACTCTATTACATACTTGAATTTGATACGGGTGTATTGTAAGTGTTATGAACAAACACTAAAGTGCTAGTGATTGGTTTTAATCGTGTATATACTCAATGAAGTATATAAAGAATAAAGAAGATATCTTGTCTTGAAATGGTTCCTAAAGAAAATAGGGACTAGTGTAATATGAAGATAATTCATATAATCGTGAATACTACGATTTAAATTAATAAGAATGATTACAGAACACAATATGTGTTAGAAAATGTATTCGATTACTAACGATACATATATGTGAAGTATGACTGTGTCTAGGTACAATGTGACCTATTCTACTACGTGTTCAGAGTCTAAGGTATTGGGCTCTATTTGATAGTAAGGGTATAGTGATATACACTTTAATGTGTTAAACGTGATATGAATATGTACGTGCAAACTTGGCATGTGACAAAATGATATACCCTACTACTTAACTGAAGTCTGTTATAAATGGACTCTTACTTGGATTGATCGTGTTACATGGACACTTATGTGCCATAGTTAAACTTGATTGATATTCGCAATAATTGAGTACGTGTACTTATATTCTCGTGAGCACATGATACATAGTTACATGGTGCATATTCTCGTGAGCACATGATACATAGTTACATGGTGCATATTCTCGTGAGCACATGATACATAATTACATGGTGCATAAAGAATAGTCCACTAATAAGGGACTGAGTTCTGTTTCCGTAGTTCAAGTAAATATCTACTTGTGCATTCTTGGTGAGTCCAGCTGGTTCTCCTTGCTTGTTCGAAAATATATAGGTTCACGCTTGTCGCGAGAGCTGGGGTTTAAGTGACAATCGGGTCCCTATGTATTTCCGCCCGACCCCTTACTACTGGCCATAGTAAGGGCATAGCTTCCTTGGTTGGAGCAATAAGCCTGACCTAAGTGAATGCTAACTCCCGTCCCGAACACCACGTGGATTTTGTATCTTGTGGTTGACACTGGTTACCAGGTCTTCTTATATACTGCACAGCAGTCTCTTGTTCCTGTTCTTGGTTGTCCTCAGCTAGAAAAGCATCGACAACAAATGGTATTCTTAGGAGAAATAAGGAAGGATTCAGGTACAATGCGTGATAGGCCTATGTGCATCTTGTGAGCTGGTTTAGCCTCTCACTCTACTTGACTACTTGTTACCTGAACCTTTCTTGAGCTTGATTACTTGTTGAGTGGGCTTAGCCTCTCCTATACTTGTTACTTAATGATACTTGATATATGATTACTTGAGTATCTACTTGTACTGCATGATAACATGACATATAGTTGCATGTTAATAGCTTACTGAGATTTATCTCACCCTTTATTTGTTTAATTGTTTCCCCCCCCCCCCAGGAAAGCAGGGGATAGTACACAGTGAGGCTCGACTTAGCTGGGAACTTACTCAGCAGGATATTGTTGTTCGAAGTAGTGTCCTTTTATATTTTGGTAAGGACGATCTTGTATGAGTTAATTACACTCTGGGCTTGTATTGGGGTAGTATTTGTAGTCCCTAGACAGTTCTTGATGCCAGCTTATTTGCTAGGCATGTCTTCCGCTGTATGTAACCATTTTGGTTTTAATTTTCTTGGTCTAGAACTCGTGTGAGCTATCTTAGCTCCCTACTCTTGAGTATATATATCATGTCAGTTTTGTTTTTTAACAGGTATTGTTCCTGTTTCCCGTTAGTTTCTTGTTTCTTGTTAATTACGCGCACCAGGTTCGAGGTTCTATTAGGGAATCCCGGGACTTGGGGCGTGTCAGGAAGTCCCTTTGTTAGCGGGTCCGCAACATTGTCATCAGTAGGTACTCTGCATATATTTACGTCTCCCCTATCAACGATCTCTCGAATGATATGAAAACGCCTAAGTATGTGTTTGGATTTCTGATGTGCTCTTGGTTCCTTTGCTTGAGCAATAGCACCATTATTATCGCAATAAAGGTCTATTGGATTAGCAATACTAGGAACCACTTCAAGTTCAGTTATGAACTTCTTAATCCAAACAGCTTCCTTTGCAGCATCCGATGCAGCAATATACTCAGCTTCTGTTGTAGAATCAGCGGTTGTACTTTGCTTGGAACTCTTCCAGCTTACAGCTCCACCATTTAACATAAACACAAAACCCGATTGCGATCGGCTATCATCTTTGTCGGTTTGGAAGCTTGCATCCGTGTAAGCATTTACAACGAGATCATCTTCCATTCCTCCATAGACCAAAAACGAGTCTTTAGTTCTTCTCAAGTACTTAAGAATCGCTTTTACAGCTATCCAGTGA
The DNA here is from genome assembly GCA_026119855.1 of Campanula takesimana. NCBI lineage: Eukaryota > Viridiplantae > Streptophyta > Magnoliopsida > Asterales > Campanulaceae > Campanula > Campanula takesimana. The sequence continues at coordinate 18,560 of JAOWBW010001926.1, read as the reverse complement.
TTTTTGCCAGGGTCGGATTGGTATCTACTTGTCATGCTCAAGCATAAGATACATCCGGCCTAGTACAAATCATGGCATACATGATGGACCCAATTGCCGAAGCATATGGAACATCATTCATTTTCTCACGCTCATCTTTTGTCTTAGGACATTGAGTCTTGCTTAGAGAAATTCCATGTAGCACGGGCAAAGTTCCTCTCTTAGAATTTTCCATTCGGAATCTTCTAATGACCTTGTCAATGTATGTACTTTGGCTTAAACCAAGTAGCCTCCTTGATCTATCTCTATAGATCTTAATGCCAAGAATATATGCGGCTTCACCCATATCTTTCATCGCGAAGCACTTTCCTAACCAAGTCTTCACAGACTGAAGTGTAGGAATGTCGTTTCCAATGAGCAATATGTCATCCACGTATAAAATAAGGAATAGCACTATGCTCCCACTAATCTTCTTGTATACACAAGGCTCATCTTCGTTTTTGATGAAACCAAACTCTTTGACCGATTTATCAAAACGGAGATTCCAACTCCTTGAAGCTTGCTTCAATCCATAGATGGATCTTTGCAATTTGCATACCTTAGAATCTTGTTCAAAACCTTCTGGTTGTGTCATATACACATCCTCTTGGAGTTTTTCATTCAGGAAAGCGGTTTTGACGTCCTTCTGCCATATTTCATAGTCATGATATGCGGCAATGGCAAGCAAAATTCTTATAGACTTGATCATTGCTACGGGTGAAAAGGTCTCATCATAGTCAATACCATGAACTTGCCTATAACCCTTCGCTACAAGCCTAGCTTTGTAAGTATGCACCTTCCCATCCATGTCAGTCTTCTTCTTGAAGACCCATTTGCATCCTATGGTTTTTACACCTTCGGGCGCATCAATCAAATTCCAAACTTGATTGTCTTGCATGGATTGCAATTCGGATTCCATGGCTCCAAGCCACTTGTCCGAATCAGGAGAAGACATCGCCTCTTGGTATGTTGACGGTTCATCATTCTCAATGATTTCTACCTCATTACTATCCGTTACGAGAAATCCATATCTCTCGGGCTCGGATCGTAACCTACTAGATCTGCGAGTTACTTGTGTATTTTGAACAGGTTCCACAACTCCTTGTGGTTCTTGTTCTTGTTCCACTATTGGTTCAATGATATTTCTGGGTCTTGAATTTCTTCAAGATTTATTTTACTCCCACTGATTTCTTTGGAGAGAAACTCTTTCTTTAGAAAGACACCAGTTCGGGCAACAAACACTTTGTTGTCCTCACGGTTGTAAAAGTAATATCCTTTAGTTTCCTTAGGATATCCCACGAAAATACATTTATCGGATTTGTGTGCTAGTTTGTCAGAGATAAGTCTCTTGACATAAACTTCGCAACCCCAAATCCTCATGAAAGATAAACTAGGTTTCTTTCCACTCCACATCTCATATGGAGTCTTTGGAACCGATTTAGTTGGAACTTGATTTAGTGTGAAAGCAGCGGTTTCTAGGGCGTAACCCCAAAAGGATATTGGAAGATCAACTTGACTCATCATTGATCGAACCATGTCTAACAAAGTCCGATTTCTCCTCTCAGACACACCATTCCATTGTGGTGTTCCGGGCGGAGTCAATTGTGAAACTATTCCACAATTCTTTAGATGATCATCAAATTCTTGGCTCAAGTATTCACCACCTCGATCTGATCGAAATGCCTTTATACTTTTGCCAAGTTGTTTTTCTACTTCATTTTGAAATATTCTAAATATCTCAAATGCTTCACTTTTATGTTTCATTAGGTAAACATACCCAAATCTACTATAATCATCAGTGAAGGTTATGAAGTATTGAAATCCTCCCCTAGCATTGCTACTTAATGGTCCGCATACATCGGAATGTATCAACCCCAATAAGTCGCTTGCCCTTTCACCTAGCTTGGTAAAAGGTGTCTTAGTCATTTTTCCAAGAAGACACGACTCACAAGTATCATATGACTCGAGGTCACATGAACCTAAAAGTCCGTCCCCATGGAGTTTTGAGATACGCTTCTCATTAATATGACCAAGACGGCAATGCCACAAATAAGTATGATTTACATCATTAGGTTTAGATTTCTTATTTACATGATAGACATTATTTTCATTCTTGACATCCAAGATATAAAGGCCATTAAATGAATTAGCAATACCATAAAGCACATCATTTAAATAAATAGAAAATTTCTTATTCTCAATAAGAAACTTAAAACCTTCATTATCCAAACAAGAAATTGAAATAATATTTCTGCTTAAATCCGGAACATAATAACAATTGGTCAAAACAAGAATTAATCCGGAAGGTAAAGTGACTTCATAAGTCCCTACGGCTAATGCAGCAACTCTTGCTCCATTCCCCACGCGTAGATCTACTTCACCTTCTTTAAGCAGTCTCCTATTCTTTAGTCCCTGCACATTTAGACAAATGTGAGAACCACATCCGGTATCCAATACCCAAGAATCAGTGGTAGAAAGGAGAATATCTATCATATAGATACCTGAAGTCGACGCAGCCTTGCTGCTCTTCTTCTTCTTTTGCTCTTCCAAGAAGCCTTGCAATTACGTTTCCAATGACCAATTTCTTGACAATGGAAACAGATTGCATCCTTTTGTGAATCAGGTTTTGCCTCAGAAGCCTTGGCAACCTTTGACTTGCTTTTTTGGGTTTGACAACTTTTGCCTTACCCTTTCCTTTGACACCAGCCTTCTTCCCATCATGAACCAAGAGCACGGGAGAACCTTTCTCCACAATTTTCATCTCTGCAGTTTTGAGCATCCCATGCAACTCAGAGAGATTCTTATCCATTCCATGCATGTTATAATTCATCACAAACTGATTATTAACTTTTAGGCAATGAATTAAGAATGAGATCCGTGGCTAGCTCCAATGGGATTGGATAGCCAAGTTTCTCAAGGTGCTCTACATAACCTTTCATTTTAAGAAAGTGAGGACTCACTTGTTGCCCTTCATTCATTTTACTAGTAGTGAATGCAACAATGGTCTTGTACCTCTCTTGCCTAGCTTGCTCTTGAAACATGGTTCTCAACTCCACGCCTATCTCATAGGCTTCCAAATGTTCCAAACTTTGTTGGAGTTTTGAACACATAGCAGCAAGCATGAGACAACTTACATCTCTAGAATCATTACGATGTTTCTTGTAATTGTCTCTTTCTACCCTAGGGGCAGTAGGCGGTGGTTCAGCAGGGAGAGGCCCATCGAGAATGTACAACTTATCTTCTTGCCTAATAACAATTCTTATGCTACGGATCCAATCCATAAAGTTGGTACCATTCTCTTCGAGCTTATCCTTCTCAAGGATCGATCGCAACGACATTGATTGAGTGTTATTAGTCATTATCTACAAATATGCAAAAAATTTCCAAAATTTAATAAGTACCAATTTTCATTAAAGAGATAAATAGTGTATTTTTCAAACAAAATACTCCCACTAAATTATATATACCTTCATATACATCTAATGTATAATATAATTTAAATGGGTTAAGATCCAACTTTAATTTAATTTCAAGTCCGCTAAGGCGGATTACACAAAATCAAATTAATTAGGTAGACAACTCTTGTCAATCATATCTCATATGACTCTTAGTTCCTTTTATGAGATTCTTTAAGAAGTCCAATTTCAAAAAGCATGTTAAACCTCATCTTTGCCTAGGCCCAAAACTGTTTTGACGCCCAATTAAGTCTAACCATTTTAAACGCATAGTTAATGTGTCCCGCTAGGGCGTGCTCACATTATCTATCTTGCTCATACATAAATAAATTTAATGCATCTCGCTAGGGCGAATCTACATTAGAGTCACTTATGTACTAAAAAGTGTTTTAATCATGGCATGGCAATAAAAGACTTCAAACTTTCTTTGAAGGTTCATCACATATAGCATATAACACATTTATGAGCACATAATATAAACATGTTACACATCAAGTTTAGCCACTAAATTAATCTCATTAATTTAAGCATGATATTTATGTGTCATTAGTTTCTCTATAATTATGAGGATGAGACTATTTCAACTTCGGTTATTATTTCCGAATCAAGACAACAAGAAGTGCGGTCGAACTAAGCCATTAGGCAACCACAATCCCGCCCTAATTCAAGAAACCAAGAAAGTAGTCCATGTGGCCGAAACTAAGCAATAGATGGTCTCGATAAACGTAGGCCAATTGCATTCACAATTCCACATGGATCTCCAAACTTTGAATCAAGAACTTTGTTTCTCAATTTTAGCAATTATGAACTCTTCATAATTCTAACTTCGTTTCATCTTTGAAACTTTGATTGCGATCAAGTTTGGGAAACACAATCTCGATGAACGCAGATTAGCCATCCAAACCTTGAACCAATCTTAGAATCACAAGACTAAAACAAATAGGAAAATCAAACCCCAAGATCCACACACAAACCAACTACCCAAAACCCATTCCAGATCAGCAGGTCTGGATTGGTTCTGTTACTGGTTTTGTTGAACCTTTCGAAAATTCCAAATTCTGATTTTTGAGCAAAATCAGACCTTCTGATCCCCTTCTGCGGCGCCCAAAAACCCCTGTGCGGTCGCCCAAAAACTGTGCGGCCGCCCAAGTAATTTTGTGCGGTCGCCCGGAGCCATCAGAATGTGCAGAATTTTAAGTTCGAAAATTTGTCTCAAAATTGTTTTCCCGATTATTAAAACTTTGATCCAATCAAAAAATTAATAACCAACAATTCTGAATCCACCATAATTTATTTATTGCGATTGAATCGTGCGATTAAAGTTGTAAAACAATAAACCACAAAAAAATCACATAACACATAAACATCACATATTCCAATATTCATATCATGCAAGGCACATAAACAATTTATATACACATGACAATGATCTAGGTATTGAAATAATTAACATGAACGGGGCTCTGATACCACTGTTGGGTTTCGTAGATACATGCACAGCGGAGTATAGCAATTTAAAATTTTTGAAACCCAAAACCATGGATCTGTTCATATGATTAAATCAAATACAACAAGTTGAATAGAGGATAAAACTAACCCTTGATGGCTATCAAATTCTCTTGGTCTTTGGTGGAGGTTTGAAGACTTGATCACGATCACAAAGCTTGAACACGAACTTTGAAGATGATGATTTTCACCCTCTAGCGGTATCCACACTTCGAACGAATATCAAAGGAGCTTCTTTGATCTTGGTTGCTAGACCAAATTGTGAAACACCTTTTCACAATCAAAAGAACTATATAGAATTTATTTTGTGTATTATTTTGTTCTTCAACCAAGAATGTCTTAGAACAAAATAAACCCTCTCTCAAACTCTTTGAGACTCACTAAATCATTGGCTTTGAGTGCTGGCCGAATTTGGTCTTTTATACACAAGTATGACCTATTCCAAATAGGAAACTTGTGTCAAAATCCGTCAAAATTCGTTTCCTAATCAAATTAGGAATCTGCCACCCGACAGCACTGTGCGGCCGCCCAAAACCCTCTGTGCGGTCGCACAACTATCTGAAGCAAAACTGGTACAAAACTGAACTAAGTGTGCGGCCGCCCAGTCAAACTGTGCGGTCGCCCACTTCTCAGAATGTCCAGAATTTCCAAAATTCCAATTTAGTCCTTTTAAAGATTCGTTCTATTGTGTGTGACCCTCTAGGATTATACTAGTTGGCAATGGATTCAAACATGAAACCATAAGATATGATTAGGTTCTAGCAACCGTCATACCTACCCAAATAGTATAACTAGATACAAGTTCGCATTCCTCTTAGAATATGTCACAATCCCTTTGTCCACGATGTCATTGAACACAAGTCATGGTCAAACACTCAACTTGTTTTGTTCAATACTTTCTCGATTCCGAATATGTTGATAATTCAAATGCTATTGATCCCAATCAATCCATTTGAGTCCGGCCGAACATTTCACCAACATCATTCCTTCGAGGGGCCAAAGCTTGACATCTCTCCGTGGAGGGACAAATCCATTAGCTTATTATTCTTCCAACGGAATCCGATTATGCCAATCATACCCTTTATAACTACCGTGTTAAGGTAGCGTTTGAATATGTCAAACACAATGTTCATCAAGTGGAAGACTATAATAACTTCATGTCTAAGGATTCAAATGACATAACTAATATGAGATATATGCACGACATAGACCATGACATAATCTCATACAGCGGGTCATGTCCAGTACCTTGTTTCAAACAAGTACCCATAATCTAACATGATCATCCCATGATCATTTAGCCTTTATGCTAGTGCTTAACAAGTACTAGGGACGGAGATTATTATAAGTAAACATGAACAACAATAATAATCAAAACATCTCTTTTATTGATATGAAATAAAATGATAACAATTACAACGTTTATTAAACGTGCCTAGGGCACCACTACCAACAACTAAGCCTTCAATAGATTTGATTTGAATTCCTTTGGCGTGCTTCGTAGGCTTCTTTCTGCGCTTCTTGAGGTCCAAATTCTCTTTTCCAAACGTTGGGACATCATTGATCTTATACTCAGGATTCGCATTCAAAAACTTAACTAACTCAGGGTAAGTTAGAAAAAGTTTGTGAGAAGAAGGCAGTGAGAGCGGAATCGGGTCTTTCCATCACTCTTGTTCTTCACAAATTTATCAATCTGCTCACGCAACGTCTTGAACAGAATGTGAGGCCAGTGAAGCTTCTCCTTGGCCATGATGGCAGCTGTGTATTCCCATTGTTCACCGTGAATCGGTTCACGTTCCCAGTTTTGAAAACAATTGAAGTTCCCAGCAAGTGCGCGATGTGAGTCAAGAGTTCTCCACCATCTCGAATTTCGGTGTTTTTGATATTATTTTTGAAGTGTGGGAATATTCAGAAGTGAAGCAGCCATCCTGTTCTGATCATCAATAGAGTAAGTCATCGGTCGCCCAATAATGCGATCTTCACCCGTAGATGGAAACCGAGTAAGTGTCGAATCACAGACGAGGAAATATGGACGTCAACATTTTGAACGCGAGCCTCAATCCTGTAGTGAGTGCGTCCATTTACATCAATTTCTACTAGAACATCAGTGGAAAAGAACTCATCCACGAGGAGCGCAGAAAAGAAAGTTTGGTCCATGGTGAATAAAGGTAGCAGACCAGCTACGCGCAGGGTCTCTATTATTTCTCTTCCAATCACTTCACCAGATAGCTCTAATAGATCAAGAGATTCTTCTAATTTGAAATTTGCAAGGTCCTGAAAAACAAGATAATTGATGTTAGAAGTGACAAAGGCGCATAGAAACATAAAATGATCAAAGTAACATAGGCGTATAAAGAATAGATAGGCGCATAATTGAATCAGGCGCACAAAATTAGAGATTCAAGCGCATGATTGAATTAGGCGCATGAAATATTAAAGGCGCATAGAGTTACAAGGCGCATATTATGGTTCTATGTGAATACTAAGGAAAAATTAAAACAACGAAATTGACTAAGTACAAAGTTAGGCGCATAAGGTTTTAGGCGCAGAATAATTTAAGCGCATATACAAGGAGAGGCGCAGAAAGCATTCAGGCGCATAAAAAATAGGCGCATAAGAAGTACATAGGCGCATATCGTATGAAAATTTTTACTTAGCAAAAACAAAACAACAAGTATTCAAATGAAAGAAATGAAAATCAAAAAAGTTCAAATTTTCGAAAACAAGATAGAAAAATTTTTAGAGACCAAAACATGCAAGAATGACGAAGAACACGAAGAAACGACCCTTGAATGCTCGAAGAACACCAAGAACACGAAAATCATGAAACTTCACCAAAATAGACAAATAATATATCAAAATGACTGCATGACAACAAGGAATCTAAATATGTAAACAAAAACATGAACAAATCAATAATGAAAGCACAATGACAAAAGAAGAACCGAAAAATTTGAAAGTTTTTGAAACCAAAAAATTCAGATTTGTAACAAAGAAAGCATTGATCGTTGAAATGTTGGATACTATAGGTTCGAAATCATGAATAGAACATAAACCAACAAACGATATAGAAAACGGATCATCGAAACAAGAAAATCAAGGATAATCGAATCCGGTTTTGAAAAAAAAAATGAGGAACAAAAAAAAAAAATGACGAAAAGGAAAAAAATTCAGAAAATTAAAGAGTTAAAGGGTTTAGAATTCATACCATTTCGTTTTGTGTAGATGATGAGGCTTTCTTAGGACCCATAAACGTATGTATATATATATATATAGAAAATGAAGAAGAAAATGAGAGAAGATGAAGGTAGAGAGAGAGAGAGAGTGAGACGGGGAGAGAGAGATAGAGAAATAGAGTAGGTGAGAAGAGAGGAAGGTGATGATGTGTTTTTATAGGTTAGGTTTAAAACTTGCACTGATAAAGAAAAAAATACAGTCAAAATTTTAAAAAGATGGGAAGTTGAAAGGATGACATTTATGAGGGATTTTGAAAAACGGCGGCTCATTATGACAAAAAGGACGTTCATTAATGAGGGATTTTTGGGATTTGAAGGGCATTAATGGCTGAATGACCTAAAGTGTTATGATGTGACATTTAGGTTTTTGAAAAACTGCTCCACTTTCCCTTTAAGTGTATGAGCAATTTTGACTAATTTTTGCACAACACCAAAAACATCTATTTGTGTAAGTTTGGGGTGCAAGAAATATATTCCAAAAAAAATAAATTTTTCGAAAAGCGTAAACGAGGGAAAAATTTAATTGCACAAGTACCATTGAACAATTAATGGAATGTCAACAGACATAGATTCCTATAATGAATGAACAGAATAAACATACCTGGTACTTGTGTATTTAATACGTTCATCATTGAAATTAAATGTGAGAATTGATTGAGCCGCAATAGTTAATATGACACGCCCCCAGGTCCCGGGATCCCCTAATAGAACCTCGAACCTGGATGGGAGTGCCTGACGAGAAACAAGAAACTTAATGACATTTGTTTAACAAACTGACATGATATATATACTCTAGAGTAAGGAGCTATACTAGCTCACAACACGAGTTCTAGACAAGAAAATTTAAAACCAAACTTAATACTACACAGCGGAAACATGCCTAGCACATAAGCTGGCATTAAGAGTACTATACAAGATGTCTAGTGACAACAAGAACTGAACAAGACTGTCTACCCCAAAATAAGGAGTTATACAACCCAATACATCGTCCTCACCGAGTGTAAAAGGACACAAGCCCCAAAATAATCACGACCTACGAAGCAAGCTCCCAACTATGTCGAGCCTCACTGCTCACTATCCTTCCTTTCCTGGGGGGGAAACAAATAAAGGGTGAGATAAATCTCAGTAAGCTATTAGATGCAACTACATGACATGTTATCATGCAATTCAAATAGATACTCAAGTAATCATTTATCAAGTATCATCAAGTAACAAGTATATGAGAGGATAATCCACTCATCAAGTAGCACATAAAGCTAAACAAGCAAGTTATAAGGATATTGCTTCCTTCCTTATTCCTCCCAAGAATACCATTGTTGTCGAAGCTTGTATTACTTTGACATCACGATCAATAACAGGAACTGATTATTCAGTATATATCAGAAGACCCGGTAACCAGTGTCATTCTCAATATCAGTACTCATGATTATTCACGAGGTGTTCGGGACGGGAGTTTAGCATTCACTTAAGTCAGGCTTATTGCTCCAACTAGGAAGCTATGCCCTTACTATGGCCGGTAGTAAGGGGTCGGGCGGAAATACATAGGGACCCGATTGTCACTTAAACCCCAGCTCTCGCGACAAGCTTGAACCTATACATTTTCGAACAAGCAAGGAGAACCAGCTGGACTCACACAAGAAAGTACAAGTAGATATTTACTTGAACAACGGGAGAAGAACTAATCCAAATGTAGTGGACTAGCTCAACAAGGAACATGCTTCAAGTAATCAAGAAGTCACCTTGTATCAAGCAAATGTATGCAATGTTTGCACATAACAAGAACATGTCTCATACACGTTAGTGCTTACTTATAGCACTTTCTACTTCACTATCATACATATGGTGTCAAGTCAAGTACAAGATTTTATTATCTTATATTCAAGTCTTAATCCATTTCTATGGATGTTCAAGTCATGTACAAGCTTTTAAGGTCTTATACTTCAAGTTATAACTTCCAATCTTTGGACATTCAAACAAGTATAAGAGTTATACATTTACTCTTACAAAAATCCCAATCCTATTCTTAGGATGTTTCAAGTCTAAGACCTTATGCTAATGCCTCTAGGCGTACAATCATTGGATTCACAACAAGTATAACACATTAGTGCTTGTTCATAGCACTTTCAAGACATAAAGAAGAGATACTACTCTTATACTTATGTTCAATGTCCTAAAACACCTATCTAGGTGCTCTAGACAATCACTTTAAAACCTCATTAATTTATTCTTTGAATAGCCCTCTAAGTCTAGGTATTCAGCTTCTTTCGGATCTTGATTCCGACTTTCCTATAGAAAGTTATGAAGGAAACAATTCAAGAAGGAAAAATCAGAATTTCCACTTGGCACGACGTGTGTGCAAAAGTGACACGACCGTGCTATCAAGGTCGAGAGGTTTCTTACACAAACTTCATTTTCGGCACGACCGTGCCATAAAAGGCGCACGACCGTGCTAACACTGCCGATGGATTTTCACACAAAACTCATTTTTGGCACGACCGTGCCAATAAAAGGCACACGACCGTGCTAAAACTGTCGAGGAAATTTGCCTAAAGGCGATATTTGGCACGACCGTGCCAAATAAAGGCGCACGACCGTGCTCAGTACAATTTGGTAGTTTTCCCTGAGTTCAAACTTAACAATTCTCCGTCCAAGCGTAGGAGTAACTTTTCACTAACATTTTACACATTCCCAGGGATACCAACAACTCAAAACTAATATTTTCATTTCAATTTCCTTACTTTATACAGTAGGGTATACTCCCTTTGTCCCACAATTACAAGTACCACAAAATTTGCCCAAACACAAAATTAACATTCACAAGTATCGAGAATAACATTTATGCATGTTATTACAAGTAAGGGGAAGCTAATAACTTACCTAGTCAAAATTCAAGTTGACCCAAACTTATTTCTGTTCGGCCTGGAACGCTCTATTCAACGCCACGAATATTAATCCGGGATCAGAATCAAGAACGGAGGGATAATTAAACTCGAGGAGTCGAGAATAGGGTGAAACCCTAACCTAGCTTTGAAACAGAGGGAGCGTAAGAAACTTTGAGAATGCTTTCTCAGAGAAAGAAAAGGAAGATATACTTACAACTTTCAAACAATTGCACTAGGCCCTCAAGTTTCACTTTTAACAAAAAGACCCCTAAAGTCAAATTTTCACAAATGACCCAAAAGTCAAAACTAGACATTTAACCACCTTATATTCTAAAGCAGTTAAAACTTTAACCCAAGTAAAACTAACACATAATATGCAAGTTCAAGTATTTAACAAGTAGTCAAATATTTAACAAGAAATAGGATGGGTGTTTACATCCTCCCCACCTTAAAGAAAATTCGCCCACGAATTTTTACTTACCAAGTTTTCAAATAGCTCGGATATTTATCTCGCATCTCTTTCTCGGTTTCCCAAGTAGCTTCTTCAATTTCATGATTCCTCCACAGGACCTTCACAATAGGAATCCTTTTGGTACGCAATACTTGCTCTTTCCAGTCAAGAATTTCAACAGGCTGTTCCTCATAAGACAAATCAGGCTGAAATGGAATAGCCTCATACTCAAGAAATGTGATTCATCTGCCATATACTTGCGAAGCATAGATACATGGAACACATCATGAATACCCGATAAAGAAGGAGGTAAAGCCACTCTATAAGCCAACTTACCAACTCTTTCTAGAATCTCAAATGGACCGATATAACGAGGAGATAACTTTCCTTCTTCCCAATCTCTTTATACCTCTACGAGGAGAGACCTTCAAGAATACAAAGTCACCTACCTGAAATTCAAGATCCTTTCTACGATGATCTGCATAACTCTTTGTCTACTCTGAGCTGTACGCAATCTATCTCGAATGAGTTTCACACTCTCAACTGATTGTTGAACCATTTCAGGACCCAAGAGTCTAGCTTCTCCCATTTCATCCCAGCACATAGGAGATCGACATTTTCTGCCATAAAGAGCCTCATATGGAGCCATTTCAATGCTAGACTGATAACTGTTATTATAAGCAAACTCAGCCAAAGGAAGATGAGTATCCCAACTGCCTTTGAAATCAATAACACAAGCACGTAACATATCCTCAAGAATCTGTATAAGTCTCTCAGATTGCCCATCAGATTGAGGATGAAAGGCTGTACTGAAATTCAATTTAGTACCCATGGCACCCTGAAGAGACTGCCAGAATCGAGAAGTAAAATGAGGATCTCTATCAGATACAATACTCACAGGAACCCCATGCAGTCGGACAATCTCCTGAACATATAAAGATGCCAACTGAGACAATGAATATCCCATGGAAACAGACAAGAAGTGAGCTGATTTAGTCAACCTGTCCACTATAACCCAAACAGTATCATGGCCTCGTCTGGTACGTGGCAAACCAGTCACAAAATCCATAGTAATATGCTCCCATTTCCACTCCGGAATTTCCAATGGTTACAACAAACCTGCTGGACGTTAATGTTCCACCTTTACTTGTTGACAAGTCAAACATTTGGATACATACTCAGCAATTTTCTCTTTTCATATTGTTCCACAGAAATGTTTCTTCAAGTCTTGGTACATTTTAGTACTTCCAGGATGAATAATATACTTGGCTTTGTGAGCCTCTTCAAGAACTTTCTTCTTTATCTCAGGATCAACTGGAATACAAACTCGACTCGGAAGGTAAGAATTCCATCACTGTTGAAAGAAAAATCTGGTTGCTTTCCTTCATTCATTCCACTAATGATTTTCTGTAATTCAGAATCAATTACCTGAGCTTCTTTGATCTGTGGAGTAAATCTGAAGTAGCCTTTATATTAGCAAAAATAACTCCATGATTTGATTCACAAGGATTCCAATCACACAATCTTCAAACATCTTCCATTCACGAATCATCAAGCAGAAATATAAGTCTTTCTGCTCAGTGCATCTGCCACAACATTTGCTTTTCCTGGATGATAAAGGATAGTACAACATGATCCTTCAATTTCTCCATCCATCTACGTTGTCTCATGTTAAGTTCTTTTGAGAAAACAAGTACTTCAAGCTCTTATGATCGGTAAAGACTTCAAATTTGGTTCCATACAAGTAATGCCTCCATTTATGCAAAGCAAAAATAATCGCAGCCAACTCTAAATCATGAGTAGGATAATTCTTTTCATAAGGAGATAATTTTCGAGAAGCATAAGCTATTACCTTGCCATCTTGCATCAGAACACAACCCAATCCTTCTTTAGAAGCATCAGTATAAACCATGAAATGCTCAGAACCATTAGGCAAAGCCAAGACTGGAGCTGTAGTCAAACGCCTTTTCACTCCTGAAAACTTGCTTCACATTTGTCATTCCACTCAAAAGAAATAGCTTTTCGAGTCATATAGTCAATGGAGTAGCAATCTTGGAGAATCCCTCAATGAACCTCCGATAATAACTAGCCAAGCCCAAGAAACTACGGATTTCAGTCACTGTAGTTGGCCTTTTCCAGTTTACAACTGCTTCAACTTTGGAAGGATCCACTGCAATACCAGTAGCAGACACAACATGCCCCAAGAATGAAACTTCTTCTAACCAAAAGCACATTTGCTGAATTTTGCAAATAGTTGTTTCTCACGAAGAACTTGTAATACTATTCTGAGATATTGTTCATGCTCAGCCCGTGACTTAGAATACACAAGAATGTCATCAATGAATACCACCACAAAACAATCAAGATATGGCTTGAATATACGGTTCATCAAATCCATAAATACAGCTGGAGCATTTGTCAAACCAAATGGCATAACAATAAATTCATAATGCCCATACCTGGTACGGAAAGCTGTCTTTGGTATATCCTCAGATCTGATTTTCAACTGATGATAACCACTTCTCAAGTCAAGCTTCGAATACACTACTGAACCCTGAAGCTGATCAAACAAGTCATCAATATGAGGTAACGGATATTTGTTCTTGATAGTTACCTGATAAGATCTCTGTAATCAATACACAATCGCAGAGTCCCATCTTTCTTTCTGACAAATAACACTGGTGCACCCCACGGTGATACACTAGGTCTGATGAAACCCTTTCAAGCAATTCCTCAAGCTGTGTTTTCAACTCTTAACTCAGCTGGAGCCATTCTATAAGGTGATTTAGAGATTGGTGCTGTACCTGGTAATAACTCAATACAGAACTCAAGCTCTCGATCAGGTGCATGCTATACTCAGAAGAGAACACATCTGGAAATTCAGACACAACAGGAATATCCTCCATCTTGGGAACAGACAAACTCTGATCAAGTACACATGCGAGATACCCGGCACAACCACGAGATAAAAGTTTTCTAGCTTTTAAAGCAGAAATAACATGTATAGCACATAAAGGCCTATCACCTTCAAAGGTAAAATCAGGCAAACCAGGAATAGAAAAAGTTACTACTTTTCTATAACAATCAACAGATGCCATGATGCACATATAGCCAATCCATGCCAAGAATCACGTCAAAGTCCCTTGTAGGTAACACGACTAAGTCAGCAAGAAGGGCATGATCACCCACAAGAACCTCACATTTCTTGTAGACCTCAGAAGTAAACATGCAATCTCCCATAGGGGAAGATACTTCTAGCACATAAGGCATAGAATCAGGAAGAACATACAAATGCGACACAAAATGAGATGCCACAATAAGAATGAGATGAGCCTAGATCTATCAAGACTCGCGCTCTTGTACTAGAAAGTAATATAATACCTCCTATGACGCAGAAGACTCAGCTATACCCTGCTGATCTAAAGCAAACACTCGACCCTGAATTTTGGTCGACCCCCCTATCTCTCTTGGAACCTGAGGCTGGTTGACTTGTACCCCACTTGATTTACTTTACTTTTAGAACAATTTCTAGCAAAGTGCCCCGCTTCACCACACACTATACACTTTCCTTGCTTTAGCCAAACACTTGTCTTCAGAATGGCCTTCTTTCGAGCAATAGCCACATACTTCCTGGGACCTTGGACTGTTGTCCCTCGAACCAGTTGATACACTACCTTTGCTTTCAGTTGGCTGTCGGAATCGACGATCTTGGCGGCCAGATTTACCACCTTTAGAACCAGATCCCTGAGTTTCTCTGATACACGACCAGTCATGGTGTTCCCAACTTCACCTTGTGTTCTTCGATATCATTTTCAATGGTATAAGCCTTTCTCCACTGCTTGCTGATAGATAGTGAGTTGTAAAGAAAGAAGTGCTTCCTATACTCAGTCCTTAACCCTTTAACAAACTCTGTGCCTTCTTGGCTTCATTTGGAACTAAATGATCACAATACCTTGCCAATTTGTGAACTTGGTTGAGTATTGCCCCACTGTCAGACTTCCTGCTCCAGATTAAGAAATTCCATCTCTTTCCTATCTTGACACTGTTGGAATAAACTGTGACTTGAATGCCTTAAGAAAAATTCTCCCATGTCTGTGGTACACCTTCCAGTTCCCAGCTTTTACTCAACACTTGCCACCACATGTTCAGCGGCTTCTCAAGTTTAAAGGTTGCAAAGGTTACCTTATCACCACCCGCACATCTCAAGGCTGTAAAAATCTTCTCAATACTTTCAATCCACTCTTCTGCCTTTTAGCATCAAATTCCCCGTCAAAACTACGAGGTTTCAGCTTCAAGAACCTTGTAAGACGATTAGGATAATCCCAGTCAACATTATCAACCATTTCTTCTTGAGGAGTTATAGATCTCAGGCTGATTACTGCCACTAGTACCTTCAGAACTCATTGTACCTGTAGGTAAACACTCAGCGTTATTAATAACACCCCAAGACTCACCCATACCTAGGCCATAGACCCTATCCAGACTTAGAGCAAACCAAGGTAGCTAAACATGGTAGCTAAACCAGGGTAGCGCTCTGATACCAACCTGACACGCCCCCAGGTCCCGGGATCCCCTAATAGAACCTCGAACCTGGATGGGAGTGCCTGACGAGAAACAAGAAACTTAACAAGAAACTTAATGACATTTGTTTAACAAACTGACATGATATTATATAATCTAGAGTAAGGAGCTATACTAGCTCACAACACGAGTTCTAGACAAGAAAATTTAAAACCAAACTTAATACATACACAGCGCGGAAACATGGCCTAGCACATAAGCTGGCATTAAGAGTACTATACAAGATGTCTAGTGACAACAGAAACTGAACAAGACTGTCTCACCCAAAATAAGGAGTTATACAACTAATACATCGTCCTCACCGAGTGTAAAAGGACACAAGCCCCAAAAAATCACAGACCTACGAAGCAAGCTCCCAACTATGTCGAGCCTCACTGATACTATCCTTCCTTTCCGGGGGGGGGGGAAAAAATATAAAGGGTGAGATAAATCTCAGTAAGCTATTAGATGCAACTACATGACATGGTTATCATGCAATTCAAATAGATACTCAAGTAATCATTATCAAGTATCATCAAGTAACAAGTATATGAGAGGATAATCCACTCATCAAGTAGCACATAAAGCTAAACAAGCAAGTTATAAGGATATTGCTTCCTTCCTTATTCCTCCCAAGAATACCATTGTTGTCGAAGCTGTATTACTTTGACATCACGATCAATAACAGGAACGATTATTCAGTAATATATCAGAAGACCCGGTAACAGTGTCATTCTCAATATCAGTACTCATGATTATTCACGAGGTGTTCGGGACGGGAGTTTAGCATTCACTTAAGTCAGGCTTATTGCTCCAACTAAGGAAGCTATGCCTTACTATGGCCGGTAGTAAGGGGTCGGGCGGAAATACATAGGGACCCGATTGTCACTTAAACCCCAGCTCTCGCGACAAGCGTGAACCTATACATTTCGAACAAGCAAGAGAGAACCAGCTGGACTCACACAAGAAAGTACAAGTAGATATTTACTTGAACAACGGGAGAAGAACTAATCCAAATGTAGTGGACTAGCTCAACAAGGAACATGCTTCAGTAATCAAGAAGTCACCTTGTATCAAGCAAATGTATGCAATGTTTGCACATAACAAGAACATGTCTCATACACGTTAGTGCTTACTTATAGCACTTTCTACTTCACTATCATACATATGGTGTTCAAGTCAAGTACAAGATTTTATTATCTTATATTCAAGTCTTAATCCATTCTATGGATGTTCAAGTCATGTACAAGCTTTTAAGGTCTTATACTTCAAGTATATAACTTACAATCTTTGGACATTCAAACAAGTATAAGAGTTATACAATTACTCTTACAAAAATCCCAATCTATTCTTAGGATGTTCAAGTCTAAGACCTTATGCTAATGCCTCTAAGGCGTACAATCATTGGATTCACAACAAGTTATAACACATTAGTGCTTGTTCATAGCACTTTCAAGACATAAAGAAGAGATACTACTCTTATACTTATGTTCAATGTCCTAAAACACCTATCTAGGTGCTCTAGACAATCACTTTAAAAACCTCATAATTTATTCTTTGAATAGCCCTCTAAGTCTAGGTTATTCAGCTTCTTTCGGATCTTGATTCCGACTTTCCTATAGAAAGTTATGAAGGAAACAATTCAAGAAGGAAAATCAGAATTTCCACTTGGCACGACCGTGTGTGCAAAAGTGACACGACCGTGCTATCAAGGTCGAGAGGTTTCTTACACAAACTTCATTTTCGGCACGACCGTGCCCATAAAAGGCGCACGACCGTGCTAACACTGCCGATGGATTTTCACACAAAACTCATTTTTGGCACGACCGTGCCAAAAAAGGCACACGACGTGCTAAAAAACTGTCGAGGAAATTTGCCTAAAGGCGATATTTGGCACGACCGTGCCAAATAAAGGCGCACGACCGTGCTCAAGTACAATTTGGTAGTTTTCCCCTGAGTTCAAACTTAACAATTCTCCGTCCCAAGCGTAGGAGTAAACTTTTCACTAACATTTACACATTCCCAGGGATACCAACAACTCAAAACTAATATATTCATTTCAATTTCCTTACTTTATACAGTAGGGTATACTCCCTTTGTCCACAATTACAAGTACACAAAATTTGCCCCAAACACAAAATTAACATTCACAAGTATCGAGAATAACATTTATGCATGTTATTACAGTAAGGGGAAGCTAATAACTTACCTAGTCAAAATTCAAGTTGACCCAAAACTTATTCTGTTCGGCCTGGAACGCTTATTCAACGCCACGAATATTAATCGGGATCAGAATCAAGAACGGAGGGATAATTATAACTCGAGGAGTCGAGAATAGGGTGAACCCTACCTAGCTTTGAAACAGAGGGAGGTAAGAAACTTTGAGAATGCTTTCTAGAGAAAGAAAAGGAAGATATACTTACAACTTTCAAACAATTGCACTTAGGCCCCT